>CAXAJV010000005.1:142500-347500 GCA_963969225.1 Xylocopa violacea | reverse complement strand
ATATTACCTTTTCTGCGCATCCTCCAAGAGCGTGTTATAATTACACTCTCCGCGAGCCGAGTTATCCACGACCGCGCGCTCTAGCCGCGTTCCGCCTTTTCGCTTTCGACTTTTCTCGAACGACGCATCGATTCATCAATCGACTCGGGAAAGAAAAGGAAAGGGATTTTTAGATTTTTTTCGGGAGGAACGCGATAAAAGTACCAGCAAACTGGGGGAGAATAGCGGTAGACCGACGGTAGGTAGCACACCTGAAGTACTACACTCCACCAAGTTGGTTGACCCAATTCTCTCCAGCCTCTGCCGAGCATCTACGTTCGACCTAGGCAGATGCGGCACCCTCCCCTTATTCCCTCGCCGTCTCTTTCCCATCTGGTGCTCGTCCGTTCTCGGTCGCACCCCTTAATCGGGGACCTACCACCCCAATCCGCCCCGCACTATTCTTTTACTTACTCGTCGGATCGCTATAATGGAACGGAGCTTCCAAACAATACTTCATTTTCCGATTTAATCCTTCCTCTCTCTCTCTCTCTCTCTCTCTCTGTCACCACCCCGTTCTCCGGAGTAACGGTTTTTCTATTTTACAAATCGGTCAAGATCATTTACCCGGATAACGAACAGCGGTAACAGCTGGCAGAGATTCTATCTGCGCGGAGAACAAGACAAAAGAGGGGAAGGAAAAATAGGGGGAAAGAACAGAGGGAAATCGGAAATCGGATATAGTGGCGGTGACGGCGCGCATTTCATCCCAGTGATGGACCGCGTTAATTTCTTTTCACTCGGACTAATGTATATCGACTACAAATTCCTTTCTTCTCTGTTCCACTTTCTTCGCCTCGCGTCGCATAGGACACGTGTATACACTCCGAGTGTAGAGACTCGGATACGAGTTTTTGTGTTTTCCGAGATGTGTATAGAGACGCGGCCGCGCGCGTACGACAATTCAATTTATCTCTCCTCTTTTAAAGTATCACCTCGAACGTAATCTTGGACGGCTTGATTGGATCGACGTAGATCAAAGGTGACCCGTGACTCCGACTCGAAATAACTTTAAGCTTTATACGTGCGAACGAGCCTTTATTAGAAGAGAAAGAAAGAACGATATAAGGAAACGGAGGAACTAGACGGAACGCGGAATAAAAAGGAAAGAAAAAGAATCTTTTAGTGGAAAATTTTCAAATGATGCTCGTGCAACCGGAAACCGTAGCCTCGGTTCCGGTGTTTCCCGTTTACGCCGCACTTGGCTCGTAAACGAGCTTTTCGAGCTCGACGAGTGGCATACTTGGCGCGAGTATGCCAGATTAATTACCTCTGCGAAACAGCGAACGGAGGGACGAGAAGAAGAGAACCGTGGGGGGTGTGTGAAATTTTTCGAACCACCGATTATCAATCCGAGATACCCGACAGTTACTTCGGAAAACGGAGAAACACGACGAAGGACGAAACAGCGAGGAACAATGTACTCGCTTACTTACGTAGTAGATGCTTTATCGGTGGCGCGGGGAGGTGGGACTAGTTGTTTGTGTGTCGTGTGTCGCGTATCGAGTGGCGAATAGGTCTTTACGACGGGAATGGAGAGGGAAAGGGAAAAAGAGAAGGTTGCGGAGGAGAAGAGGTGGGGAAGGTTAGAGGAGCTCGAACGGGGGTGTGACAGTGGTTGGCGGTTGCAAAAGCAATGCCCTTAGTCGCGATGACCTGGTTACCTGGCCCATATCCGTGCTACCCTAAATCCTATCCCTTCTACAACTTGGCCAACTTCCCTCTTTTCCTTTCTCGCTTCTTACTTCTTAATTCTGCTTTCGCGTATCCATTTTCTCGACGATCGATTCTCATTTCCGATCATCACCGCGCGATCAACGACCAAGAGAAAAGTTTACGTACTTGTTACCGAGACAATTGCTCGGAAGACAGCCGCTGGCAAGTGACGCATCTCCAGCCGCACAAAAGCTCCGGACAAAGCGTGATAAAGTGCGCCTCGAGAACACAACGTTTTCCTCCTTTTCTTTCTTTCTTTCTTTCTTTTTTTCTTATACCATTCGCGTCCCGTCGAGTTCCCCAATTAACCAACTATCATCGTCCGTCGAGTTAAATCGCTTCGTAAACGGAATCGCTTTAGTCGATTCGAACGAAATATACGAGAAAACTATTGGTAATAAACGTACGTACGATGCCCGTAAACGCGTCCGCTTATTAAACTCGCCTCTATTACGCTGTAAATACGAGCCGTAATGAACTCGAACGGTCGACAAAGTGACTGGAGGATCTCCGATATCCGACTTACGCGCGGCAGCGAAAATTGAAAGGACGTACACCGACGTTCGCCGACAAGTTTCGCGGTTTACACTGAACGCACCAATTACCGCCTCACCGACGGCCAGATATCGGTGGATTAAGAAAGAAGCAAAAAGGAGAGAACGTTCGAAAGGAGCGGAACGTGAAACGACGAGGATCGATAAACGAAAGTAGGATGTATACACGACAACAACAACGTGATATCGCCACGTGACTTGCGTACCTGCTCGGAGAATCCGAGACAATAATGTATCGCGATTCCGTATACGCGCGCAATCTACCTTGAAACCCCGAATCCCCGAACCGAACGTGCAATCGTTGCAATTATACATCGATTCGAAGCTGTAAATCGTGTCTAGATGTCTATTGCGAAAAGGAAAAGAAATATAAAACGTGTAAGACGACGATCGGACAGGAAATCGATTCGGGATAAAACCCATCCACGTCGGTAATACGGTTTACAGGCTATACTGAAAATTAATTTACCCAACGATACAAGGAAGGAAGAGAAGCTATCTATGGGATACACGGTCGACGTTAGACCGTGGAAAATAACACCTCTCGAGGGCAGATCAAGTTGAATAGGATGGTGAACTGGTATAATTTTTAAACGGACATCGTGGGCCGGTTACAATCGCGACGAAACAAAATGATTGGCCGCGCCTTTGTTGCCTCGTCCTATGCCCGATAGGATCGAATATTCTCTTCACCCCTAACCAGTATCGGTCTGGCCTTGACCTATTCCAACCATCGCCATTATAACGATGATAGAAGAGGGCTGGACTGCCGTCTCGACGAGATAAACGATATTCTAACTCTTTCTCCTATCGAGCGCCATAATAAATGAGAGTCGCGGCAAGGTGTAACCGCGTGTGAATACACAAAGCGTCCTTGAACGATAAAGCCTCTTTCCTGCTTGTTTACGATCGACAGGTTCTCCTAATGTCCGGACATCCAGGCTGCGATCGATACGCATCGGTTAAATCGGTTACTTCGTCGTATCGATCGAATTCGTAACGGTTCGGAGGACGTTAGCGAGGAGAAAGAATAGAGTCCCTTTGTCGGATCGATTCTTTCGTCCCGAACCGAAGGAATCTCACCGAAAGATGCTTCACCCTCCTCCGCGATATTGATCCGTATTCCGTGTTCCACATGGAACTAGTCCTCCCCGAGCTTTCTTATCCCTTACCGATTGGCCCCTTTTTACTTTTCCCTTCTCCTTTCATCCGTTTCGACGATCTCGTCGAACCGAAACTAAACCGAACCACGATTAATCCGTCCAGGACGAGCCGCGTAAACGTATGATATTAAAAAGGTGAAGAAAAGAAACGAGGAGGAAACTGCCTGAACGTATATGGGTCAGATGGGTGGTCGCTTTCGGAGAATTTTCATCGCGTTCCCGGTCGATCGAAAAACCCTCCCCCGTCCGAAAGTCTAGCTCTGAAACATCGAACGGAAATAAAATGTAATTCCCTGATCCGTTGGCACGCGTTGGTTATAATCTCTCCGGCTGGAAAGGAAGAGAAGAGAAGATAAAGAGGCTGAGTCATAGGTAAGGTAAGGTAAGAAATTTGAAGTAGTTCGCGCGGCTCGAGGGATGTTTCGCTTAACTTCCAGAAAATCTTGCCACGAAAAGCAGCTGTGCGCCGCGATTCTCGAGTACTCGGTCCACGCGTTCAAGTGGAGGGTGGAATAATAGATACTTGGAGGTAGTAGAAAGTGGCAGCCTAAACCTGATTTCGCGCGTTAGGTCGATAGGGTTCGGCGGGGTGGACTCGATCTCTTTTCGTGGACACAGTTTCGGCACGCAGTCGCACCGGTCTGACCGGAATCCGGTACACACACAGAGAGAGAGAGAGAGAGAGAGTAGCCGATCCGCAATCGTAACAGCTCGACGCTCGTGTCTATAACGTCCCTCTATTGGCGTTGAGTAGCTACCGAGCGAGGGCAATCTCGCTATTGATTGCACCTTGCATCCTCCCACCCCTTTTACTCTCCGACCAAATCCCCTCTTCGCGACCATCCTTCGTCCATCCAATGGCAACCCCTCCGATTCCCTTTTTCTCTCCTCTACCTTTCTCGCTTCGTTCCCAATCAAATTCAACCTCCTCCGTCCTCGAACCGAACACGGTTTCTTCGCGACTTTCGAATTTCCCCGACCGAACAACATTTACACGTTACAAATTACGTATGTATCGCGTACGACGTCCGTAACAGCTGCGACGCTGTCCGTCAGTTGACGTCAGTATCGTTCGTTTATTATATAATTCGCGCGCGCTGATTAAAAGGAGGCCGGATACCGTTCGTCTAGGTCTTCCGACGGGCCGAAATAACGAGAAACGCGTCCGAGGCGCTTATCGACGCTTATCGACGGCACGGCTTGACGTCAATTTTGTTAATTAATTCGCCGGCGTTCGAACGATCGATCGAGAGACTCGGGAGGAGCTCGAATTAACCGTTCGAACGATTTACCGTAGCGAGAAATTTGTAAACACCGCGCGGGACACCTCGCGTTATCAATGCATTCGAGTTTCGCGTGTTTAGAAATATAGCAACTAGCTGATCGCGGGATAATAAGGAATCCGCGTAGTTTGTCGCCAATTACCCCGAGTGTCCAGCTACATCGGGGGTTCTAGACGAGTACCGAGACACGTACGAACGTCGCGTCGTTGAATAACACACGTCTATATAACTTGCACGGGTCGCGTAGCGATGACATAGCTATACACACCCGGGATAGGCACACGCAACGTGTACAGCCGCCGCGCGCAAGACGAACGAGGAAGGGGAGTGGCCCTATACGTACACTGTATCGGACAGCTTGCAACTGCATACACGCGTGTCTAACCAACTTGTATTATATCACCCCTATTATGCATCGGTAATAACTCGACGTTTAATCGTTAAACTACTCCTCGAGTACAATCTCTATCCTTCTCGTCTCAAATACGTTAACGTAACGCGCATCGCGATCATGCTCCCCGTTTACTCGATTTTTTGATCGATCGTTCGATTCTTTCCGACGCTAATCGCTACCAAACAAACGATCCGTCATTCGGACAGCGGTTTCGAGTTGAGACAACGAGCTCCGTTAACACGGTTACCCTTGGTCGACCCTTTCACCAACTAGCTACCCTTGGACGTTGCGTAGATCCGTGCCGGGAACCAACACAAATTTTACGCTCTCTATCCAGAACGAACGCGAAAGCAAAAGTAAAGAAACTTGGCGCGAAGAAAATTCGCAAACGAGTCGCTGCTTACCTTGCAATGGGTGCAGTTGAAGATGACCGAATAGGGCTGAGCACAGTCGTATCGCGCGAGCACTTCCTCGAATTCACAATGCAATCTCGCGGCCAACGCATCGACGAGCAACAGCTTGTCCAGAGCATCGGCGCACTTCTGGCCACCGTTTAACACGTTCTCGAGCGGACCGCCCTTGCCGGGTGCCAGGGCGTTGACCACCGCGTGCTCGCAGCAATGCCGCAGACGCAACCTGCTCATGAACCAATATCGATTCTCCCTCGGGGTTAAAAAACTTCGCGTACTGGTCCGGCCAAAATCATCCCGACAGATGTCCCTCTTATGCGACTCCTCGAGATAAAAAAGGCACTGTTCCGGAGCCATCCGTACGCCGTCGGTTTTCCCTCGATCGACCCGTCCCGATTCTTCCGCCTTCTCCTCGTCCTCGATCGACCAGTAACAATTCCGCTCGTTCGCCTCGAGTTGCTCGATCACCTCGAGGAACTGGGCATCGTCCCTCCTCGAGGTTATCACGCACGGGACCGGGCAATTCTTCGGTACCTCCGGTGGACCGCAGCTACCCTGAAGATCGGCCGGCGCTGGACCAGCCAGATCGCAGGCCGATAGCCAAGGATTTATTTGGTTCACCTCCCAGCTGTATTCGTTGTAAGGATGCGTCGCTTCCGAATCGAAAACAGGTTCCACCTCGCGTTGCTCGCGTCCCCGATCTTCCTGTCGTTCTTCGTGCCGTCGACGATGTTGCTGCTCGTTACTCTCTCTCCCGTACTCGATATCCCGAATCGATTGCCTCTTCTCTTGTTGCCGCTGCTGTTGCTGTTGATACTGAACACGTTGACGTTCCATACTCGACGACGATGACGACGGCGACGATGATGACGATGACGATGACGATGAGGAGGAGGAGGAGGAGGAGGAGGAGGAGGAGGAGGAGGAAGAGGACGACGATGATGACGATGACGACGACGACGACGACGACGATGATGATGATGACGACGATGACGACGACGACGACGACGTCGACGACGATGACGATGACGAAGACGAAGACGAAGACGAAGACGAAGACGTCGACGACGAGGACGTCGAGGAGGACGAAGAAGATGAGGACGACGACGACAACGGGGATATTTTCGGATTATTGTGCTGCGAAAGGTTTTCAACCGGACCGAGGGATGGATTATGAGTGAAGCTAGAGACAAACTGTCCGGAGGGATTCGTCGAACATACCAGCGGCCAAGCCAATAGATACAAGATGAACAGCAATCCATACTTTCGACCACACGTGCTGGACAACTTGGTTGGTCCGTTCGTCGAGAGTTCCGACTCGTGCTCGAAACTTTCGTTGGTGATCGGCTTCTGGAACCGGGCAGTGTAATGACATTCGCGTTTCCCGCCGTTTCCACTCTCGACGCGGCGCAACGTTTCGCGCCTTTTCGTATCTGTACTCGAAGAATCGCGATTACGACTGCCTCGAAATTTCCTAGGACGTTCCCCCTTCTCACGGACACCGAGCACTTGGTTCGTTTCAAGATCGTCCGTCCGTTTGCCTCGAACCTCTCGAGAAAAGTTGGTCTCTTCGCGACGCGTTTCGTTCCCGATCTCGTAGGATGACACGGCACACGAGTCGTCACCGATGTCGCGACAACTTTCATTAACGTAATCGTTCTCGTCGTTGTAGGCAGTGTAAGGAAATGCATCGACCGAAGGAACGTCCGTGGCATTATTCGTGGCAGGGATTCGGGAGAGATCGAGGGACCCTTCGAAGATGGAGCCGTCCCGATCGTTCGTTTTCCACCTTGTTCTCGGTTTCCTGTTCGCGATGCGACAAGACCGTCCTGCGGCCCCCGTGGATTCCTCGCCGGGCAACGATCGACGATCGTCGTCTCCCCCGTCTTGTACGCGACGATCATCGTTCTCCTCGAAAATGTTGCCGAGCGTGGGCCGCGCTCCGTCGCGTTGATAAACCGAGTGGTAACAGACGCGAGAGGCAGTGGCGTTTCTGGTGGTGGTGGTCTCGGGTCCTTCTTCCTCGTCCCGCTCAATGTCCCGCGGACAACACCGCACCGTCGATCCGAACCGATGATTACGAAACTGACGATCGTTCGGCCAGGACGAACTATAGGCGGCTCCCGTTCCAGTGGCGGGTTGTTCTCGAACGAACAGAACCAGAGGTCGGTTACGAGAGAACGAGATCCCCGCGACGGTACGAGGAAGCGCGTGGCGCGGAAGAAAGTAGAAAGGCAACAACCCCGAGGACGGGTAGCGGTCGTTCGATGCAGATGGTCCCGTGAATCCAGGCGGATCGAGCCGCATGGACACGAGCTCGGGAACGCTAGCGTCCCCGGTTCGTCCCCGTCGACGATCCACGCTACAAAATCCGGACGCGGTCCGATCTCTTCCGCCTTCGCCGCGTTCCCTTCCCGACGATATCGGTCCCGATGATGATCCGGACTCGCGATACTGGTATATTCGTCGTCCCGCTGCGAACGGCCCCGCATTGCTGCCACCACCGGCAACGATCGCTCTCGAGGCTGTCGTTGATGATCGGTTCTTCGCGCGTACGCCTCCCGACTCTGCCGCTGCCTTCCGTTTTCGTTTCCGTCTCCGTTTCCGTTCCCTCGACAACAGCCAACTCGCCGTCGAGTCTCTCGTTGACGCCGCTACCGCTTCCTTCGACCTCCGCGTCGATAATCTCGGCCCTCTGCGGCCCGAATACTCGCGATCGAACCAACAACGCCAGTCCTCCGCTGCTCGCCGCGAACGACCGTCCCTCGAGTAATCGATACAAGGACGACGATCCAAGCTCGAGCATACGGTCGACGAATTGCTTTTCCCGCGAACAATCGAGACGGATCTCCTCTCGAGACGACTCGTGAATCGTGTCAGCCCCGCACGTAGGTATCCCGGAGCCGATAGCCAGGTGACAGCTGTCCGAGCGGCCCGGGTCGGCGGGGCCCTTAGAAGTCCCCCTGTAGCAGGCGGCCTTCTCGACGATCTCGGCAGCGAACGACCAACTCCAATCCCGCGAACGCCAAATCTTGCGGCAATGACAGGACCGCGCACTCGAGATTCTCGTGCCACCGCCTCCGCTGTTCTTCTTGCTGCTGCTGCTGCTGCTGTTGCTGCACCCAAAGACGATCCACCGTTTTCGTTTCTTCCTTCGACCGCGCCACCTGCACCCGCACTCCGATCCCGTTCCCTTTGCTCGACAGCTCTCGTTCCCGCTCTTTCTCTCGATCCTGATAGATGACCGCCACTTCTGAACTCGTCGGGACACCGTGACCGCGCCGGTGTCGGCAGCTCTCGACAAAAGTGACCAATGAAACGGTGATGAACGCGAACACGATGACGACCGTTGCTGTTGATGATGATGGCGATGATATTGTTGTCGTTGCTGTCGTTGCTGCTGCTGCTGCTGCTGCTGCTGCTGCTGCTGCTGTTGCTGCTGCTGCTGCTGCTGCTGCTGCTGCTGCTGTTGTTGTTGTTGTTGTTGTCGTCGTCGTCGTCGCTGTTGTTGCTGCTGCTGCTGCTGCTGTTGCTGCTGCTGCTGGTGCTGTTGTTGTTGTTGTTGTTGTTGTGGCTGCTGCTGCGCCGGCAACGGCGACGGCAGCGGCGACGACCACGCCGGTGACACTGCCCGTTTCGAGGACAACGGAGACCTGCGATCTCTCGACCGGCGAAAGTACCTGGACACCGTAGTCCCCCTTCCGAGGCTCGCCAGCTCCCGATACGGGGCACCGAGGTTCATGCTGCATCCTAAACGCCCAGCTGTTCTCCCTGTTCTTCGTAGCCTCCTTCGGTCGTCGCCGATGATCACGCTTGCCGGTGATACGGCAACGCGTTCCACCGTTCCAACAACGACTTAAACGGCCACCACGTTGTTAGCCTACGCGGCACCGACGTCGCTTCGTTTGCTCGTTGCCATTGCGTCGACTTCATGGACACACCCCAACCAGGTTCGCCGACAGCTACCCGAGTACCCACTTTACGTGAGTCCTCTTACCTAACCTTTCCTCCTTGACCTCGTTGCGCTTTTCCCTTTCTCACTCTCTCTCTCTCTCTCTCACACACACACACACACACACTCACTCACTCACTCACTCACTCACTCACTCACTCACATACACCCACACACGCAGACACACACACACACACACAAAAGCGCGCACGCACTCAAACCCTTTCTTTCTCCCCTTTGGCCTCTCACGCTCTCTCGCACTTCCCCTCTCTCGGTCTCTGTTAATTCTTTATCGAATCGCACCGCATCGATCGTGATCTCTGCCTATCTCTATCCTTGCCGTTTCATTTCTCTCGCACAGCACGAAGAACGCCTTCTCGTTTCAAAGGAAAAGTGAGGTTATGAACCTGCTGCTCTTGATAAATGACAGCGCGCATCAGGATCCGCGCGTGAGAGAACGCGCGCGCGCGCGCGGCCAAGCGCGCGCACGGCTCCTCTATATCGTGACGACGAAAACTCCAAACGATAGACGATAAAATCGTCGAATATCTTCTTCCGAAGCACGGAATAGTAACTATTTTTCTTTTCGCATCGAATCTTCTAATTTACTCGAGTAGAAACTTTCTCGGTTATTCCGATCCTTCGACTGGTTCGCGAACCAGTGTCGTTGACAAAACCACCGTTTCCTCGTAAACTCGACGATTCCACTCAAGCCGTTCCGGTACGCGGAACACTGAACAAGATACAAAACGGACGGATCACGCGTCCGATCGGTTCGCCATCACTATCGAAACCTATCCTTTCCACGTTTCACTGCTCGCGTTTACGATTTCAACGAACAACTTTGATTCGATGAAAACTTTAATGAGCTCGTCGACGCTCCTCGTGGCACCGTATCGTCTTTACAGTGGCGCACCTTCGAAATCGCGTAGCGTCGCGTCGACTCACTCGACGATCGAATCGTGAAAAATTAGTCGCACGCGCGACCTTTTATATTCCGCACGACCCGATCGCGTATATATTTTCAGACAAAGTCTTTCGATACGTCAGTCTTTCACACTTGCCCTCGGTTCTTGACAGCCATCGTGCGGTATCGCCGTAAAGCAAATCTTGCGTATACTTCCGAAGGTCTTTTCCTCTCTCTCTCTCTCTCTCTCTCTCTCTCGCCCCCCTCTCTCTCTCTCTCTCCGTCTCCCCCTTCTTTCTGCTCCACTTTTTTCTGAAATTTGTCTAAACAGTCAGAGCGGTAGGTAGTGTGGCGTGAAAACGAGCAAAATGGGGCGGCGTTCGCAACGTTACAAAGGGACTCGACGAATCCACTTTTCTCGGTTTCGGCCAAGTAATCTCCGTCGACGCAATGGTGGTGGAGCGACCGATAATGATCGCGCGACTCGTCAAACGTTCGATCCCTTTTTTCCTTCCTTTCTTTCGTTTCCTTCCTCTTCCCCTCCCTTTGTCGCGCCTTTTCCACCTTTAACTCTCCTCCTTCTTTCTCGTCCTCTGTCCGTCCTCGCTTATTTTCGAGGCAGGATCCCGCATTTACCGTGGCACGAACGGAAAAGCCTGCAACACGGACGACAGTCGAACCACGCACGCACGCACGCACATACACACTTTTTGGGGTCGTGCGCGTGACACGGAAACACCGACCCCGTAGCCGCGCACCAGCAACTGCGCGCGGATCGGATAACGGACGTACCGAGAGTCCCTCTTCGAGAGACGACGGAAACTTCGGTGCGTCTTCCTTCTCTCGGTCTGTCTTTCCAACTCACGCGCGCACACGCACACACGCGCCGAAATTTCTCCTTCCGTCGATCCCCTCTCTCCGTCTCTATCGGTTGCCCCCACTTTTCCCTTCGGTGCTTTTTCCCTTCTCGTCCCCGTCTTCGCTTCGCACGATTTTCCTCTTTTTAACCACCCTCTGTAGCTCGCTCGCTTTCTTTCTTTACTCTGTCGCCGTTACCTTCTCTGATCGACACCCCCGTCTCTTTTCGTCTCTATCTCTGTCTCTTCTGTCCGCGTATTCGTGGCAGTTGTAATCTCGGGTGGATCTCTTGCGCGCGCCACTCTTCCTTCTCTTTCTGCCCCCTGTCTCTCCCTACCTCCCTCCCTCCCTCTCCCCCTCTACCTTCCTTTCGTCCTATCCTCCTCTTTCTTTTTTAACCCTGCCACCCCCTTGTATCCGTTTCCATTCTTCCAAAAAGGTGGATACGATCCACAAGATGGATCCTTTCGATACGCCGGTAATACTAACGGCACTACTTCCGTACGACTAGCGCCGAGAATATTACTGACAGAAGATGGTTGTTAACGATAACGCATCGATAAAAACGAATCCTTTTAAACGTTGTGCACATTGCGAGAAAGTTGCGAGTAACGCGGTCTACCGTTAGGGGAGGAGGATACCGTTACAAAGGAGGAAAGTGTCATACATTTCGCCATCTTCCTTTTTATCCCGCCATCGTCCCATCCAGAGAATTTCGACGACGACCACCACCACAACCACCACCACCACCACCACCACCACCACCACCACCACTACCACCACCACCACTGCTCCGGTACCTGTTTCTCGTCGTCTCGAGATTATATCCTTCGTTCTGTTTCTATTTCAAACGATGCCCTTGTGCTACCATCTTTACGTTTACTCGTCCCTCTCTTCCCAGTCACCAAACCTCTACCTTCCTCGTTGCATTCCCCTTACTCGCTTTTCGGTTCTTCGAGCTCTTCCGCCCCCTATTCCTTTCTTCATCCCTCTTGCGCAGTTTCAACAATCCCCTACCGCTGATTTTCCTCCTCCTCCTCCTCCTCTTTACCAGCTCTCCCCTCGATATTTTTCAGTCTCTCGATTAAAAACAACGGTACACATGCTACCGGTTGCCTCCTACCCCACGCAAAGTTTCTCCTGTTATCTCTCGTCTTCGCACACCAGTCGCAAATTCTACCTCGAACGATTTCCACGCTTTCCTTAATTCTCATAAAACAATTTTCGCTTGCTTTTCCTCTCTTTTAATTTACTTCATTTATTTCGATCATCGCGATAAACGTTCCTGACAATCCGAAATTATCGATGAATTTGTTCGCAGGACACCGCTGCGTTCTATACGTATCGCGTCGACTTCGATCGACGCGCGAGGTCGAGTGGCTGAAAAAGACCCGCCGGATGAAGGCACGCTCAGATTTGACTTTGCTCGGTGTCTTTTCCCTGACCTACTAAAACTATTTAAATCATTAACGAACGAATCATTTTCATCCCCTGGCGATTGTTCCAAATTTTTTCACGTCAACAGTCGTCCGTTCTTCATCGGTTTTCCTTTCTTTTCCTTATGTAACATATTTTCCAGATATATCTGAACATATTTTACTTTAACGAACAACAGACTACGCTATTTAAGCGACCACCAGGGGGGACATCCGACAATGCAGGCATTGACATAATACTATTAGAGGTAAGGAACTTCTGTGAGATGGAAAAAACAACATTGGCCACTCGTAACGCGGCTGCCGACGATGCGGCATTAAAGGCACAAAGCGCATGTACCGTGTTAAAATCCAGAGCGAGCACGTTTTCTTGCGCAGGGATATACGCATATACGAGAAGGCGTATCCTACCAAGGACGTTTCGCACGTTTCTCTCTCACCCCTCTCTTCTGTATTTGCTCTCTATTTCAAAGTTAGGTCGAGAGAGAGAGAGAGAGAGAGAGAGAGAGAGAGAGAGAGACTATCGCCGCGCATGACCACGGAAGAAGGGAAATATTCGCGAATCGATAATTCGCAAGCAGCTGCAGCGACAGCAACGGGTTAGTCACGCGAACGTCTACATCATTCGATTATTATTTCAGCAACAGACGCTGCTGGTAACCTTCGGAGTTACTGACATCGCTATTGATACGTTTCTCTTGTACAATTAACATCCGTGTCTACGATCGAACACTCTTTTCCTGTTCCAAAATCAATGGATCAGAGTATCAGTGAATATCCTGAAAAATACATATCTGTAATAACACTTTCATCAAATTCACTTAAGCGTTTACTTTTCTCGTGGTCCACGATTCCTTGATTATTTCACGAGCAGACGATCATTTTACATTTTATAATCTCCAATTTACAAAACGTACACTCGGTTGTACTTGATTCGTAAGTGCACGTGCACGTTCTCATTTCCCCTTTAGAAATTTCGTATTACACAAATTAAACGTAACATTAGCAAATACAATATGTATAAATTACGATGTCTTCTTTCTATGCATACGTATCCGAAGCGTTACGCACGAGTATATCAGTTTATTTTCGTATGCAATTCGATTCATTCACAACGGTACGATACGTACGTTGCATACGGGCGTAACAGAAAGTTTCCTATCTATAATTCAACGTGGAAACGAGTATTATGGTTTCATATTCAAATAAACACAAATGCTTTTCACATGATACGCTAAACATCTACTTCTTACGTAACAGACTTTTTTTTTCTCGAGTACGCGGAAGTAATTACTGCGATAGAACCAACAAATTGCGCCACAGTTACAAGATCGTTATCTAACGTACATGCAACACTTTATAATTCTTCTCCTCTATACATTATACCTTATGCGTAACTCGATTACGTATTATTGAAACAATTAACAGCGTCGTTTCCATTTAATATTATATATGGAAACCATGGTACGTAAACATAGGTGTACAGAATTCTGTCTGAAACGAAATTACAATTACATATCCACGCGTATCCGAAGCTAATTAATTACCGGTATCGAACGTGCTCGATTTTGTATGTGATCACCGTTTATAAAAGATAGCGGAGAGGTTGAAACAAGGATGTCGAACGATACGAGTAAAAGAAGAGGAAAGATCAAGAGGATGAATAAGAAAGATTCAAAGGTGGAGGAAGAAATCGGGGTTGCTGCGATAGCGAAGGTGGAGAGGATGAAGCTATTCGAAAGGTTGAAGAGGCCGAAGCTACGAAGAACGAAGCACGATCTTTCCTTGTCATCGCAACCGTCTTTGAGCGATTTTTATACAACAAGGAGGCGAATTCAAACGGCATTGTGCCGTCACGTGCGGCCACTCGCTCTCTCTCTCAACGGAACAGTGTTAGAACCTCTTTCTTCCGTGCAACCGCAAAACTTTCCTATGTTCTGCCCTTACGGGTTCGATAAATCAGTATAAAATTATGCTGCTCTGTCCCTTCGTATCTTAACGATATAAACAAGTCACTCGATTACTCCGAACTCGCACTCGCACAGAGGGATAAACGCGATTTCATTTTTCCAATAAACGTAAACTTCGAAATACTTTGGGCACGCGAGAAATATTGCTACGAACAATTTTCTTCAAACTACAAAACAACTTTCCGCACGTTTAATCTCATCGAAACTTCTTACAAGACCGTACGAGGAGAAACACAAACTATAAATAGTTTTTGCCTTTATTCGGATAATACATTTAACTTTAAACAATAAGATGATACCAAGTCTAATCTACCGATTCGAAAATCATACACGACCGAGTAAAAATCCATTTTGTGACATTGTACATACACTATACATACATACATACAGGCACACGTGAGTGTGTATACGTACATAAGTATAAAGACAAGTACGCATAACAAAATCGCACAATATACCAACTATTTACACAGTTTTATACAACTTTCCCCGTGTTCCTTCGTTCCGAAAGACTTTCTCAAAACTAACCAACCGATTGTGATCATTTCTCAATTCACGTAAACTTATTCCCCGTATTACTCGTATACTTTCTATAAAATATATTTTTCTATCAACGGCACATAATCTAGTCTCACAAATATATCTTATATACATAATTAGGAAACGATTAAAAATATATTGCGTTTATCTATATAGACAATATTACAGAAACTTTATAGAAGAACAATATGACAAAGGCATATCGGAAAAAATTGTACACAATCATTAAAGATAACACAACTGTTTTCAACCCTACCGTCCCACTGTACTTTATTATGTCTTTTTGCAAAATTGCTTGAGTGAACATCAGTTCAAGTTATTCTTTGCTTAGTTCACTAAAAAAAAAAAAGAAAAAAGGAATTTCGTTAATAGATACATTAACATTCAAAATATTACCTTTTAATATTTTTTAGCATTCAGTTATATTCTATACGTCCTGCATTAAGGAGAATTCTATTTTTGGTTTTCCTGCTTTTCCACGCACACGCACGCGCTTACAACAGCACCAGACAGACTGACACATGTATACCCATTCGCACATAACAACGAATATTTACAAAATCATGTCGCGGGTCATATTATTAAAATATATTTCTTCCTTTTACCTCATGTGTATAATATATATATATATATATATATATATATATATATATATATATATACTTATATATACATATATATTACCAATAATTACCATGTATATAATGTTAGCGGAATACAATTGAAACTATAATTGTTCGCCTATTTCAAAAATTATCTATACTGCGGTGACTAAGTAAAAGAATAGATAAGTGTATACGAATCAATAATTACGTGCAAAAATAAAATACTTAGGCCATATGAAACTAGAAATATGGAGTAACAATAATTTCGGGTAGTTTGATAAGAGATGTTATTAGTTATTGAAAACAAATTAGATTATTTTGTAATGTTTAAAAAATAATTTGCAGTCTTATCTATATTAAGTAACTATCTATGTTTATATATTTAAGACAGCGTTTACGTAGCAAGAAGCAAATAGGGTAACAAATAATTTTTATTATTAAAATAATGGCAGATCATTTTTAATAAAAAAATTTTGCTTAATTTTGCATAAAATATTACGTTGTAAAAAAAATGCTTGAAAAATAGTGAATGTTAGACAAATGAAGTATGTATAGAAAACATTTGTTATACAAACCTATTCAGAGGTACAAGTGATGATAAATGTATACTTCGGGCACTAGTTCTTTGAAATAAAAAATGAAATATTTAAAACATTTAAACTATTCCTCTTTTTCACAGATATATGAAAATTATCAGTAATATATACTAAATTTTGCAATATCTTACAAGAACATATCGATCGTATCCAACATATAGTAGTATAATAAAAAACGAATCTTATCGTATTTTATGCAAAAACGTTGTTCCTCTCAGACTCCGTGTCAACCAAGTTTGTAGCTTCACTTTCAGTTGGCTCAATGGATCCACCTGAATTCGATGTTTGTGAATTCGCTACAACTCTTATATTCTGATCTGTAATTTGAACGACTGGAGCTGGAAACTCCTGAGCATCAGTATATAAATTCACTGTATGTGGTTTAGTGCTGCTCACAGAACATTCCAGATCCGGTAACTCGCCTAATATTAAATCATTAAAATTGTTGTTTACTGTCTTACTCTTTATTCTAATCATTAACCCTTTCCTGCTGTGCTAACCAATTATATAGGCATTAACGAGAATAAACTATGAATTACGATAAACCGCACAGTGGGAGGGTTAATAGAGATAATAAAATAATATGTATTTAATAATAATGTATATACCATTGATGCTGTGAATATCAAATGCTCTAAAAACAGTCCCACTAGATGGTTCTCCAGCATTTACGCGAGCTTCATCATCCGGTGTCACAAAAGATTGTTCAGAATCAGAGCTGCTACTTAAATGCATTGTATCAATGCGTCTCGCATGCGATCTTCTAGCACGGCTAAAAGGATTCTCCCTCTGTCGTGAAAATGTTCCACCTTGAGTACCTGACAAAATGTTTTTACCGCTGTAATTTACTTTGGTAAAAGTGGTGTCGCGTAAATGCACCTAATATAAAACGAAACAAAAAATTCAGATTTCTTATACCTTGATGACCATCACGAATCAGAGGTGTTGTATCGTCAGCATCTGAATCACTTTCGTCAGTAACAATTTGTTCGTCTGCTGCAAAAACTTTTCGCTTACAAACCGGGCAAACTCTACGATTTTTTGTCAGCCAAGGGTCAATGCATTTCGTGTGATACGCTGAAAATAGATAAAGTACGACACTTTAAGGAAGTAATATTATCGACAGCATAGAAATGTATTGCAAATTATTCAACGCATTTACATTGATATATTACATTTATACCAACCATGTGCGCATGGTAAAACTCTTAACTTTTCACCTTCGGCATAGTCATCTAAACAAATAGCGCATGTTTCGTATGGATCACCTTTCGTGTATTTGTGCGTAGGAATTTTTTTCAAACTTGAATTTGGTAATCTATGCCTTCGTTGCCTCCTTCTATCTTTTATGCACCTAACAATCTACAATGCAGGAAATGACGCGTTACGCTTAATTGTTCATTAAAAATGTGAGAACCAAAATGTTGTCTGGTAATTGTAATTTTATTCTGCATAATGGTTCTCACCATAAAGATAACCATGACTAGAAAACAGATGCCAACAACAATAGCAAAAGGCAAGAGTAAGTGTGTTATATTGAATGGAGTATCATCATTAATTAATACAAAATATAACTCATTGTATAAATAATTTTCTTTAATAATCAATCCTGTTATTTCGCTGACAAATACGGATGGTATTAATATTCCACTAGGATCTTTTGCATGCATCGGTTCTGTAACAAATCACATACGTATGTTTATCCATCAGCCCGTTTCAATACTTGGGCTATATGCATTTAGAATTATTATGTAAATACTTTCATAGTTAACAAAGGCTAAATTTATAATTCACTTTTTTCTCCTTTTCTCTTTCCCTTTTATTCATAATAAAGCTAATTACCTAATTCGTTGCTATTTACATTATGTATAATTACAGCATCGTATCCAGCTTTCTGTGCCATTCTCACTTTTCGTTCAAAGCTACAGTTATATCGAGCGATCAAAGCAATCCAATTACCATTATAATTGGTGCTATTGGGAGGACCCTGTATATCATGACACGCAGTTGGTGGCTCTGCATACACAACCATACCCTAATAAAATTTCTCATATGTCACAATGCATAGTTTACTTTTAATTTTTATTTATATAATATTATATCCCCTATTTTTTTCTTTTTATTTTTCTTTTATTTTTTTTTTTTTTTTTTTTTTTTTTATTGCAACAGAAAAACGATAGTATTAGCATAACATTACACATAATTACATATCAACTAAAATACCTATACTTTGACCTTTGGCCTTCTGACAAGATATTTTTATCCTTTTTCCAACATGTACGCATGCATAATATACAAAACAAGAGAGAAAGAATTAAGCGATACAAATGTATATTAAATACCTTAATCCCTTCAGACGGAATTAAATCTCCAAATCTAGCAGGCATATCCCTAAACTCCTCTTCAATTTGATGCCTTGCCGCTGCAGAAAATACTAAAATATCTGCGTTGTTACATATTACGCAAAATACAAGAAACATAAGCCACAACTGAAGTTGGTGGCTTAGACAACACTGTTTCATTTTTTAAAATATCAGAAGTATCCACCGTCTTGTCAACTTTAATGTTTTGTTAGAAAAAGCCTCATTGTGCGTACATTATGTTCAATTCCAAGATAGCTTAGCGTCCATTCGTTCTAGAGAACAAAATAATAATGCTATTCTGTCAAAATAATTGAAATGCTTTCTTCTCGTATATTATCTGTTTATATGTATATTTTTTTTATCTTATTTAATATATATGTATATATATATAACTTTTATTGCTTCTATTGTATGTACACATACGTATGTAGGCAGAGAGCATAATATTTACAATCGTTTGAATTGAAAAATAAAATTCTGACTTGTTTTCTAATTAATGAATCAAATCAAGAAATGTAACCTGTATAGTAATAAGTAATATCGCGAGAACTTTAATGTTCCGTTCTTAATGCGTGTTGCAAGCATTATTCACAAAAGCATTATATACATACATACACACACACACGCGCGCGCGCGCACTCGCACACAGGCTGAATAATATTATTCGATAAACAATTCATCGACAAAAGTACGTGTCGCTTTCTTGTCGGTATAAGAATGAAAAGTTATGAAATGAACGTACGAAGCATATGCGTAATTTCGGTACGAGAAGACATTGACAAACGAATAATGGGGACATAGGCAATAACAATAAATTTCTTGATTTAATACATCAATCAATGTCCGTAAATGTAACATATACACGCGTGGGTGTACATGCATCCAATAAATCTGTTCAAGTTTGTTTGTCAATAATAATACGTAGATAATTTGGTACGTACTAATAATTATTCTTCTCTCCTTTTTTTATCCACGAGAATGATTACGTACGACACTCTGGGGACGTTCAATTGGTTCGGATGCATACACATGTATTCACACACGTAATTTTACATATACCATCAGTGTGCAATAAGAAGAAGCACATCGTTTACACTTCGCATGTCACTTGCACTTCCTTTATTCCGCCTTTCACAGATTTGAGGTTATAGGGATATCTTTGAACGTCCTGGTTATCGTTCACTAATAAAAACGTAAAATTCTTACGACGACATCGGATAGGCTGTGACGTTGATTAATCCGTCGGGTAAAGTTAACCAGCAAATGTCAAAGATTCGACGCTGTAAACGAATCGCTCGCCAATAACAAATCTTTGCTAAATACGATTCGAACAATCGTAAATTAGTAAGAAAAAAACAATTCAAACAACTTTTCTATTCTAACAATACTGTATGTAATTTGATCACCGAAGTCACGCGGATATCGTACATATACCTATGCACTTTTTTCTCTATTTTCTCGCGGAACTATCCGATATATACATGCCGGAGTTATGACGGACGTACAAGTCCCAGCGATGCAAGCGCTAAATTTAAACGTAATTAATAGGACGCATTGACTTTTTAAGAATTACAATTTTTCTCCCTTCTGACATTGATCAGAATATTAACATACATACATGGACTGTTTTTGAGAATGTTCGTATTTATACAAAAGCTGCTTGTGACTTTCACGACATTGTCATTAATATTAGTTAAATACCAACTGTCTCCAATTTATTAAGCGAACCAAATGCTTTTGATAAAAAGTATATTTAAAGTACAGTTGTTACAATTACAATTGATAGCATTAGACAAAACATTTATTACATCAAAATGTTCTTACGATAATCACAGATAAAAATAATTGCGTAGTAAAATCAAACAAGAAAAGGTGCTTTCCTTTTTGGAGTTATAAAATTTATGCCTATCATGTACAATTTATAATCACATACCTTATCGATTTACTATAGTTCATGCTAGAACATTACGTTTACATATATGCACACACCACAGGCGCGAAGAACGATCATTTACAAAACATATGATTCGGCAAGTGTAATACATGACACGACAGAAACTTGAATCACGGTATGATTCACGATTCGCAAAATCCGTCAAAGAAATGTACACGCATAACGCAATTATACGATATTTATAGAATTGAACCAATTGAATTTGTATGGTAATAGGTCAGTTTTTGCTAGAGTGACTTCTCGAATGGAAACTAACATTTTACAATTAAAACAATTTTAACGATGTTTAATGCTATTTGCGATAAGGATATCACCGACTATAGCGACAGAATATTGAATAAATAGGGAAAAAGTTTGCTTCCGCAAAGACGAAAAAATTCGAATTCACACCGAAGTATCTGGTGTTAACAAAAAATGTTTATAGTTGAAGGCACTCATCAGCAAAATCACTTACACCGAATCAAATTACAAATTTACACTGTATTAAACTCATTCCCTAGAATATTTTTAATAATTCAGTAAAATATTTATTTACTCTGATTTTATTACAACTTTCCACGGGAAAATCTTTCGTCGAAGTGTTGCGCCTTGCTAATAACGGCATTCTTCCGGGCCTGATCGAACCGGTTGATCTGTAGGTCAACATCTCTGTCGAATGGTCTTCTAATTATCTCTCCAGTTGATTTTGCCTTCTTTTCTTCTTTCTGAAATGAAATTTGTATACGTATCATCATTTATTAAATTATTACAGTAAGCGAGTGGGAAAAAGAAACGTAAAATTATTTAAAGAGGCGGGTACCCTTTTCTTTTTACGGAGTTTATCTCGATGTATTTCTAAAAGGGATTTCTCGCGTTTTCTACCTTCCCAACATTCGCTTTCATCACTCTCTTTAGATAACTCGGTGATCGACGTCTTGGCAACGTATAGTTTCTCCTCTTCCTAAAATCATTACCTTATATCACGTTGGTATATATGGGATAAAATAATATATAAGAATAGAAATTATACGATGCTTACCTGGCGTTTTTGTCTTTCAGCTTTTCTTGCCGGAGTATCTGTCCAACACGACCTATCACGCATATCTGGTCCTGCTCTAACACGAAATTTTCGCGATGTCAGTCCTAGATTACTAATTTGATTCGGAGGTAATTCAGTCATCCATTCTTCCCGTTTATTCAGCGCACTGTAATCCTGAAATGTTCCTCGTTATATTTCAGTTTCTCAATATTTGGAACACTGAATCACACAATCCATTTTACCTCGTCTGTTTGTTCAGTTTTAAATTGTTGCGCTCTTTGTTCCAATTGTCTATACACACTGTTACTTTCTAAAGATGGATGATTAGCCGGTAATGGACCTATCCCGTGTTCGCCTTCGGATTCTGTTTGATCTACCTCGTTATTATTAAATGATTCTATGATATGTGGAACAGTGGGGCCTATGACTTTCGTGTTCGTTTCATCGTTAGATTTTTGTTTCAGCAGATGTGGTGGTAATGCTGGACCAAAAATGATATCCGAATCTAAGGCGAAATCATTTTGCGTTACATTATCAGGATTAATACTATTCAGCATTTCTTTTTTTATATTTTCACTTGTATCCTGTGCATCATTTTTTGGTATATCTTTATTTAATTCCGTATTATTGAAGGAATCGGTTACAAATTGCGGCGGCAAAGCCGGCCCATATGTCGTAGTTTTTTCAGCGTACATATGAGACGAGAATACTGCAACGTCCGTTGTTTTTACAGACCCATAATTATTAAGATTGAAGGAAATTTGTTCAGTAGAATTGAAATTTTCTTCTTTACTATTTAAGTCAGCTGTGTCTTTTCTTGATTCCGTCAGTATAGGCGATGTGGTACCTAATGTGGAATCTGAAATGGTACCAGAATTATTATTACTGGAACCATATAACTCATCATTCTTCCCTGCATTTACCTTTGGCGATCCATCCATGGGTACGATTTCTGTCACTTGCTTTTTTGATGTACTTTCATATTCGTTGTTTAAATTTCTTTTTTTCGTCTTCATATTACACTGTCGCGATAATGACCTCTTGTTCTTGACGTCCGAACTGTCGGACATATTCTCATCGGTTTCTGACAAAATATCAAATTCAGATAAATTTAACTCTTTATGTTCTTGACTCTCCGCTGAAACGTCTCTTTTTATCGTTAATAACTCGTTACAGCTATGCCGTTGTTCTACATTCTTAGACGATGGGTATTCTTGTAGTCGATGTTCTTCATCCTCTTTGGTCGATGCCTTTTTATGCGTACCGTATCTTTCGGTTTCTCCTCGTAATTTATCATGGTCCGAAGATTTCATTTTATACGATTGATAACTTTTCTCGCGACTTCTATCGCAAGCATGATGCTTGTACTTTTCGCGAGATCTATTTCTGTGCTTCTCGTTTTGAGACCTATCATTTTCGTTTCTGCTACGACATCGTTCCTGAGATCTGTTACTTCGATGCTCGGTTCGATCTCGATTTTTATGCCGCTTCGTATCTCTTGTTTTATGTTTCGACGATAACTGTGTACTCTTTGAATCTGAACTAATATCCCTTTCGTTCCTATGGTCTTTACCATCTTCGCGTCTTAAGTTTTTCGATTCAAAACTATGCTTCGAATACTTGGTAGAATATTTCAGATCTTTATCGTTAACATCACGCTCTTTCGAAAGTCTATGTTCTCCTCTATTACAGTCGTACTTAGATTTGTCTTTTTTATCTTCGTGTGTCGTATTATTGTGACAAAGTCCTTGTCCCGATTTCGATCTCGGTAACTTTGCTAACTTTGCATCCATGTGTACGTTATCTTTACGGGTGGCCTCGAAACGAAATCGTCTCCCGTCATCGCTGTCCTGACTTTCGGAATCAGAATCCATTGTTGTCATAGTTAGTTACTTGCTGAAAGTACGAACGATAAATTTTATTTTTTATACAAGTACATAAATAAGTGTTCAAACGGCTGTGCTTTCTTTTCTTAATTTACACTACACTTAATACGAGTAACGCACACTGTAAGTATACACGTAACAGTGTTTTCAAAGCATTAACTCATATTAGACGATATTACCTAAGAAAAACAATAGAAAAACTTGACTGAGTAAGAATTTTATTAAAAACCCACTTGCACAAAACATGGTACATATGACAGAATTAAAGTATGAGTAAGATAAATGTAATTACTACTCTAGACGCTTGTGCGTTTCCTTTGATTGTGTTTGGTTCTTCACACTTTCTACTATTCTTACAGTTTTGCCCTGACCTGGTTCTGATTTAGGAAGGGTATCTATCTCTGAATTCGCTTGTAACATCTTCATTATTTTTACTGTACTGTATCGAACCGATTTCACTAGTCCAGCGGTGAGAATTCCTTTCAAACTTTGAGTAACGCTGGATCTCCAAACGATCGCTTTCAAGGATTCTGCTAATACTTCACTGCATTCGGGATCGTGAGCGATTGCACGCAGGCAATCTTCGGTATCTTTCGATCTCGGGCCTTGAGACCACGCTCTGACAAGTTTAACTTGCGGTATTCTGGGTAGATGATTCAAGTGGTGTATTTTTGCCGAAGGACTAGTATCTTGATGACAGTTGACAATCATTCCATTAGACTTTGGGATATCCATATAATTTTCAAAGTGTTGTAAGATTGGACTGTACAATTGTCTAAAATGTATTAGCTGCGGCACAACGATATTGTTAATTTTTTCTTTGTTTTCACCAAAGGTCATCCGAAAATCACCATTGTAGGATAAACCAGCTATAGTTTTATAAAATTCAATTTCGGTAAAGTGCTGCGGAAGCAATAATAATGCAGTGTGTACGGCAGAATGTAAATTTTGCAGAAGTGCTGTAGGTAATTGAGAATATTCATTTGGTTCTATCAATACTTTAACTGGTTTGTGTAATCTTCCAGCTAGATACATATCATTCCAATCTAATAAATCTTCGATAAGCGAAACTTCAGAAACTACTCCATACTTAATAGTATATCCTTCCGCTATTTTGACTAGCGTATTATAATATATCTTAGCACCCCAGTTTTCTTGAACATTAGTGATGGCTCTGTGTCCAAACAATCTCAAGGGTTGAGCATAATGTTTAGGATTAAGTTTCAAATTCTCCTCATGCCATTGGTTTACATTGCGAACAACAAATATCAGATCCACCATATTAGTAGACTGATTATTCAATTGCTTAAATACAGCTGATCCATACGCGAAGCAAAACTTTATATTCTTTGGGAAACTTTTAAGTATTCCTCTCAATTGCTGAATTACTACGACCTTTTCCATTCTATCGAGATATCAATAATATAATCAGAATATACGTAAAGTCACTCGATACATTTAATTCTGCATAATACTTGTTTGTCTCTTCAAATATTAAAGTAAAAATCTTAACATCTTAATCATCGCAGGTCTTTTCTTTTTTCTCTTATAAAAATTTAATTAGAGTACAGTTGATTTGTTTTGTACTATTAAATTTTATATAGACACAATCTAAAGAAAGAATACAGTGCTGTAGGAAAATGAAATGTGGCACTTGAAGTACAAAAAATTTTTCGGTCCCAAATCTTCCTATTCGAGTTTCGATACGAAAGGTTGAAAATTTTTGGATATTTTTAATCAACTGCGCCCTTTAATAACCGAGATCCATTCCGTCTAACCTAAAATGTTTTCTCATGAATTGTTCCATCAATATACATACTTACTTAAAGTCGATGCAGTGTCCTATACCGATGATTTAATATCGAGTATGCAGTAACTTCAATAGTATGTTTAATTCAAAATAAACAGGAGTAAAGAAATATCAAATTATACAACATATTTTATTTTACTCTATATCGATATCAGAAACACATGATTGCTTGAAGTAATCTGTTTGAAGTCGTATATTGAATGGTAGAGAGATCGAAAATTTTCTGTTCAATGCTTTCATTGGGTTCGAGAAACCGAATTATTTCAGTTTATTAAACCGCTACGATTAAATATTTCTATTATTTTTGCACTCGTTTATATTATACACGTTTCCGCGTTCAACGTCAAAATTGAACGTGTAATTTTGAATTGTTCATTTTCAAGAGTATCTCACGTTAATACATTCGATAGCGTATCTATGTATCGAGAATTTTGTCATCCTAACGTATTCCTCTGGTACACTATACTGGGTGTCCCGATACTAAACAGACAATGTTTATGGAGTGACTCTTGAAGCGATTTCAAACAGCTTTTCTCCTTCTTTTTTTTTTGTTTTACGAGAACATTTGTTTCGGTTTTATTAACAAGTTACTAACGATAATCAATGTTCGATCACGGGCCGCATAAAACGTAAAACGACCATGTTCCAGCGGTAGCGTTGTTGGATAGACACCATCGGCGACTCGTCAAATTCAAACAAAAAAAGAATCAATACGATGTGCGTCGAAACAAGTGTTGGAAATTCTTCTCTTTTGAACACGTTCTTCTGAATACGATTCGTTTGTTCGAGCACGGCGATGTCTACCCAACGCAGCGTCGTTTGTGATTGAGCACTTTTACTTTTTACCTAATAACTCGTTAGCAAAGTCGAAACGAGTATTCTCACGAACGAGAAGATCGTTTGAAATTGGCAGAGAAATCATTTCTTAAACGTCGTCAGCCGAGTATCAGGACACCCTGTATAAATGTGAGATAATTCCAGATTGTATAATTTATATCGCGGAGCAATATTCTAAAGTATTTTCTGTACATACGTAGCTCTAAATAATTAGATACGAATGGACATGTACAAGTTTGTACAATTTTGGCAATCGAAGTGAAATGTATAGTTAAATCCAATTGTAAAGGAACGTGAGCGTGACCCTGCTAGAGAGGTTTTAGGTCGAACCAGTGACATTATTTGAACAAGCAACGATATTTAAAGACACTTGTTTGCAATATCAAAGTGAGACTTCTATACAAAACTAATAATTCTGTCACGTATAATAACAAACGAACGGGATTAGAAATTAAACAGCATGGAGGTTGATGAAAATAATGCAACACCTTCTTTAACGGATACACCGATGGAAATTGACGAGGATACGGCTGGGAAAAATAGTAACACAGCGACAAATCCTTCTTCTAGTGCTATCAAAGTAATGGCATCTTCGGGTACCGTTGGCTCTGTTTCAATCAGTCTTCACCCTCTTGTCATAATGAATGTTAGCGAACATTGGACTAGGCTTCGTGCACAGGAAGGGACAGATCAACTGGGTATCGTACAATTAATATTGCCCTTTAGTTTCCCTTTATCAGTTATGTTATTTCCTTTCAATTAATTTAATGGTATCGTTCTTGTTTGTAGTATACGGAGCATTAATTGGCAAACAGAAAGGACGCAACATAGAAATAATGAACTCTTTTGAATTAATGTTTACGTGTATTAAAGATGATGTTATAATTGATAGAGATTACTACAATGCTAAAGAAGAACAGTTTAAACAAGTCTTTAGCGATATGGACTTTCTTGGATGGTATACTACAGGAGATATGCCTAACGAAAGAGACATTACGGTACACAAGCAGCTTTGTAAAATTAACGAAAGCCCTGTACTATTGAAACTTGATCCGAGACCAAAAAACACAGATGTATGTATTAGAGATTTTTTTATTCAAGATTTTTCCTCCTAGGTTGTTTAATTAAATATTCTACGTTACAGCAACTCTCTGTTTCCATGTACGAATCGGTGATAGATTTGGTTAACGGCGAAGCTACAATGCTGTTCGTTCCACTCACTTATACATTGGCAACAGAAGAAGCAGAAAGAATCGGAGTAGATCATGTCGCAAGAATGTGCAGCAATGATCAAGGGGAGAGTTCGTTAGGTAATTTCAAGGGCACTCAAGTCGCAGTTATTTATGCGAATGACAATATTTAAACCAACGATTCTTAACAGTTGCCGAACATCTCACTGCGCAGCACAGTGCTATAAAAATGTTACACTCGAGAGTAAAATTGGTTCTAAAGTACGTACAAGCTGTACAAAGCGGGGAACTAAAAGGCAACCATGAAGTTTTAAGAGCCGCCTGTTCTTTGGGACACAGATTACCAGTTTTGAATAATGCCAAATTCAAAGCTGACTTTTACAATGTGAGTATATGCTACAATGTTTTCTTAAGAAAACAGTTTATTTATACATGTTTACTACTAAACGTTGTTTATATTTCTAGCAATGTAATGATTTTGGTTTGATGAATTATCTTGGTATCATAACAAAAGGTTGTAACAATATCAATCAATTTGTTAACAAATTCAATATCTTGTACGATAGACAAGGTGTAGGTCGTCGTTTACGAAGTCTCTTCTTGTGATAAGTGAATAGGATTCATTGTTTTTTATACTTATCCATTTTTTATCCTATAAATTTTGTGATTACTCCTGGGATTTGTGAAATTTAATGCAGTAACTTTTAATTGGTCAGTTAATCGAGTGCTGCGATACGTGTTGTACCTCTTAAAAATAAACATAAAAATGAAATAAATGCCATGTGATTCCAGCACAGATGTCCATGTCCAAGTTACATGCGACTGTTATAAATTTATTCGTACGCGTGTTCTCCCCGCACACATTTTCTTTTCTTAATATAGAAAGTACATAGAAAGAAACGTTTTGAAACGTTTTCTACAATCCGCACGATGTTATTTGTAATGAAACATCCATCGAGAGTATATAAATGGTGGAGGTGTAATTGTGCTATTTTTTCTTTTTTTTTTTTGCTTTTTTTGTTTGTGGAAGACATCTTTTACATATAATCAATATATATATATACACTTTTTTTTAACTTTTCGTTTTCAGAGACTACATTACTTTCTTCTTATGTATTCCATTTGTATCAATTACACTGATCTGTTTTGTATAAATAATATTCAATATAAAAAAGCAGCCTATATAAAATATGACTAAAAGTCTTTCTAAAAATCTCTATGATTACATATACTTCGGCTTGATGTGTATGCGTGTATATGTGTGCATACTATTATACTGTAAAAAAGATAGTATAATATATTGTACCTCATTAATTATTGCAAGTAATTATATCGGGTTACGTACTTAATTTATGTAAACGTAAAACAGAATTGACACGTCATATGATTACAACTGTTAAACTTGTACATACATATGAATTTCATTATGATGGAAGTTTATAATTTATCGTTTTAATTTTATTTTACAAGATATTTCACTTACAGGATGATTCTCTCGCTGTAGATGTACAAAAGCAGTACCCTATCGCACAATGAGATGATGTTTAAGATCGATAGCCGTCGATGATACAAACGGTATCGACCCTTGATATGGTATTAATGTCTCTCACGAGCGAATAGCGGCTACTGTGTTTGGGGGTTTTAGTGAGAAAATCATCTTGCGCATTACAATAACGATACTTGACACGTTGTCCGCATAATGTATCCTGAAAAGTATGGAATTTCTCAACTTCGAGTTTAATTAATGTTTTTGTACGTTAAGTTGTGCGATTCTGTTTGATATTGCCATTGATATGAAATATTCAATCTTGAAAAATTTACGTTTCTTTTTGATTCGTATAAATCTTAGAAAATTAAAAGTTTTTTCCACTGCGAGACACTCCAGAAGTACAGTTCTGAAGTACATTTTACTTTCACAAATTACAAAAGACACACGACCGTTTGTTGTACTCTCATGTTATTCTCGAGTATTTAAGAGGCTGTCCTCGATCATGGTAGCAAGAATATCTACCAGAACTGACAGCATCGGATCGGGCTAAGGACTTGGTTTGTCCATACCAATTATCTCCTCGAAAAGAGTATTCCTTCCTTCTGTTCTTTCTTCGATAGTATGTAATGCAAATCTTAATGTTGCCGCGGCTAAATCACCGACCGACCAATGCCTGTCCATGAGAACTCTACTCACGGTATCTAACTAAAAGTGCAGACCAAAGTTAATAATAAAAATGAATATAAATTTATACAATATTTCAATATAGAATACAAATCAACTCGACACGTTTAATCAATATGGTATTTACTACCTTGGACAATCTGGGATTTCCTGTAGTGTAATATATTAACTTTGGTACTCCTGCCAAAGAAGCTGCAAGCCATTGAATAACCAGCTTCAACTGTGGATCTCCCTTTAAACGGGATCCACATCCCCAATTACCTGTAGCAATAGACAATAATCCACCTATTTGTGGATTACTGTCTCTCGGTATCTGAAAAGAAAAATGTGTTGGTCAATTCGAAGTTGTACGACAGTCATTTTTAAGCCATAGAAAATTATCAGCTTTTTTTTCCTTTTTTTTATTAGACAATGTTATTATTGGAAATATAAAAAGTTATATTTTATTCTAAATCTTACATTATATTAATATACGAGTAAAAAACATATTGAAACAATTATCAGATAGAATGAGAGACAAATCATTAGTTATTGGGAATGCAATTACAAAAGTATTTTAAGCTACACAAAAGAGCATTCATTTGTAATTCATCATGCAATAAGTAATTAAGCGTAAAAAATTCTTATCGTTATCATTCTAAAACGCAATTTGTGACATTATTCCATGCATGTTACTTTTACGGAATAGAATGAACATTATTTGCAACATGAAATGCTCACATGAAATGCAACTTTATCGGTTCTAATGTCGAAAGATTGTATCGTGTCTATCCCTTTTAAGGATCCAGATGTACTTAAAGGAACAGGATTAGATAGGTGCACGGTAGTTTCGTCATCGACCAATGTTTGAAAGACTTCGGATGTAAATGTTACTGTCCTAAGCTTTCTACGTTGGATATCCTTTACCTCTTTTGAAACGGTATGATTACATAAAGCATCTTCATAATATTCTACATCTTCAGACACCTGCATAGCGTAATGAACTAATAAGATTTGGCTGTATGCGAAAAATCATCTAAGATAACGTGTGTATTTAGTTTGTCTCTCATTCCTCGTTGATACAGTAATTTAAAAATTCAAAAATGCATAATTTATATCATCATTACTAATTAAGCAACTTTGTTCAAAAGAATAGGAAACATTTTTTGTTCCTTACCGATTGTTGTCTCCTGTTTTTCTGACGAGCAAGTTCCAAACTCAAACTTCTCACAGCCAAAGCTAATTTGTGGGTTTGATTAACATCGGTGGAATCGATGAAAGGTTGAGGTTCACCCTCTTGAAGTGGAACGCCGGCAAACGATTCACTAAGAGCTCTCTTCAGTAGAGAGCCAGCGAATCGAACAACCGCTTTATCTCTGGCATCTAATTCACGCGATTCGTCCGCTGCTACAGGATCTTCCAACCACCTCGCTAGTTGTTCGTAAACTTCCTCGAGCTCCGAACAAAAATCTAAATGGAAGAAGATAAGTCGGTTTATTTATTTTTAGAAATTGACGAAATGTGTGCGATGTTATCTATAGAACGTTCTGTGATACTTGCCAGAATTGTATTCAGTGCTGAAACTATATCTACTACTAGCACTTGTGTCTCTTCTTTGTAGCGTAGGTTGATTTTGCCGGAATCTACCTAGCCACTTCTGTTCAGCCTCTAAAGATTCTTTCAAAAAATCTTCATCCACCGTCTCGTCCCTTAGAACGAAACCTCTCGAACCTCCTCTTTTTACCCTGTAATAATTTACATAGAAAATAGCAATTTGTAAGTATAAATAATGTTTTTACACAAATGCCCTTACTTAATATCTTGATCGCAAACATGACTTCCAGATACGCTTATCCCTACCGCGTAACTACTTTCTCCGAATGAAGTATTCGACGAAGCAGCTCCAATAGCGGTATTTTCTCGTTTTAATGCGTCTCTTAAACGTTGGGCAAATGTTCCCCTACGCTCTGGAGTGTCTAATTGAGAGCTGTAGCGTTTAGTAAACTTTTGTTCTTCCTCTTCTGTACATCGCGATAAATGATATTATACAGAGTTCATTACGTTTTGTACAGTAAAGTGTCCGCTAAAAATACTACATACATACCGAGATCTTCGTCTATAGTATCTTTGGCGCTGTGAAAACTGTCTGTACTTTGACTATTACAGCTACTATAAACCGACATTTGACCAAGTGATTTTCGCGTAACTGGTAAAACTTCACCGCTGGACCCAAGAATAATAAATCGATTCCTTTTGTTCGTATAACTGGCATCGCTACTTATCTTATGAGGACTCGGTGGTCTTGTAGATTTACCATTGGGTTTACTACGAACTTCGGTTAAGATATCGTACTTGCTCGTATACTCTTGTGCAACAGATTTCGCTGGAGAAGAGAATTGGTACAATAGAGCTTTACGTTTATTATATAATAACAGTTCTCGTTCTAACGAGTTTCTATTGCCGTACCTTCTTTAGTACCACTGTTCGTCGATAGTACTTTATCATCGCCCTCTATTTCTGGAGGTGTGCTACTAAAACTCTCTCCGATCGGCGATAATCTCCTAGAACCGACTGCTCCGTCTGGATCCGATTCTGACTTTACAGGATCGGTTGGACTGTTTGGTACATGTCTTTGTCGAAATCCAAGTAGCGATTTATTCATTTCTCGCAGTATGTTATCTTCTTCGAACTGCGATAACGGTAATCGCGAGTAATCTTCAGGATCGATACAGCACACTGTTACCTGCGTAAATGGAAATGTTAAAGGAACAGCTTATTACACCGAAACGGTGTATGAAAAGAATTGGAGAAAAATAGCATAGCGTATACTAACGATATTTGGTTTTACAAGAGCTTCGAATATAGCTCTATTGCGAGGATCGTTTATTCTAGATATATGTCTAACTCCTTCGACTAGTAAAACTTCGTTGTCTTCCAGAGCCTCAACTGACAATATTGCCGCGAGCATTTCGGGATGTGTTGCTATCTAAGAATTAAATAAATAACTATAATTGTTCGCTGCCTTTCGTCTTATTTCCTTTCTTTCTTTCTTTCTTTCTTTCTTTCTTTTTTTCTTTCTTTCTTTCATTTTTTTTTTTCTTGTTTCTTTTAGAAAAGCCACGATTAAATCTGATCTGAAATTATTTCTCTCATGCGATTTAATTATTTACATGTACAGTTTCTTGCGTAACATCACCATCAAGTACACCGCCGCCAAATTTTGCACTCGCGAAGCAAACTCGCAGTACTTTGGCTTCTGGTTCCACTCTGTCTAGGCGTCCTTCGTGACGTATCATCAGCGGGCATAATGGAACATTGCTCTCCAGCCAGTCTTCAATGGTTAACCATTGCTTCGATGTCATTACCTAGGAAAATTCTATATTCGTTTCGACGTCGAGAGATTTGTATCGTCGCGTACAGTCCTTACCTGTCTGGAAATGATCAGTTTCCCTTCTAATGCGTTCTCGTTATCGAGATAGTCGTAGTAACGGAATATACTTCTCAGTTTAGCTTTCTGTCCGTTACTAAAAAAGGCAAACAACAGAAGGCAACAACGTGTGGTCATTTTTAATACGAAGTATCTTTGTCACTGAATTTTTTGCCAACTTGTGACTCTTACTTGTGAAGATGCTTGAAGAAATTCGTGAAATTGAAGTCCCGTAAAGTTGGGTGCGTCTTCGCGGTTCTCTTTGGATACGTGGAGAAGAACGCGTTCGCGATTAGAGATGAAACGAAGGCATAGCTGTACTCAATGCAATCCTCTACACAGCGTAGACAGACAAGACATATGCCCTCTGGTTCTACATCGGATTTAATTATCATTCGCTTGATATGAAATCAATTTGAATTACCTTGCTGTTGAAGACTAAAATGTAAACCTTGCGGAGGTTTACAAGACCTAAGGGCTTTCGCTCTCTCTACCATTCGAGGTATCGTCTTTAGAAAAATCTGATCCCGTTCGGTGGAATCAAGATCGTTATCGAGGAAGGTTCCTAATCCGCAAAATAGTTCAACGTCTTGAACGTCCTCTTCGGGATCAAGACTTATGCTGGAAAACAAAAGCAAAGTATAGTAATAAAGTACATCGTTGATGCGTAGATGGATAAAAATGCGTAGAAACATGTAACAATTATAGAAAGGAAACAAAAATCATTTCACAGAAGGATGATTTTTCTATGTACAAAGAGGCGTTGCACTTAAGAGTATTCGGGATTACATTTTTATGGATACTTAGAAATACTTTTCATTAGATACCTTTTCAGTATGCACTGTTCCTCGTATCTTTATAACAGCATGTAGCAAAAAAAAATCGAGTTCGTTAATACTTCCGCGAGATAAAACAGTCGAATCAAATCGATGAAAATATGTACATTTAGGTATTAATGTAATTTACGTCACCGGTTAATCGAGAACTCACGTGTACGCATGATATTCGTTCAAGTTATCTACAATGAAAAAACTTACTTGCACATGTCGTGCAATCGTTGCATCGCTTCGATCAGATCTTCAGAATTCCTGGCGGCAGCGGCTCGATCCAGTTGCTTTACCACAGCTGGCCACCATGGTAAATCGCAAGGCAACATCACCAGAGCCATTCTAGTCGTCGATCTAAATATCAAACATCGTGGTATCAAACATCGTACATACGCGATCCACTCGTGCGTACCAAGTTCCGGGTAAAAACTCCTACTACATAATGTTCCATCAAAGAGAACGGGTAAATAGTTGGCGAATGAAATTTGGAAAAAGGAATGCCTTTTGGCTGCTGGCCCAACACGATTGTTTCACTGAAACTATCCGCATGCAAGCTGCGCGTAAATCTTCGCAGCCCGGCCGAATATACGCACGCTAGCCAAGAACCGGACACTTGTTATATGTGTTATTAATTCGTATACCGTTATTACACGATACCACACATTTTTAACTGCTTCCAATTCTTCCAATTATCGTAAACGAATCAAACTTACGATTCAATTCCCTTCTTTCGCGCGTAAGTACTCGCGATGTCTATCCTTACGAAATGATTCGCAAGGAGTGTACGTTTGTAACAAGCGCGCGATAGGTATACCCAAGCGAATAAGTACACACAAATTGTCGCATAAAAGAATAGAAATGAATATTTCGCAGCTCCGGTAAGATAATATACCCTTTGAATTTAATCTCTAAACTCTAATCGTACGAAAATTATAATACAAGATCGACAACAACTTGTAGCAGCTAGTCGAGCAAATATATCGAGGGAATATCTAATATATAATACATAACGTGTACGTATATAAGTACATATCAGCAATTAGTTTACCTGACACTTTTCCCGGTTCACATTTCAAACTGTAAACATATTAAAATATTAAACACATCTCGATATATGATTTTCATTATGCGTTTTATAGTTAGTTTTATCGAATAAAGGGTTGAGCGTACGTATACATATATAGACGTGTATACATATAAATCACCATCAATATTTTCATACAAATCTTGAAATTGCTCATGCGCTTGGCTGAAGGGGTTGCGTGGTTAGTAACCTTTTGTCACGAGGCCATCGTAATTAATTTTTCTCATAGGTAGGTAGACAACTAGTCGGTAAATTGATAAATGTAAACGTGTAAATAAACGGACAAACAGATAGAACGTTTTGCAAAACACGTTCTCTACTTGAAACTATAATTTACATAATCACCTAATTCGCTCGATAGGTTGCCGATCAGCTGACGCGATCATGAACAAAGTCACAACTCAAAGTGTGCCATTGCGTCAACGAACACGCCGCATATCATACAGTGATCACTCATGTAATTTTAGCGTCTTTAAAATGTTGAGTACACTCTACATGCATAGAGTCGAATATCAATGATTCTCGCCAATAATTCTTAAAAGAAATATTAACGATTCTTCGGTACGGTACAGTTGGTTTGTCTACGACAAACTTGTCGTGCGTAGTTGTCGAATCGATTGATAAACAATGCTGTGAAAGATCGAACATACCTTCGCGGATAGGTGGTACAAAGCGCCGAAATGTACCACCGTTGACTACAATACTATCGTCGTACACACGCGATGGCTGTCTTTCCCTTTACTTTGTCCACAAGCCGCAACCGACGATTGGCGTTGTGTGCACTATTTATAGAGCGGCGCCGGCGCTCTGCCAAACTCTATATAGAATTTTTAACAGTAAATCCGTTTATAATATCTTGTTGAATCTGTTTAACGCGTTAATCGTTCAAACGTAACGTAACAGAGGATAAGAATATTTTTAATCCCCGTTCGTTCAGACACTCTCATCGTAGATGTAAATAGCAATAAAACCTTGCGCTTCGAGTCATTTTAACCAAGTACTTTCTTACGTAGCCGATACTTGTGTGCGTACATACGCTGCATCCAGGTAATCGTCGATAAAGGAGAATTCCACTTTATCAATTGTTACAAAGAAAGGAGATCGAATACGCAAATATTTTTTTATTTAAATATACGTGTACATGTATGTTAATGTGGTACATACCTTGCTCTCTACGAAACCTGTAGTTCCTTCGCACGGTCGGTATTTCAGAGCGTATGACTTGATTTTCCATAGGATGGTAAGAGTATATCATCGTCTGTGCAAATATGCAATAAATGATTCTGTTCTCCTAATAATTAATTCAATTTTGACGTACAGCTAAGGAAATCAATATTTAGTTTTATATACATTAATGCTTAGTCGATGAAAATATGTTCGATTAAAGTAGATTCAAAACAATGTTAATAATTATATGCAGAATTTCTTATTTTTATCGTATATAATTCGTATATAATTATATTTATCGTATGTAACATGGTATGGCGCGTCTATATCAAATAAGTATATTCTACGCGAATAATAGATACGGTTCGCAGAATTCGTGGAGATTTCAATACCTGATAAAGAAATACTGCAACTCCAGATAATCTCGCTCATTGAAATCACTTTCTTCCCTACTGTCCGTTTCTATTAATCGCATATCCGAAGTATCGTTATAGTTCTTGTATAATCATATGTGTGTTCAAATATGCTATAGGTATACGTATACCTACATACAATGCATCCATAATTTGTTTTTCCGGCGCCTGTAGATATACTACCAGACGATTGTGTTTCCGACAGGTGCCACCACCTTGCGGAATAATTTGTCTGATTTTATATAGTTACTAAATACCAATACTGTAACGAAACGAGACGAGACGAAGAAATTTATTATAAAAATTCAGTTATACGTAAGCATATGGATATGTTATATCATTTTACGCATGGTATTTTATTACGTGTCAGTGGGTTAATTAAAGACCTCGTACCGCATAGTAACTGTAGTAATTTCGAGTTTAATGAATTTTCAGCGTAATGCGACGCAAATCAAACATTTTACTTGCATCCATTTTATTATTTTATACTCTTGTCACGTATGGCGGATAATTATACATTTGTAATCGATATTCCGTCATTCTGATTAAAAAATATTGTTCAAATTGTAAAATAAAGTACGAGGCACAAGCACAGGTAGGCACATGGTTGTATTCATTACAATCGTGATCGTGTGTTCCAATGGTCTCCGAAAGCGATTGTGCGGAGCTGTGGAGAAGAAGGGGATTTCATGTTAGTTCAGTGAGCTCACGCACGTCGAACAACGCTCATCGAAAACAGTGCGATCCGAAAATTTTCGACGTCCAAAAATGGTGCTTCGTACATAGCCACCGTGTAAAGTTAATCTAAAAATTTACCAACGAGTGAGGCAACCTTTTCGAAAGGAAAATCGCGCAAACTAAGGACCGGTGTTGGAGGAACGGTTTCGTGAAATTCCATGTTCAGAAGACTGCTTTACGGAACACCAATGTAAATATCAGTTCGCACGTTAAACAATCTTACATTCTCAATTACCGTGAATGAATGTACAACGATATTATTTATGTTCAAAGCGCTTACGTTGACAACATTAAATGTCAGTTTCGTCTGGTAATATTTTTCCATACATACGAAACAATCCTTTCGCGTATATTCCTTGAACGTATCTACTCTAAATCGCGCTCTTTCAAGAAACAGACCGGTTGGTCAATTCATTAGTCATTAACCAATCGACGAATACTCTAGTAAAGACTACGATTTATATTCTAAAAACGAACTCTATTACCTTCAAGTGGCCACGATCGATCATCAGAGATCATTTAATTTTATCAAGTTGTTTAAAGTTGACTTCTAAATTTCAATAGACTTCAGACTTTCAGGATTTAAGGATCCTAACGATTGAATGATTAATCCTTAAAAAGTTCAAAAAGATAAATATCATGAAAGTGCTAGCAGATGCAAGTTTCGTAGATGCAAGTATGTAATGCCGATATTTATCTGTGCTCGATTGAAGTTTCTCACGAAACATAGCGAAAGAGAAACGTATTTCGCTCTTTGTATTTTTGCGATCAATGTACGATCCTAATACGAATTTGCATAAAGTTCTCCTTTGGTCGCTGTTTGGTTAAAAATACTCGCTAAATACTCACTCTACTTGTGAACTATCGTTTCGAACGTTTCGAATGATCTTTTTGGTAAGTTTGCCTTGATTGGTTTGTTACTCATAAAAGAATCTAATTTCAGTTTTAGTGTAATCGAACCGGGCAGTAAGCAATATAACGACGAATACTGTCGCTTATCAAAGTTTGCTTGCTTCGCAAATTTTTACGTACTTACGCAAGTTTCACTGGTTGGACAAGTTTTTGAGAGAACAGTGATGTCATAGTAGAGCGTAACGCATCGAAGCAGTGCTTCTGACACGTGCTAGTTGATGTCACGTTAATGTATCACATTATACATATATGCGCATCAATCGAACCGTAATTTTGGTTTTTTGCGTGAGAATCACGAAAAAGCTCTCGCATAGATAAGAACAAGGAAAAAGAGCGAGCATACTACAGTACGTAATATTTCAACGCTTTCTTGTTCCCTTTCTCTCGATCGTAGCTGTGAAAGATTTAATGAATTGGTATGAAGTAGCAGAGCGCTAGATTATCATTTTATGGAATAAAGGTGCGTTACACGTCGAGCACGAGCTATACGTAACCTGTGTCGCGCGATTAACTATTTATTCGCATAGATCTTATGCGTGGTAAATTAACAGATCATCGTATTATTCTCAAGCTTTGTAACCGTGGCTTGAGCGTAGTCGATGTCTAATCCGCCATCGTTCAGCAAATCAGCTGACCCATGATTCGCGTCCGATTATTATAAATTATGAGCTATAATTGCATTTCGGTATTACATCGGCGTAATAAACAAGAATTTGTATTATTTAATGTTGAAAAGTAGGAAGAAAAATGGAATCCACTGAACAATTACGACCCGAAGAATTGGTCGGCCTGGTAGCCAGGTCTGCCGAAGGTACAGCAGCGAAGGGGATGCCGATTAAAGGGCACGAAGATCTGTGGGTGGAAATTCAAGCAAATACCTTCCGAAATTGGGTGAACGAGCACTTGAAACATGCGGTCGATGTTGCAAACGGTCCTGTGATCGATCTTGTTGAAGATTTTCGGGACGGTACACGACTCTGCGCTCTCGTCGAGGTGCTTACCAAGCGACGTTTACCTCGATGGAATCCCAGGCCAGCTAATCAACATCATCATTTGGAAAATGTTTCAACGGCTCTTCAAGCTATCGAAGCCGACGGTGTAAAACTCGTCAACATTGGTGAATCAATCAAGTTTCTAATTATATCGATTGCTTATTCGTAAACTGCAATAGAGTTACGCCAAACATGTTAATACTTTAGCAGAGAGCACATCGCGTCATCTTATCAGGCTTACACCATTTCGAATGTACCTTATACGAAGAACATTAATAATTAATTTATTAATTGCATTTACCCATACACCCAATGATTTAATAAGAGATATTTGCAATACATAGCACGATATTACTTCTCGTAATAATAAACACGGTTGTGACGTTAGCGTTTGCAAATCAAACTTCGAGGTCGTTGCCTTTCTGGTGTTCTATCAGCGCCTACGAGACTATAGTGTAGAACCATTGCAATTATACCACCATGTAACTGGCGACTAATTTAATTTCTAGCGCGTGAGTGGAATGCAGGCCTTTAGCGTAGAGCGGAGAAACTTTTATAACTCTAACATTTTAACGATGATCATAACTAATAGTTCTAACGATAGTAACGCGTATAGTAATAATAATTAAGGCAATCCTAAATTTGTTCTTCGCAGGTAACGTAGATATCGTCAATGGAAATTTGAAGCTGATCCTTGGCCTGATATGGTCGCTCATTGTAAGGTACCAAATAGGCAAGTCCAAGTTCCCTCCAAGGAAACTCATGCTCGCATGGCTCAAGGTCAGTATGTAGACGTAGTTAGACGAGTAACCTTGCCGCTTCTCAACTGTAACCTATGCGTAAATACATTTACAAAGGAAATGATTCGATTAAATTAGACATTTTATGGGACATAGTACAGTACATCAGTTTATCGAACGATAGTTTATCGAAAGATCTTAAAAGAGTTTAGTAGATCTTGTGAGCTAAACGGAGCTGTTTCGTTGATTTATTTTACAGGCAGTCCTGCCAGAATGTAGGGTGAATAACTTCACCACAGACTGGAATTCCGGTGTATATTTGAGCGCTTTACTCGATTATTGTCAACCTGGTCTGTTCCCTCATTGGCGTCGGCTTGATCCCAATGCAAACGTATACAATTGTCGAAAAGCTATGGAGATTTCAAAACGTGAATTCGACATACCGATGGTACTGGAACCAGAGTACCTTGCATCTCCATACCTGGACGAACTATCGGGAATGACCTACTTATCGTACTTCATGAAAGAAGGTTCACCGGGTTTTCACGCAACGTTACGATGGGTTAACACGCAATTACCTCATCATCCAGTTCAAAATTTTACGGTGAGCAAATGTTTGTCGTCACTCTGGCTTTATGTCGCGCCTGCGTGAAAACATTCGTCTAACGATAAGCTGAAATCAATTCTTACAGACCGATTGGAACGACGGCAGAGTTTTATGCGGGATCGTTAGAAATTTGGGTGGACCTGCTCCGGCTTATGATAAGATCAATACCGAACCGTCTGCGTGGGAACATAATCTCCAAATAGGTAAATATCGTTGTGTACTTCCTCTTTCGGATAATCGAATTATTTTTATCCGTTTGTACACGATTTGTCCAATAATTTCGTTACTCCCAAGGTATCGACGGAGGTAAGAAGTTAGGCGTGGAGCCTATTCTGAAAGCAAAAGATATGGCAGATCAAAATGTAGAACACTTAGGCGTTATGGCGTACGCGGCAAACTTTCAATGGGTAAAGCCTCGTCCTCAAGCAAGCAAACAAATTGTTATCCATATCGACAGCACTTCCGCTAGAGTTCATCAACCGGTTAGTTGATTAACTTTCACGTAACAACATATACTTAAAAATATCTCACGTTACATACCATATATTCATCGAACAAATGCAACAGACAAAGTACATTGATGCGAAAATTTTATAATTATTATCTGTAGGCACATTTTAAACTAGAAATTCTTACCAAAGAAGTAAGTACAAGGGAAGTACGCGGTGAGATAATAGGTCCGACCGGACGAGTAGAATGTAGGCTCACATGGAATGGTGTTCATGGGAAAGGAACCTTTGTACCTACCGAAGTTGGTATGCACAAGGTACGATGATTCTCGACACATTAAACTTAGCGTATATATATATATTCCAAGCAATAAACAGCACACAAAGTCGATTATTGTTTGCGTTACAGTTAATGGTATATAACGACGGAGAATTAGTAGATGGATGTCCCTATTATTTCAGAGTTTTACCTCCATTAACCAAAATTAAATCACCTGGTATGGATCCGTGTGCTATCGGATCTATCGTTGAAGTTCTAGTCAACAGTTACGGTAAACATTGTATTTACAAAAGAGAGATATAGAAATAAATGGGCGAAATATTTTCGATATTTTAAATATTTTAGGAACTAGTCATGATGGCATTGATGTGACCGCGTGGTCCCCGACTGGGAGATCTCTGTCGTGCCCGGTCAAAGAAAACGATGGAGTACACACTGCAACTTTTCAACCCGATGAAATAGGAGAATGGAGTATCGCGATAACTCATAAAGGGAATCACATACAAGGTGGACCATTTACATGCTTCGTATTTGATCCTAATGGAATAAAGGTATATTACTTGTTTGTCTCGTGCATTATCCGTAGTACACCTTTTGACGTATGCTTCTGATATTCGATAAATATTTATAGCTGTTGGACACGGAGGGCGCTCTGCCCGGACAGCCGTTTTCATTTACCGTCGATGCAACAGGAACCGGTGGTCTTGGCGATGTAATAATAGATTTAGTGCACGATAAGCAGTCTGTTCCTTTCAGAATGGAAAACTTTAGACATATGCAATATCGTGTTTCATTCGTCCCAGTAGATCCTGGAAAGTATAGAATTTACGTGTACTTTAACGGTTCTGATGTTCGAGGTTCTCCATTTTCCATACGAGTGGGAACTCAAAAAGGATCTAGAAGATCGAAAGAGTCTAGCCTCGAGAGATCAAAGTTATCATCGTTGGAAAGACGAATGAACGGTTTGAACGTTTCGATTGGAACAGAAAGATCCAGTCCCGTACAGCAAAAGACATACTCGGCTTCGCCCTCGTATAAATTAGCAAGTCCAACTCAACACGTACGTGAATACTCTCCTATACAACAAGGTACTCATGTGCATAAAGTGTCGAATAATTATTCAGTACAGGAAAATTCTAGTTCGACGTATCATTCGTCCACTTCGTTCAACCACAATCGATCTACGAATCACAGTCACAGCCCCGTTTCGCGAAATCTTCACAGCCCATCTATGATTAAAGACACGAAAGAAATTTACTCTACCGTTACATATAATCAATCGAGATCTCCGACCATGCAAAGTCCCAATTTTATAAAAGAATCAAAAGATGAATATGCATCAAATACAATAAGTAGATCTCTTTCTCCGAATCCAAGCCCACCTGCGCACAGTTCGAGATATTCACCGATTATTAAGGAATCTCGAGAAATTTACAGTTCGGGATCGCTGAAGAGATCTCGGTCACCGAATAGAAGTCCAATGGCATACCGTAGCGCGACTCAAAGCCCTGTTAACAGAAGCTTCAGTCCAAGAAACAACGATAAGGACAACAATTATAATAGAAGAGATCTCGCGGATAATGGAACGGTTGACACAACCAGCAACGTTAGAGTATCGTCAATGGTTGGCAGTACCTCTAGACGAGATTCGTGGGATGCTATAGAGAAGACAAAATCTTTATTATCTTACGGCAGTTTAGAATCCCTTGCCAACCTGACTAATAATTCCGTTACACCCGACAGTAAAATAAACTCAAATTATTTTAATAACAATTATAAAAATACTCAAAGTTATAGTTCGAAGAATATTTCGCAAAGTCACAATACATCCTCCAACTTTACGTCAACTTCGGAGTACATTACGTCTCAAAAATACAATGAAAATCATAATACTCGAGTGCAAACGCATGGAATATTGAAAAATAAGAACAATAATTGTTATAAAAGTGTGGATACCACGGATGGAATTCATGACCGTTATCCTGATAATGGGATTTCCGGTTCATCAGTGGAAAGCAAAAATTATGAATACGTAGCTGGAAGTGCACTGGAAACTTTACCAATTCATAGGCCGGCTACCATTAATTTTATAGATCAAACCATAGATCCAAATGAAATTACTGTTACTGTTTCTGGTAAGCTTCTATATTGCACTTTAATTTCAGTACAATAGATCAGATATTTTTGAAATGCCATTTATATCGTTTTAGCACCAAGCGGTAAAATAATTCCTGTACAAAAGACAACCCTCCGAGGCTTAACGTACACAATAATCGCTGAAGAAGTAGGCGAACATATCATTCAAATTTTAGTGAACGGCCAACATATTCAGGGTTCTCCTTTCAGGTTCGTAATTAATGAAATAGCTAAAAAAATGTGTATTTAATTGCTCGAAATTTCAGATCGCAAGCATACAATGCTCGTGCTATCCAAATTGGTAATATTCCGAATGGCGTTGTTAATCAACCAGTAGAATTTGAAAGTATGTATGTGAAGGCACACACGAGCACATTAAAATAGACAATACCAGAGTAAATGTATACCGTTGTATATCTTTTGTACTTCCAGTCGACGGATCGAAAGCTGGATCCGGAAATCTAGAGATTCTCGTAAATGGTGGTCATGTAACCAGTTTTGTCAGAGCACTAGGTAATCAACGATTTCTGGCATCGTTTGTACCCTACGAAGCTGTTGTACACCTCGTAGAAATGACGTTCAACGGCGAAGTTGTCCCTGGTAAGTCTCATTTCGTCTTATATCTGTATAAAATTTTTGTGGATATGAAATCATTACACGATAACAGCTTTGTCTTCCGTATATCGAGCGTACGATTTTTCGTTTAATCTATCTTTGCACGAATCAATTGTTTTTAGAGAAAATCATTCCCATATATTTACAAATAATTTCTGATAATCGTATATACTCCCTAATAATAAAATCTGGTTATTTAAATAATTAAAAAAAAGTTCAATCTAAATAAAAAGATATTCTTTTTCCTTTAGAATATGACTAATAATTTCCATGATAATTGTATTCAATCTTTTACATTTATTACATTATCATTACAAATACGGGTGTACACACGTACAGTTCTAGTCAACAGGTCATTGACTTACGATTTCACGCATCCACGTGATGTTCCACTGACACATATACGACGTCATCGTTTCCTTTCTTTCTTGAATTTTTTCCTTTCATTTACCTAACGAAGCACGATGAGTAGTATGGTTATTCAAATAATCCTCCTTATTGTCATAAAATACCATTTGGATATCTCGAACATTGACCGCAACGATGTCTTTTGCAATTTTTAATACACGAATCAACGTAATGCCAAGTACATCAAAAATGGAAAATCGAAAATAAAAATTTGTGTAAATGGCACACTTTTCACAGTGATCAATAGTAATATGCTTCGATACGGTCGCTTATTGTACTCTTTACTATATTATATATTATAAAAGTAAAGTTTGAATGTATTTTACTCTTATATACACATGTACGAAGAATATTATTCGAATGGTAGATAGAGAAATGTATACTGTGCAACCATGATTGCTTGTTACACACGGCTTACAATACCATGGTCAAGAAGTTCGTTACGACACTATACCGTTCGTATATTGTTCCGCACGGGAACGTCAAGCTGTTTCACATTTTATTATTAAAATTGCTTAATACTACTATAATATATTATAAACAGTTTCGTTCTACTTAACAGAATCTATGAACGTTCTATTATAACATATACCCATAATATAATGAAATTTAAGCATTTAAGCAAACTTTCTTTTAGGTACTCTAGTTTAGGGATTTTTAAATAATTTATACCGCATAAAGTTCGTATGTTAATATTTGTAGATTATTACCTGAAAAGGTATATCATAAAGGTCGTAGGTGCGGTCACTAAAGTCTTAGTATGCTTGTAGACGTATTTGGTTACGAACGGGAATATGTAGTCGGCTTCTGCCTACGTATATAAAGGTAAACATAATCCAAGTAACTGCACATGCTGTGTTATAATGATCCTTGCAAATTTTCACACAACGCCAAGGTTTGATTTTTCCGCATAATTAATTAATTGTACCAAGTGATATAAATAATAATTAATGTCATGTAAAACTGAATACACTCGGTAATAATGTGGATGTTTACTTATTTATTTTTTTTTCAATAATAGCAATCTACATAGGTAATAGTAATCTACGTTTTTCGTGCTAGTGTGTGCACAAAACGAAATATGCCTTGCACCGTTATTATTTATCAAGGAAGAAATTGTTGCGGTTGTTCGATTTCAAGACACCGTGCAGAATAAATCACGGCTTGGCGACATGTGGAATGCGTTTTTACATACCTCAATTTCTCCATTTCAGCTGCTTCGTTTTCTCGTTGTTTCAGGCTACATTATGTGGCGTTAACTTGATTTCTCATAATCTAAACGTATTTCTCGAAAGTTGTACACGAAATATTCCGAAAGTATCTCTATCGATTTTGATCATCAATATATGAACATTATTTTTATTTAATCTCATATTAAATTACATATGTTTATTTGAAACGTATGCTTGCAATGAATACTATTACGATCTCTATGAGTGCAAGTGATGTGCAATTTACCGTAACGTTCGATTAGAATACATATTAACCATGAAAATTTCAATTATATATTAATTAGACGTGCATACTATTATAAGAAGTGTCTGCGATTACAAGATAAAGTTATCATATTATAGCATATTATCTTTACATAACATTATTGTTTTCTTATAATATGTGAACATACATTGTACATACACATTCTTGACAACATGAGCAAGCATTAGGTTCAATTGATTTCAATTTACTCTTGCTTACGTGATGAATTACACTTCGAAATAACGTTTGCATTTGAAATCTATTTTATTAATTCTACTCGAGTGAGTCGATAAAAAAATTTTTAATCAAATTCTCTTCTGCATGACCCGTTATGTCCGGGAATGCATCGATTCATGAACCATAGCCTCTTCGATGTAACTCTCGTCGTTAGAGAATGTAGCGCAAAGCAATTCGGAATGGAAAAAAGCTGCGATTTCATGATATCAATAGCGTAGACATTTTTTTTAGTTCCGTTTCTTACTCTTCGTGAAATTTTATACTTTCCACGGTATAGAAATATTTGTACACGCTAATAGATTTGGAAGATATCAAAATAAATTTCGTCGCACGCATTAACGAATTAACTTTCACGCTTTCTATTCTTTTTCTTATCGAGAAGTTACGGCGTATGAAACGTATCAAGAGAACTAATTTTCCAAAAACCAAACGAAATTAATTGTCGTACAATTTTAATGCACTCTTTACACACCCAAAGAATTCCTGACATTTGTGACGGAGGTGGCATGGCGAACGACCTTAAAATTCAATTTACTATACAATCATAGTGGATGAAAAATTGCACTTTATCATTATATTTTACCTCGAGTGTAAACAATGAGGTTTCTATTTATGACTGATCTTAAAGTATCGAAATACGCAGATCAGGTATCCTGTGAACGTGTGAATCGTAGCCGGTCGAACGAGCAAGAAACGGATGGGAGAACATAGCCGTATCGTGTTTCTTTAAAACCCCGTTCAGATTTGTGCCGTAAAATGAAATTTTTACTAACAGCAATGTATTTTCTTTATAAAAAATCATAGCTTTGGAAAGAAAAGACCTTGAGCGTTGAATATAAATGAAAAGTAAGGAGGGCGGTTGTCCTGAGAAAATTATTGTACGTATACCAATAGTAGGACGGCCCTGGTTTTGGGCCTGAGTAGCAAGCCAGTAGTAGCAACTACTTACACTCGTCCCGTCACTCGACTCGTTTAAGTCTGTCGTGAATCGCGATCTGCTGACGTTTCTTCATCAAGAAACCTAGAGCTGTAGAATTCTTCGGTTTTCTCGATCATTCGATTTTGTGCTTCATTTTTCTAGTTTGCAAATTCTATTAAAATGCATTACGGAGGGTATCATTTGCAATTAGCGTTCAGTAAGGATCGAATAATCATAATCGAATTAGTACGCGTACCATTGTGAAAACACTGAATATCTCTTCGTACTTATGGCCGAAATCGAAGTGTATTCCATAATGGAGCTTTATTATTGATCAATCAATTCGAATCGTGTGTTTCGTTTCCTGTTCTTAAGCTTCGTTAATTTATAACGCAAATCTACATTTTTCCTTTAAGGTTTTTAGCATTTTTCAGGTTTTGTAATTTGGCATTAAGGGTGATAAAGGTAATCAGATTTTCCGCACACTTGTTCGATTAAATTTAATAGCGTGGATTTTCCCGCGGTAGTTATACAAGTTCTTTTCATCTGTGCTTTACGCGTCTCCTTATGTTGATCTCGAAGGTTAGAAAGCATTTGATTGAAGTCACGTTGCACTTCCGGAAAATTAAAATTTTACTTCAACTTCCGTAATCTTAAATAGCTTTCTTTATCATTTGAAACGAATTTGTGCTTTATATGTTGAAATAATTACTGATTATTGTATATAATTACATATGTATATAATTAATATTTGGTAAAATGATTATTTGATAGGGTCACCCTGGCGTGTGAGCATTATGCCAGCCCCAAAAATGTCAGTGATCGGGGATTCTATAAGATTGGTCCCCGCTGGTAGTCCAGCAGTTTTTGAACTTTCTGCTCTTGGCTTTAATAGTAATGAAATTGACGTACAAATTATAAGTAAGTATCGAAAATCAATTGCGTATGATGCACCACAAATATTAATTTTGTATTATAAAAATGTAATAATCGTTTGCAGCACCTTCTAAGAGACATATATCGGCAAGAATTGACGAAGAATTGGGAAGACCCGGAGAATTCCGTATTGAATTTACTCCGATAGAAGTGGGCAGTCATCTTGTAGAAGTAACCATCGCGGGACAAAAGCTACCGGCAGGACCACTTGTTGCTAAGGTGTACAACAGCAGTTTGATTCAAGTTACAGACGTACCCAGTGCTGTTGTCGGATATGCCTGCCAATTCAGAGGTAATTAAACTTTACACGAACAATCATTGCGATCGTGTACTTGTGGATTTTTTAAATTCATAATTTTGACATAGTTGATGCCAGTGCTGCTGGCGAGGGACAGCTTGAAATTTCTATAAACGAAGGAGAGGTACCAAATCATGTTCAAGTGGTAGGAGGAGGACGTTGTCTTGTATCATTTACACCAGAAATTGCTAAGCCACACTACATTGACATAAAATTCAATGGAGAAGCAGTGAAAGGATGCCCCTTTATTTGTAATGTATCGGATACCAGTAGAGTCACGTTAAGTTTAAATCATCTAGAATTAATTCCAGTGGATCAGTCCGCTAGTTTTCATATGGGGGTCGATGGTAGTGGTAGCGCAGAGCTTGCAGTTTCTGTAAGAGGTCAGTAAGAATGAGTATCATAGATTCGAACTTTGTAATATCGTGGAGCTTGTATAGGTATTGCTATAAAAGTGTTGATTTTAGGACCAAATAATGAATTACCTGTAAAAGTAACCGGGGATATAAAAAGTGGTTTTACCGCTGAATTTATTCCAAGGGATGTTGGTGTACATTCAATTAGCGTCGAATATAACGGTCATCCTGTGAATGGAACACCATTCTTAGCTAAAGCATTCAATGCGGATAAAGTATTAATAGGACCTGTTGCTAGGGGTAGTGTTGGTCAACCAACACATTTCACTGGTACGTAGAAGAAAATTCTTTGTATAAATAATAAATATGTATATACAAATTACAAATTACAAATTTTAATTACATTAACTTTGGTAGTCGATGCAAGTCAAGCTGGTGAAGGAAATCTAGAAATTACAATATCAGCTCGCAGTCAAAACATACCTACCCAAGTGACGCCACAGGGAAACGCACGATTTTCAGTTAGTTTTGTACCATTCGAGGCGTGCGAACACATAATTAATATAGCCTTTAACAAACGAACTGTGCCAGGCTGTCCGATTGTAACTCGGGTAGGTGGTGATAGCCACGTAACAGTGAGTGGGCAGGCATTAAGCAGTGCTGGATTAGGACGGCAAAGTTATCTTACCGTCAGTAATGTTGCCGGTAGCTTGGAAGATTTAGAAGTTAATGTTGAAGGTGCGTCTATTCTCCTTTCATTATTGTTGACATTTTTCTATTTTACTGTTTTCTTCTTGTACTATATTAATACGTGTATGCCGCATGTGTATCTTTCAATCGAAAGTCGTATCATTGCTGTTACCGCACAAATGTCACAATCTTCACAGCGATATCATGTTCTATATGTTCAATGTCCTTTTATACCTTATTTCAATTCAATGTTACAAGATTTTTGCAACTGACGCACAACGGTTTTGCCGACAACCTGGAAGTATATGTAACCCACTTTTTATATATATATATATATATACCTACTATTTATTACTGTCATAATAAGTTTCTGATTTTTTTACTAGATTTCTTCTTAGTTAATATTCGTCTATTAAGTTTTGTTAATAATGTGGTGGGAACTTGCAAGTTCTGCCTTTGTGTGTTTGTCTGTCTCCAGCTTGAGAGCAATTCTGTCTCTGTTGCAGGTCGGCCAGCTTTCAGACTACGACATTACTAGACTTCTCAAACAAAACTAATCTCATTTTTATTTTAATAATGGATTATATCAAATAAGTGGTGGTGGGTTTTTAACACGATATCTTTTAAAAGTGTTGCATATTCTTTTACTACTGGTTCTTTCATCATGTTAGGGTATTTTAAAGGCGTTGGTTCTACTTCTATATTACGCGATTTTTATTAAAACGGTAATTAACATTACGCAATTTTAGTTTCAATTGCCAAATCAAAGTAAAACGTATATACGCGTAACAGCCATCTTTACGGTGCTATATATAGATCATTCCGTTTATCTTAATTCTTAAACATTATTACAATTATAGAATTTGGTATTATTATCATTTAGTTGAATAGTATGCATTTAGTAATTAAGTAGTATCCTCTTTCTTTCAATGCAGTAGTAACAGTGCAATAATTAACCATCATCGATGGTTTTTATTCCGTAACTCTTTGTACATTTTGCTTAAGTTATTTTCTTTTGCATACTTTTACAATAACATGTAATATTAACCAACATTTAATCTGAAATTTAATTATCAGATTACACAAGCAAATTAATATTTTATTGAATTTACATTTCCGCATGTCCTAACGGTCAGTTCTTTCATAACAATATTTATGTACATACATTACTTTCTTTAGTTATATAGACATTGCTTATTGTAATTAAAAGGCCTAACATTGAGAAAGAACTTAATGAATTCGCATAAAACACCTACTGTTCACTTTTGGCTTCCTTGTGATCCACTCTAGTAGTTGGCTGACTAAATTGTATTAAACAACTAACCGGCGGACTTGATAGGACCCAACGGACAGGCCGTACCCGCTCAAGTCACTGACAACAAAGATACAACGTGCAGCGTAGCATTTACGCCACGAGTAGTTGGAGAACACAGAATTTCTGTAAGCCATCGGAATGTACCCGTGATTGGTAGCCCATTTAGCTGCAAAGTGTATGACGTGACTGCTATCAAAGTGAAAGACGCTAAATATGGTGTCATTGGAATGCCTGTAACTTTCTTAGGTATGGCTGTGCTAGATTAATTACTTTGAGCTGTATGTATATATAAAACAATTATACTCTTTTTTCTTATCTTCAGTCGAAACTAGTCAGGCAGGACCGGGAAACTTGGAAGTGACGGTAAACGGTGGTCGTGTACCTACATCTGCTCAAGCTCAAGGACCGCACACGTATGCAATATCATTCACACCTCGAGAGCCAATTGTACATACTGTGGATTTAAGGTTTAATGGAGAGGATGTACCTGGTAGCCCCTTTAACTGTCAGGTGTAACATTATTTCTACTACATTTATGCCATCAATAATTGTTTATTAAAGGATTACTAATTCCTCGTAAAATGCGTTAGGTGAGCGATACAGCAAAAGTGATAATAACCGAAGGACTTGAAAAAGTATCCGTAAATCGCTTGACAACATTTACAATAGAAGCGGATACGTCTTTAGGATCTCCTATTGTAGAGGTTCTCTCGCCAACCAGAGAAAGTTTACCAGTTCATGTCAAGCAGAACGGGCATGGTTGTTATACCGCAGGATTCACACCTAAAGACGTTGGTACGCGAATTGAATAAGATGACATTTTTTTTATTTTCTACGTAATTGTAGAAATGTTTTTAAAAAATACACAATATTTATAGGCGATCATAGTGTTGAAGTAAAAATAAATGGATCGCACGTAGAAGGTAGTCCATTTTTAGTAAAAGCTTATAATGCTGATAAAGTGAAGGTAACGGATATAAATAACGGTGTTGTTGGCAAGCCAGTCTTCTTTAGTAGTAAGTAATCGTTCCTTACTTCTTATTTATCTTTTTTATTTATTTCTCATGTATAATGTATGTTCGTTCTTAAATTTTCAAGTCAATGCTAGTCAAGCGGGTGCTGGTAATCTTGAAATTATTGTTGCTGTAAATGGCAAAAATGTTCCGAATTATGTACAAAGCGAGGGAAATGCAAAATTCAGAGTTAATTTTAAACCACAAGAAGCCGCTGTACACAGTCTCAGTGTTCGTTTTAACGGAGAACCTGTTCCGGGTACGTATGCGGTGATATCACGATAATTGTGCGCTGGTCATTTTCTAATTTTTTAAAATTCTAATTTTTAGGTTCACCATTTAGCTGTAAAGTAGTTGGCGCGGGTCAAGCTATAATTACAGGTCATAATTTAAAGATGGGGGCTGTGAAGCAATTAATGTCCTTTATTGTGGATCCACAAACTGCTTCGACAAATTGTGACGTAATCGTGACACCTCCATCTAATATATCTCTTCCTATTACAATAGAACCTGTAGATGGAAAGTACAACATTAGTTTTCTGCCTATGGAAGTGGGCAGGCACAATATCAGCGTATTAGTGGACGATGAACATGTAAAAGGCTCTCCATTTGCTTGCAATATTTATGACGTTACAAAGGTAATTTATTCTAGTCGTCAGGAAATGTTGTTTTCGAATAATTTATTTTGCTCAAAAATTGATGCAGGTTCACGTATCAGGTCTCACGGAAGCACTGTTAGGTCAAGCTACAACGTTTACCGTTGACGCCGCAGAAGCTGGCGAGGGTACATTAGAATTAGTAGTGAGCACAGAAAATAATACAGTTAAAGCCGAAGTAGTTGCCTGCGCCCGTGGATTGTACGATGTAACATTTGTTCCCCAAACTACTAGCACTCATTATGTTAATATTAGTTTCAACGATGATAATGTACCAGGTCTGTAATTTATGTTGTTTCACCTTCGTGGGGTGGTTATTAAAGGTCAGTAACATTATACGTGTCGTCCACTAGGGAGTCCATTTAAATGTTCAGTAATTAGTACAATGTTGGATGGACCATCCATGATACGTGTTGGCAACACAGCCTACATGGACTTAGAAATGCCAGGATTGGAAGGACCTGTATCTGCAGAAGTAACAGGTATATAATCGCAAATGTTTTAAATATCACTTTTATATCATTCGTATTGAAGCAATGCAGCTGTGCACTTTCTACTGTGCATATCATTGCAGGCCCTGATGGTATAATCATTCCGTGTACATTGACGAAATTATCACCCAACTTGTATCGAGTGGAAATTCGAACGCGACAGGTTGGAACTTACAGCGTAATATTCAGCGATGGTCACAAAATAATTAGTTCCCAAACGCTTCAAGCTTTCGATCCGGGAAAAGTAACAATTAAAGAAGTGTCGGACGTAGTTTGTCACCGACCGGGAACGATTACAGGTATGGCGCGTAAAATATAATTTCCTGTATTAATAAAAATCCAAACAATTTGTTGAGATCTAATCTCGTATATGTAAAATTTTTTAAAATTTCTTTACAGTGGTTGCACCGAAAGAAGCCGGGCCTGGAAAGTTGACCGTAAATGTGCGCGCAGCTGGGGCTGATGTTGACAGCGTAGTCAGAGAAGGTGAAAACGATCATTATGAAATAATTTTTCATCCTACGCGAGCAGCTCCGCATAAGGTCCATATAAAATTCAACGAAGTCCACATATCCGGTATATTCTATATACATACATTGTCTTTATTGGTAATTATTAATTTCGTTTTATTTTAGTTTATTCATTATTGCATGCTGTAACACTTTATCGTAGGAAGTCCCTTGGATGTAACGGTTCGCGGTCCTACTGGAGGAAGAGAAGTGACGGCGACAGGATTAGGACTATACCAGTCGTGTGTTAGTAAAGTGACCTCATTTACTATCGAAACTTTAGGACGCCCCGGAAAAGAGTTTGATGTTGTAATTAGCGGACCTCAAGGTAATGCAGTTCCGGTTCGATGTTATCAACACAGAGATGGAAATTTGCTTGCTGAATTTACGACAAATACTATCGGTACGTCCAATTTTAAAGCAACACGACAATTACCATTATAAATAATATTAATAATGTTTAATAATTGAATGTAACGTTTCTCAACGTTTATCAGGGACATATAAGATTGATGTCTTACATGGTACGAAACCAGTTTTGGGTTCGCCTTTCTTCTGTCAAGCTTTCGATGTTTCTAAGGTGAGATTGCAAGAACTGGGACCAATGACGGTATCTGTACACGATCATATCGCCTTCAAAAGTACGTGTATGGAAATAAAATGTGTAACCTTTCGTTCTCATGTACATACATGTGTAAGCTTGTTTTGTTTTGCTTTTTTGTAAAGTAGAATTTTACATATAATCATGAATTGTTACAGTAATAAAAACAGATGCTGGAATGGCAGATTTGGACGTAGTAGCAACGAGCCCATTAGGCCAAGAGCTTCCGTTACAAGTTACTCCACTTAATGATGGTGCTGAAATGGTTGAATTTTCCCCCAGTGTACCCGGTACATATATGATTAACATCACATATGGTAAGGCTAATGTATACACGTTACTTTAAAATATCTTTACGTACATACACGTATAGTTTCCATGAAAACTACCCGTTAGTACGTTTTTGTGTTTAGGTGGTTGCCCTATACCTGGCAGTCCGTTAATGTGCACGGTTGATGCATCTGGCCAAGCTCGTGCAAAAGGGGAAGGTTTATTAAGTGGTCACGTTGATAAAACAGCGCATTTTATTGTCACTGGTACAAGAAGTCCTCCAGCTGTTCAGGTGATTGAGATAAAATTTAATATTCAATTCGATCTATATCTATAAATTTTATTATTACAGATTCATTAAAGTTTATTTCTATTTCTCGATAGGTGGATGGCCCAGATAGTGTTTCGAAAGCGATTATCGAAGCTGGAGCTAATCCGGGTACTTGGAACGTGTCCTATGTACCAACCGAAGTTGGAGTATTTGATATCAGAGTTGTTTCTGCTGGACAACAGCTTCCAGGATCTCCTTGGCATCCAAAAATTATAGATACACGAAATCTGCGCGTTATCGGTAAATAATCAGAATTGAGGAAAAAATTAGGTTTCAGAAATATTTTCGTTATTTTTCTAAGGCGGCTGGTCAGCTGTGTGTGACGACCTGGGGCGGTTGAAGTTACATCCATCGAATAAAATTAGTTTCGACACCGCTGAAGCTGGACCCGGGGAACTTACTGGGAAACTTGGAGATCACATGTTATCCTTTGAAATGACTTCAAACAATAGACTGAAACTCATTCCACCACAATTAAATGGTGGGGAATATCGTTTGGAAATATTATTCAATGGAGTGCCATTTCCAGGTGCTCCGAAACTCGCAATTGTTCAAGATTTAGAGGTATAAGATTTTCTTTCTCCTACCCCTCCGCTCCGCCCCCCCCCCTCCTGCTCACGGATCACCCTCTTTGCCTTTGTGTAAGAGATTGAGTTTATGTTAAAATAATTTCAGAATATTAGTTTCATTTCTTATCTATTTATAGCCACCTGTACAAGACACAAGTCGAGTCTTGTTAAGAGGAAGAGGATTGACTTCGGCTAAATGTGGGGAAGAAGTTAGTTTTACGATAGATGGTTCTCAAGCTGGTACAGGAACACCAAAAGTTCAACTCTTTTCACCGACAAGCGAGCTCAATGTAATTTTACAACATCTAGGTGAATATTTCGTTGTGACTTTTTATCAAATTGAACATGTCAGTATATTCCATTAGATTTTTACTTGAATTGCTATTCCACGTACAGGGGACAGCGTTTATCGGGCAAGTTATATACCATTAACTCCCGATCCTCTTCTGATGACCGTGTCTTGGAATGGTCGGCAGTTAAAAGGGTGCCCTTTGCAAATAAACGTCACGAGTGTAGCTGACGCATCGCGAGTCATTTGCTCCGGAGATGGATTGAAACATGGTATAGTCGGGCAGGAAATAAGAAGTTTTATCGATACAAGACGCGCAGGTCCTGGTACGTTTCGTGATTTCAAAATGCCAACTTTGTTGCTTGCTAATATTAACCGCAAATGTCAATGTGAATTTTATTAGGTGAACTAACGGCACATTGCGTCGGTCCTCATAAAGTGGCTTACTGTGAATTATACGATCACGGTGATGCAACGTTTACGTTGAATGTAAAACCTCAAGAGGCTGGACGACACGCGTTAACGATTAAATATGCGGGTGAACATGTGCCAGGGTCTCCGTTTACGTTACGCGTATCCGGAGCGCCGGACGCGTCAAAAGTAATCGAAGATTTACATTGTTTATTTCGACACGAACGACGTTTTCGATCGAATTGAAAATAGTATTTGAAATACAAATAAATATTTTTAACAGGTTCGCGTTTACGGGCCAGGAATCGAGCACGGAGTGCTAGCAACGTTTCAGTCACGTTTTATTTGCGATACCCGTGGAGCTGGCGCCGGTCAGCTTACGGTAAGAGTTCGGGGCCCTAAGGGAGCGTTTAGAGTAGAGATGCAGAGGGAAACTCAAAAGGATCGCATAATACTTTGTCGATACGATCCGACGGAACCGGGTGATTATAGAGTTGAAGTTCGTTGGGCAGGTGTTCTTGTACCCGGTTCACCATTTCCAGTTAAAATCGTTGACACACAAGATGAATTATTAATGTTAACGCAGGTAAACCGAAAACAGTCAAAAGTAATCAATACTAACAGGTATACGTATGAATGTTTTAAAAGTATTAAAAAATTGCCGCAATTGATTTTAGAGCGGAGACAACTACTCAACGGGACATCATACCATCGCCTCGTGGCGTGGATCACAAGCTATATTATAAGAACATTGCATATAAAATTGTTATTATTTTGTACGGACTAATAATATATTTTCGTAATATAACGACGCTGTAACTTATCTAAAATGTTTTCAATAAAACAAATGTTTTGACAACTTCTTTTATAAACGATACAAATTTTGCCCAACGCGCAGCCGGGTACGTAAAATAAAGGTCGATATTTGTTACACATTGGGATAAAATATGTACACTAGAATTTCTTTTTCTTTTCCAGCTTACTGAGTTCTCTAAACACATGTTTCTTCAGTTCTTTTTGTCTCTTAAGTTTTCGTGCTTCCACAGCAGCGATCTGTGCTTGATGTGCCTCGACTCTTTGTTTAGTAGCTTCCTTGAGTTGCTTTTGTTTATAGGCATAATTGGTTCTAATCATTTTCAGTAACCTCGCCACATTCGCTTCCTTTGGCTCGCGAATCACAGCTACTCTGCCCTTCTTCAAACTTGATTTGCGCTTACCAAAAGCAGATAACTTTGGCTTATCTCGATACGGTAGATCTTTTTGCAAACTGCGAGGAATGGACAGAGGTTTGAACACTTTTGTCTCCCTCTCGACAGGCGTATACATGGAATCTTTATTAGCTGGTACACGTATGCCGTTTTCCCTTTTTAACTGACCAGTCGTTTTCATTCCTTGCCAATGACTTTTTTCTTCGGGCGGTAACAGAAGGGATGTAACGGGATTATAGAATTTTGGGACATCCACCTTGTACCAAGTGCGACAGAAAACGATGTCGCTCAAAAGTATCTTATCTTCGAATGTTGCTCGGAAACATCCTTCCGGCTTTGATGCAGCTTTCTTTATTTGACCACGTATACCGGATACGGTTTTTATTCTGGCACCCTCGAACTTGGCTACCTCGAGTGCCGTGTTAAACATATCTTTGATAAACGCTGTCTTCTTGTATATCTTCATCGGGACACCGGTAAGTTTTAGTTTTTTCATGATCTGCGTGCTCTTGTCCATCTCTACGATGGAACCTGTCGCCGCTATTCGAAAACCTGGTACCCTTGTGGCGACATCTTGAACTGCTAGGACCCCCGTACCTTGAGGTGTGATAGGGCCCCAAAAATGCGCCATACAGGCAACGTGTTCTGGGGTATATTTTAACATTCTATTTCTTAAATTATCCTCCAATTTCGAGAAAATTGGCAGCGTCTGGAATCGTCGCCAACCAACGGAAAGTATCAGCGGATCTTTGCTTTTCAGAATCTTCGGATACCATCGATGCTTTTTTATTCTAGTCTGTACGTACCCTATGTTCTCCTCGCCGTGTAAGAGTCCCCCGATGATCAATGGATACGTGGGATCTAAGTGAGTAATAAGTTCGCAAGGTATTGCTTCGATCTCGACGCGTACATACATGCCGGGACGATAACCTTCCAACTGTACCCTCACGTCATCGTCTATTCCTTCGAATTCTGATTTATTTAGATTCGCTTGCCTCTCAACTTCCAGTTTCAGTTCGTCGTAATACGTTTTAGATTCGCCATTGTCGTACTCCAAATCGAATTGCTCCTTCAATTTCTTCTTCTTCTCGAGAAGCTTCTTTTTTTCCTCCATTTCGGTCGATGTTGTTTCTTTTGGCGTTTCCGTTTCGTACTTCTCTCCGGTTTCCAAATCTTCGAAGTCTCCGTATAACTCCTCGTCGTTTATGTCATCCAACTTTAACAACTCTTCCGCGTCTTCCGATTCTTTCCATTTTCCAGTAACAAAACGATTCGTTACGAGCACCTTATTTTCATCGGTCGACCAATCTCGTCCAGTTTCCGGAAAAAATATACACTCTTCTTTATCTTGCAGTTCTCGTTCTTGTATTTTTCGTTTCTCTTTTTCATGAACCACACGGAAAATACCACCTATTTCTTCCGCTTCCCCCATTCCCTTATCTTCGTCTTCTTCCTTTTCCTCTTCCTTTTCTTCTTTTACGTAGTCTCTATCGAATACTCCGTAAACAATTTTCATAAGATTCCGATTATTTCGTTGACGATCTTCAAACGCTTCTCTGGCTTTTTCAGCTAAATTAGACTTCCATTTTAACTCGTCTACAATTTCTTCTTCGCTTTCAACCTTTTCACTTCCGTCCAAGTCATCAATTTCGTTGTATTCCTTTTTTCCCTTGGAAATTTCACATTCAGACTCAACTTCCTCTTCGGAATAATCCATTTGTAATCTATCCCGAGAATCTTCGTCGCTAAATTCATCGAAACTTTCGCTGTCACTGTTTGCTTTCTTGTTCATTTTATTCGAGCAGGCACTTAGTTGGTTCAATGCTTCCGTAATCTTATTTTTTATTAAAATGTCCGATTCCTTGCTTAGAGAATGATAAACATCTACGTTATTCAGTATTTTTGAGCTACTAGGTTTCATCGAATTCAAGGTAGTTTGTTTCGCATCAGACGCATCGTCACTTTCATCTTCATCTTCGTCGTCAACTTCCGATGAGCTTTTCCTCCTTTTCAATTCACTTTCAAATTTTAAACCTCCTTTACTTTTTCTTTTGATGCTTTTTTTCATACGTGTCGTCTCATTGACGTCACTTTCATTTTTTTCGTTTAATTTCTTCATATCTTCCGTGTCGTCGTCGTCGTCGTCGTCGTCGTCGCTATTCTCTAGAAAACTTGCGGCTTTCTCGATATCATTTTCATTTCCTTCCTCTCGATCGCTACTCGCTTCCTCGTCGTGGATATCCTCACGATCGCTGTCATCCGACACATCGGAAGATTTCGTTAACGCCTCGGAATCAGGAAAGAGAACCTTTCTTCTAATCCTGCCGTTATCGATTACAGTTTCTCCTATGTAACTATCGAAATTTTCATTTACATCCTGCGATTTTATTGCCGCGGTATTACTAAATAACTGCAATTCGCTGTGTCGCAGCTTTTGATCCAACGTTTCTCGAGTGTCCATTAGAGCTCCAACCAAACCTGTCTCGTCTTCTTGATGCGAATGACTTCCACCCAATTCAACGTAAACAGCGTCTTTATCGTATACTATACCTCCAACGCCGGAAAAAGGTGCATAGATTAGTCGTTCCTTTTCTAGTAGCGCACGCTTTTTTAACTCCTCTGGCAGCGGGCACGGGTCTGGCAGAAAACTAATATCTTTAATTTTTACGTCCCCGCAGCCAGGTATATGTACAGACGTTTCCTTGTTCAAAGGGATCCCTCTTACGTACCTTTTCGAAGATAAAAGAAAATTAGTATAAAACATTTCAAGTAAAATATACTTTCTATCGAGTAGCAATTTTCGCTTACCCGTACAAACTTATAGTTCTGTCAATTTTCGGATTTTGTCTGATCAATTCCGGAGCTGTCAAATCTTCCACTCTATCCGCGAGAATATAAGGATGCATGGTACGCCAAGTTAAAGGTCTGAACTTCATGACGGATATAAACCTAGCTAAATTTTTAACTTCGGTGCGTAAATATTCTCCGTGAACTAGTCCGGACAGGTAAAATAACTTGGCTCCGGCATAAACTTCCGTCCAAAATCTTTGTTTCAACATTTTCTTCGTCCTCCTCAATTGCTTTGCATTTTTTATTAAATCCAAATGAGTCAACACACCCATGATTCTAGGCATACCGTGAACTTGACAGATATTTAGGAATTCAAATATTTCCATCTCGAAGCCAAAAGAAGCGTCTATTAAGAGCAGCACTAAGTCTGCTACTTTTGCGATATCTATCATACTGTTTATGTCGTTGTTGCATTCCATGAAAGTAATTCTCCTCTTTTTACCAGAAACGACCGTAACGGGTCCAAGAATATTAGTCAACGGTTGTCTCACGTAGCTTTTGATGAGGCATTGAATAACCAAGGATTTGCCCACTTTTGGGGGGCCAACGATCGCGACTAAAATCGGTGGAGGTTCAACGGGTGTCCTATCAACCAACGGTATGTGCTGTTTCTTTGTATCTAGATCTTGTTTCCGCCTGAATCGTCTTTCCGCCTTAATAGCGGAATTGAATGTAAATGCTTTCGGATTTTTCTGTTTATCCGTGAGTTCTTGAACGTGTTCCTTCTTGGCTTTCTTTTTTTCCGCTTTACGGCCGGCATTGCGTTCCCTGTGAGTTTTATGGGTAACGGTATTGTCCGATTCGTTCGTCATTTTCCCTTTCTTTACGCAATTTATACCTCAATAACGCATTTCGTGCTTCTTCTTCGGATACATTTCACTTTAATAGGTTATGGTTACACTCGTCGCGTGCTCGTATTACCGATGACACGTAGGTAAGATAGACGTAGGTTTAGCGTCACTCGCAATATTACCGACTGGACGCAGCACGATTAGAATTAAGATCGAACGTCGCAACGTGTCGTCGCAAGATTGCTTCGCATTTTTTATTAAATCCAAATGAGTTAACACACTCGTGATTCTAGGCATACCCTGAACATGCACGTGTATCTAAGTGTTCAATCGCATACACGGCAATCCTCCAGAGGCCGACGCTTCGATTGAAAAGTCATCGATCAAAGGTATCTTAATTCGCACAATGGTTGGTGACGTTATAAAATTTGGATGTACGATCCATCATTGTTTCCTGTCAGAGCGACGGGGCTGACTGGTTAACCGTTCGACGAAACTAGGTACGAACAGAATCACGCGACAGAGGTAGAGGCGCAGAGACGTAGCCGGGAGGCGACGTGGCGCGGTTTCGCGGTTGTTCCGCTCCGTCGAGTTCTGCCTCCTGACAGCTGTCACTTTTGAAAATCACGCCTAAAAAAATAGTTTAATGTATGAACGTAAATCCGCGACGGTTTGCTCGGCACTTGTTCTCGATTGAGGCGCTTCGGACCGGGACGAATCGCTGCGACGATTGGGGCTGACTTTTAAATGCGGGGTACAATTTTAGGGTGCGGACATTCCCATTCGACTTGGCAAATGCGCGTATTCATTTAAGTCGTATGATTTTTCAACTATTCTTCCCCTCGCTGACACTTTGTCGTACCTTTTCTCTATTAATGTACAGTAGTGCCTTTTTTTTTTTTTCTCGCGTAGGTACACAACCTAGGTTTTATCAAATTGTTCACACGGAACGTAACGGAGTCGATCGATTGTTCAGCTTTCGTCGAGATTGCGTTTAACGATATAGAGTTGTAATTCGAGCGGAGTAGCGGTTAATCACGTTAAGGGCAAGGCAGGATAAGCGGTACCAGATGGCACAGAGCTCGAGCCTTGTGACTCGACGGATTTTCAGAGACGTATCGGAAACGTGAAAAGGTACTAATCGGTGCGCGACTCGAGCGCACTAGGAACGAGACGAAAGGGGAGAAAGGAGAGTTTCGATCCGAGGATCTAGCCAGAGAAGATTTATCGTTCGACGGAGGGACGTTTGTAACAGGATCGCCGATAAATTTGCACGGGTTCGCGGAGATGCGGCAACGTGATCGACGATAAATTCATATTTCCGATTGTTCGGAGCAGCAGCACCAACAAATCGTAAAGTAACCGAACAGGCGGTTCTGGCCGTGGGCGCGCGCGCGCGCTGGCATATGCGGTTACGTTACTCCGAACTCGAGTATTTCGAACAATATCTGCCAATTATCGAACGATTGTGCCGCGGTGCCAACTGTCAACTGGTCGATGGTCAACCGGTCGATCGGGGGAAGGAGTGACCACCGCGTACGACGAATCGATACACGCGGTCCATCACCCTCCGCGCTCGTCGAATATCGAGCCTTTGTTTTCGCAAGAAAGATCACGACTTTTTGCTCGGCCACGAACGCGTTTAATTTCATGCGTGTTTGCTTTGCACCAAGCGTTCGTTGTTTGTCCAGTAGATGGACCGATCGCGGAACAAATCCACTCGACGTTTCCGTTTACGCATCCATACGACTCGGTTTTGGTTAGGTGCGGTTAGATGGGTCGCGCGATCCGAACGAAACGATGAATACAAATATTTTTCGACAGCGCTTAACGCAAGCGACTCGATTCGAGCAGCGAGTTCCAGTAGCGAGTAACTCGTACGACTCGAAGGAGGTAGCCGTTCGGGCACACGTGCGTACGCGAGCAACGAGACTCGCGGCACGCGACTTCACGTGCGCGAGTCGCGTGCAGACCGGAAACGGTAGCTGGATATGTAAAGTGCCGGTAAACTCGTCTCGAGACAGGATACCGGAACCGCTGCCGGTCCACCCTCTCCTATTTTCTTCTCTCCCGTCGGTTCGCGAGAAAAAGTTAACGACGCGCGATGTTCCCACAGTCAGGCGGTGACCGTCATCGATAATCAGGCGAGCGAGCGCGTGCCGCGTACGATCGGTGCGTGAGAACGGGCTATCGTGATCGCACCCTCCCTCGTAAACGGCCACCCTTCGCGATTCTCGGCTATCGCGTGGGAGTGCGGTTCGGTCCGAGCGTTAGCCCGGTCCACGCGTAAAAAATTCCGGATACGCGAATAACGAAACGATTATCGTCGGCGAGCAAGCGGGGATAAAGACGATCGAAAGGAACGTTTCGCGAAATCTCGCATAGATCGAGGACGGGACGGGAGGAGCAGCGCAGCGTGCGACCAGTCAAGCGCCACGAGCGTTCCCACGAAAATCGCTCCCTTTGATCGCCGCAGCAGCTTTGCCCCGTTGTTCCCCCCTTCGCTCTTTTTCTCGTCGCTCGACGCGTCCCCCAGCCCGTACGCGCGCTTACCCGAACTGCCTACGTAGATGGACGAGCTTTTCACCTTGCGATCGGAGAAGTTGCCCGGTTGCCCCCACCCGAAGTAGGCGCGGCGTGGCGCGGCGTGGCGCACCTACCGTACCCCCACCATCATCGGCGTCGGGGCCGGGGAACGAAACGGGGCACGCGGTCGTGTGTCGTCCCCGGGTCCGCCCGCACACGACATACGTCGGCCGCCACGCGACCAGTGCACACGCCTGAACGCGGGACCGCGCCACCGCATCTTTCGAACGCAACCGCGCGGCCGCACGCGACCGCGAATCTTAACTCGAGTCCGCGCGTACCTTGCTCCGGTACGAGTAGTTAGTGGCCAAGGAAACGGTGAAACGAATATGTGGAGGGTAGTGGTCGCGCGATCGGACGAGAACAGCACTTTGTTGTCGTCGGAGATTGCCTCCGGGCCGGTGGCTCCCGGTCCACACATCTCCGGCCTCCCAGGACCACCGCCGCCACCGCCGCCGCCGCCACCTCCTTCCGGTCATCATCACCACCATCATTGGGGTTACCCACCGCCGCCTCATCCGTCTTATCAGCCCCAGCATCCCGATGCCTCGCGTCACCACCACGATTCCCGTACCTCTCACGATCTCAGACCTCAGGAGCTCAGGCACGAGATCCACAGGTCGGAGATGAGGCATCCGTCGGAATTGCACAGGCCCGAAATGCCGAGGCATCATCACGACTTGACGGTGATGAGGCCGGATATGACCGCGGAAATTAGATCTAATCACGAATTTCCCGACTTGAAAATCGACGTTGCCGATATCAGGGGTCAAGAGAACAGGCAGCAGCAGCAACAGCAACAGCAACAGCAGCAGCAGCAGCAGCAACAACAACAACAACAACAACAACAACAATCGTCGCAACAAAGTCAAACTCATCAACAACGCAATCTGAAAAGATCCATGAGCGATTCCGATTGCGACGATGTATTCTCCGAGGAGAGCGGCAAAGAACCGTAAGTGAAATTTTTTATCTAAACTTAAACAGTACGCAGATACTCGATGGGTAGATGGACCATTTTCCTTTTCTCGACGCAGATGTAACTCGCCGGGAGGCGATTCCTGTCAGCACGCCTCGCGAAAACGCAGACGAGGAATGATCGAGAAGAAACGTCGCGATCGGATAAACGCGTCTCTCGGTGAACTGCGAAGATTGGTACCCGCAGCGGCGAGGGATCCTCACAGTGGCAAATTGGAGAAGGCAGAGATTTTACAGCTGACCGTCGAGCATCTGCGAACGCTTCGAAACAAAGGTGAGCATTAACGTCGACCGATACGAGGGCAGAAGCGTTTTCCGCGGCGAACCGGAAGAACACCTGTTGACCATAGTAGATACACCGCGACTCGACGCAACCGAATAACCATATGTTGTTGCACGGCCGCGTAATTAAAGCGCACCGAGAGCTCTCGAAACGAGGATAAAAATCCGCAAGGACAAATCGTTGTCGCTCGTAGAGAGGGAGAGAGAGAGAGAGAGAGAGAGAGAGAGAGAGAGAGAAAGGAGCAGGTGCCAGAGGCAAATCGGAGATCCTGTGGGAAGCACAGGAAGTCAACGACTCTTCCGAAGTGGTGTTCCCACGATTGGTGGCGAGTTTGGTAGTGGTGGGGTGTCCCGGCACCCTTCGCGAAGGAGGCACCGGGTTGCCCACGGTCGGGGCAGATGTCGAACCCTGTGGGAAACCGAGACTCCCGTTAATATACACGTATACGTGTGCGTGCGTGCGTGCGTGCGTGCGTCTATGTATTTTAATACATGCCCCCGCTCCTCGCCGACATTGTCGCCTGTAAAGTTTATAAAGTAGTCGGCATCTCGCGTCCCTTGATTCGTAATCGGATCGTACGTTCTTCCGCAGGTCCAGAGGGATACGACAGCACGAAACTGGCGATGGATTACCACGCGGTCGGCTGGGGCGAATGCGCGGCCGAAGTTGGCCGCTACTTGGTCACGATGGAAGGCCTCGACGAAAGGGATCCTCTGAGGTTACGACTGCTCTCGCACCTGCAAAGCTTCCACCGTGAACATCCCCCGTCCGCGAGCGTGCCACCGGCACCGGTCACTTCGTCGAGCACCAGCTACGAGCCAACGAGCACCGTTTCTACCGGAATGCCACCCGGAACGGGAACCATGCCACCCCTCTTAGGTGGAACCGCTCTCGGATGGGGCCAATATCCAGGACAGTATCCTCAGCAACAACACGGCAAACCTTACAGACCGTGGGGCGCTGAACTGGCCTATTGAATAGAACTCGTATTGCTACGCGCGATACGATGGATAGAGCAAGCAGTGCGAGTACCTAATAATTACGGAAAGAAGAAGATATTATTTATTATTCGTCTCGTTTCGTGACTTATTTCACGATCGGTCGACAACGTTGTACAGTTTGTATATACACCTATAAACCGTAATATTAATGTAAATAGTGTCGCTCGTTCGCTCTTCTATTTTTCCACTTCGTCGACTCTTCGTTCTCGAAACAAGTGCCATTAGACGTGCCGCATACTTTTGTGTAACACGGTAGATACGATACGCAATAAAAATAAGGATAACAACAACGAAACAGACGTCCTCGCGTCCTCTCATCCCCGTTTATCCGAAAACTAGATTCCCCGCGCATTCTCTCACGCGTCGCGACGCGTACCGTCGCACGTCTCTATTGAGCCGAACTGGCTTGTTCGCCGCTTCTCATTCTTATGCAAACGGTTCCGTTCCGACGACAGGATGCGAACCAGTTTTGCGACTCGTCGTTGTTAAACCTTCGCAAATAACACGGGGATCCGGAAAACGCGCGGAAACGGGAAACTCGAGTCGCCGGAAACAATCGACCGCCCGTGGTTTTTCTATGTTTCTTTTTTCTTTTCCCTTTTCACGAATATTCAAAAAAAAAGAAAAAAAAACCCACGGGGAGCAAAACTAATTATCGAAAAGGGAAGAACGGTGCGCGTGGGCACGTGGCCATTGTTGGCGTAGATCCGTACCCCTCGTTCTTTGCTCCCTCCTCTCGTCGCTTCCACGTTGCAAACCGTTCGCGATAATTGCCGCAAGTATTTTAGATCGTCGTACGCTTTCCATAGCGCGCGCTAACACGGTTCACGCGGACGGGGTTTACCGGGTATACGACGTATGTCTGCCGTTTTCGATCGCTCTAAAACCCCAACAATTGTCGATAAAACTATTTTATTTATGACATTCGCGTCCGTTAAAAAGTCACAGCCCCATACTTTTACAATATAATAATATCCAGACTCGTTCGTGCAGATATCACGCCCGCATATACATACATACGTACACGCATGCTCGTTCGTTCGTTCCGATACATTTGTACATATATTTTTTAGCAACTTTGCGTATATACATATAGGTGGTACGAGTGTGCGTGCGCGCCTAAAACAATGGTCCACGAGAGAGGACGTGCTTACAGAAAATGTTGTCGACTCTAAACGACTATACTAGTATAGATTGCGCGAATTTCGTAGTTCGAAGAACATACCGTTCAACCGAATGATCCGAGATTGTCTATACCGTAAGCGGAGGTGAGCAACGCGACGTACACGTCACGTCACAGGTAACCGGCATCGCGTCTATTTTCTTCTCTTCGATCTTAGCGATCGTTCAACGATCGAGCGTAACCGTCTATCGGAACGAGATGAAATTTAGCGCGAGTCGCTACCAAGGATAACTCTATCTTTTTATTAGATAATTTTTTATGAAAATATAGCTAAAAAAAATAATCGGACGTAGAATTATTTTATGGAACGGATTACGTGGTATCGAGCACGATTTCTCCTTCTCGGGCGATTCGTTCGATTCGCAACGGAAAAGGAGAAAGAACGGTAAACGGTCGGTGTTAGTTGAACATCTCGTTCTCGATGTTTTCGTTGCGCTGATTCTCCTCGTATTCGTCGCAGCAGCAACACGTCGAGACGCAGTCCTCGGAGTTGTCCGGCAGATACGTCGTGTACGTGTCGATACTTTTCCTGTCCAGAGACGGCAAAGACCAGGAGAGGGACTCGGTCTCGAACTCCGGTATGGCCTCGTGCCAAGAGGTGAAATTTCGCGAGTTTTTCGCCTTGCGGCTTCTCGTCGACAATTTCTTGATGGCCTGCAAATCGAACGAACACAGCCTGCGATGTAATCTTCTACCGCGAAGAGACTGCGAACCGAAACAACCCACCGAAACGTTAAGCGGCGACCAGTCTCGGCGCGGTGGGTAAAGAAATGCAATGTTAGGGGCTAAGAGAAGAATTGGGTCGGCCGATATGCGTCGTCTATCGCATGCAACAGAGTCCAGAGAATGATAATTGTCATCGGCTTACCCTGAGGAGTCTACGACCGGATTTGCTCAGCAGTTTTCTCAACATATCGGATGCGGACCGCTCGTCGATCCTATCCCCGATCCCGATTTCGTGAGAAATCAACGAATGCGATATTCACAGAATTGATTTTCGAGCGGAATGACGCGTTTGCACCGTGTCGACGACAACTCGAATCGATGCGCACGCCTCGGTGTCACGCGACCGAATACCGCTCCGACCCGGAGTACTGCCCTATTTATCACCTCGGCTGGCTCAATCTTATCGTACCATGCCGTACAAACTACCCTTCCCCCCAATTTCCGCGAGCGGAGTCTCGTTCGCATCTACGCGTCTCTCTGTACGACGGTTAAGCAAAACCGGGAAATTTCCTCCACCTATCGAGGCGTAAAAAAAAAAAACAACCGTAAACGAAAACGGACGAAACGCTCGATCGATTTCAAATTTATCTATATAGTAATTGTTTCTACGTAGTGGCCGATAGAGCGCGTACGCGCACGGATATGCGCGCAAACTACCACATACTATATCCGTATCGATCGATATCGCTTCTTCCGATCGCTGCCTCTTCGAGAAGATCCGAATCGATAGAGTCGAGGAGAGAGAGAGAGAGAGAGAGAGAGAAGGGAAGAAAGAGAGCGTAGTAGCGTTGATTGAAAAATCGGAGCGTGATAGACGCGTGGCATGGTCGCGCGTACGCATGCGTCCTCTCTCTCTCTCTCTCTCTGTATACATGTATATACGTATGGTGTAGATAGGCACGTGGCGTTGCCGTAACGCGTGCGAGCCAAGTCGTTCTCACGCGACGACACGCGACCACCGTCTCCCCCGATGCGTGCCGCCACGTGTCCACGGAAAACTCATAATTGTCATAACATTCGAGCCGCGTTCGTTTATCCGGAGAAACGACAATACCGGCTACCTATTCGGTTTACGAGGGTACTCTTGGTCGTTAAGCCCCACCGGAATAAATACTCGCTTCCTTCACCCTTTTGTCCGCGGTTTCGTAGTTTTACATGTTTCGCGTGAAACATCGTTGGTAAGAAGAGAACTTTGTTAGAGAAAAGATCGACTCGTACGGCGGTAAGAAAGAGCCTAATCATTTTTGGGGGGAAACAATCGCCGATAGCGACCAAGTAACGAGCGGCGCGTGTCGAGTCACGTGACGGAGCCCACCCCGGTCCCGTTGGCCAGTATTCGTTCAACACCGTTCACCGAAGAAGGTGATGCGCGCTAAATAAGTCCCGCCTAATTGCTACTGCCGTTCCATTAGAGATTAAACTTCAAACGAGAGTCGGTCAGATTCGTTCGGTTAATTAAGACGTCTGAACCTCGTACGAGGATGAAAACCGATACCCTTTAAGTAACTCGAAAAGTTCATCTACGCGTGGGAAACGGATTCCATTGTTTCGAAAATATAAATATTATTTTATTCGACTACTCTTTACATCGTAATTAATACAACCAGACCGAATATCGAACAAAATTGAATATCGTTCAAGCGTCGTCGAGAAGAGGCGCGTGCAATGTCTCCGCATTGTACGGTATATTTTTTTTGTTACCCGGCAGTAACATGGGCACCGTTTTCACGCGAAGTTCGTACGGAAAGAAATCGTGGCAGAAATTATAAAAATCGTTTCGCGTACGGACAATACCGAGTCGCGCCATTTCTTTCATTAACGCGATCAATTCGATCCGGTAGTCCGCGTACGATTCGCGTTTTATTATTAACGTCGTTACGTTCGACAACTGGTGTATAAATTTTTCAGAAACGATTCTCGTTTCCAATTTGAACTTTGGTTCCATACAATTCCATAAATGCTTGTAGAGACGATCGGTGATCCAACGGTGTGGCCGAGGAAGTTTCGGAGCTCTCCACGGTTGCCCGTTCACCAAATAAGCCTTGTGGATTTCCTTCGAATGCCGTTTCGCTTGCGATTTCCCTTTCGTCCCCGTTACAACTTCGTGCGGTTTCTTTTCCCGCGAAGATACCGTTTTATCTTTCCTTTTCATACGGGCCAACTCCAGTTCCTTCACTCTCGTCAATTCCTTTCTAATCTCTTCTATTTTCCCTTGATCGGAAAAGGCTTGCGATACCGGTAGCATTCTACCCGATTTAAAGAAATTCCTAATACTCGTCTGTCCCTTTGGAATTCTCTTCCTATTGGAATCGGTCAAACTTTTCCCTACCTCTTTAACGGATGCTTTTGCATCGGACTCGTTTCCTCGGATTCTACTCGAGCGTCTATCCACGCGTTCCACGTCCACGTCGTTTACAACCGACAAGAATTGTTCATCTTCCGGTCTCCATGACCACCGATCGTTTGTTCTTTCGTTCACATTTTCTTCGCCGTCTTCAACGTTTTCCGGTCGAGTTTCTTCGAACGCGATACGCGAAACCGATCCTTTTCGCCACGCGCTTAAATTCTTAGATTTACGTCTCCCGGAACTATCTTGTACATCGTTCGACGTTATCTCACGAACGCCTATACTAGTTTTATTTTTTTCCCCAACCGATAAATCTGTATCGTTTCCTCGACTATCTCTATTTAGTTTCAGTTTCTTCTCTGCGATCGTGGAATTTCTTTCTTCCGCTCGATTCAACCAACTTTTTGATTCGGATGATACATCGACGCCGCCAAGTTCTTCCAGCAAGTCCTTCAATTTGTTCGTTTGTTCCTTTTTACTCGAGCTTGCTAGAAATCTTCTCTTCGACTTTGGAATTGGAAAATTCTCGTCTGCATCCGACGACGTATCGTTCGACGTAGCGATGGAAGCCTCGTCGGCTGATAAAGCGTCTTTGGCAGTTTCATTAACGGACCGTACGGACGAGATGGCACGTTCATCCGCAGCATCTTCTCTCAATGTTTCACAATTCTTTGACGATCTCGACGAATATTTTTGAACTTCCGACGAAGCGTTCTTGGCAGTTTCATTAACAGACCGTACGGAGGAGATTGCACGTTCATCCGCAGCATCTTTTCTCAATGTTTCGGAATTCTTTGACGATCTCAACGAATATTTATGACTTTCCGACGAAGCGTTCTTGGCAGTTTCATTAACAGACCGCACGGACGAGATGGCACGTTCATCCGCAGCATCGTTTTTCAATGATTCGAAATTCTTTGACGATCTCAACGAATATTTTTGAATTTCCGACGAAGCGTTTTTGGCAGTTTCATTAACAGACCGTACGGAAGAGATTGCACGTTCATCCGCAGCATCTTCTCTCAATGTTTCCGAATTCTTTGACGATCTCGACGAATATTTTTGAATTTCCGACGAAGCGTTCTTGGCAGTCTCATTAACAGACCGCACGGACGAGATGGCACGTTCATCCGCAGCATCGTTTTTCAATGATTCAGAATTCTTTGACGATCTCAACGAATATTTTTGAATTACCGACGAAGCGTTTTTGGCAGTTTCATTAACAGACCGTACGGACGAGATGGCACGTTCATCCGCAGCATCTTCTCTCAATGTTTCCGAATTCTTTGACGATCTCGACGAATATTTTTGAATTTCATCAAATGCTGCACTGTTTTTATTTACCGAGCCACTTTTATCCATTTTAATGCTTGTTCCTTGCTCTTCGAGTACATCTTTAAACGCATTTTCTTGTCTAGTTGTATAGTTCCGCGTTAGAAACTTATATTTTGGTTTGAATACCAGATGCTCCATACTACTACTGCTTGACGAAGACAAAGCATTACAGTCTAATTCTGTACTTTGCGCTTTTGGCACAGGAAAGTCTAAGAAACCATCTTGATTCTGCAAAGACCATGTGCCGCTTGGTTTTATTCGATTACGAACCACAGTTTCAGTTCCAGCGGGAATTGCATTCTTTACCGCGATCTCCGATTCGTTGCTGGAGGTAAAAGATATCCCCATTGACTCGTTTTCTAATTCATTCTCGTTTAGTACATCGGCAAACACATTTTTATTCTGTCTGTTACAGTTTTTCCTAAAAATATTAGGCTTTAATTTCAAAATACCCGTAACGTTTTCGCTTTGACTTTGATCCAAAGTATTTCCCTGCTTTCCATTCGATCGTTCAACATTAGCGTCTACTTTGTTACTCGACGATGAACTATATATGGAACTTTCGCTTGTAGTTGTCGCTCGTACAGGTTCCAATCTAGTTGTCGTCGCAGAATCGTTTAAAACATTTAAAAATGCATTACCTTCTGCTTTTCGTAATTTTGAACGTAAAGGAAATTTTCTTTTAGGGATTCTAAACTCCTCTTCGGATTCTGTTGTCGATACATCTTTAGTCGTAGCTAATAAAATATTCTAATTAATGCGAAAAGTAGTTTAACATATACCTTCCATCGCACTCGCGCATACCTTTCTCCACCCTAATTCTTTTTGTTTGCAAAGAATTTGAATTACTCGAATGTTCCAATGCCTTCCACCACCCATCTTTAGCCTGGCTCGCTTCTACTTGCGAGTCCGAGTCCAAGTGACGACTTGTTTGATTCAGTGAACTGAAATTATCCGATGGTCGTATCGCTGTATTGTTTTCCAAATTTTCCCACCAGTACGGATGTTCTGCAATACCATTACCTTAATAGACTTTGACTTTTAACGTGAAAATAACTAATCTGTATACAAAATTATTATTGTATACGCATGTATATACCATCACCCAAATTATCCGTATCAGGATCCAGAATGGCAGAACCAACGCTGTGTCTTGTGTATCTGGATAACCGTCTGTTTAAACTTTTTCGTTTGGCCATTTTTGACAATCTTAAATACAACTTCACATCTATTCCATCAAAACCATTATTTAGTTTAACGCGATAATATTATATTATCATTCGTGTACGTATGGTAACTTATGTCGATCCGATTCGAACAACAAATGAAAAAAATAAATGCGAACATCCCTTCGTAACTTTACATCGATTTGTCTACCACGGCTCGTAAAGTTATACGAGTACATAAAAAGTGCTAACGTAAACGCGAAACGGCAGTTGTTCAATGAAAACTGACTCTATTCTAACGTCAACGTTTTCCATTGGACGAACTCGCGCTTGCTTCAACGAGGCTTCTAAATTATAATTTCTTATGTTAACCTTAAATTTTCTAATTTGCTTATCTTGACCAAGATGGCACCATGTATCTGTCTTGGCGCCATCTCTTCAAGAACCGTTTAAATTGGTCGCGCGTCGTTATCGACAGCGAAGTAAACGTCGACGTAGTGGCGCCATCTGTGTGAAAAGTGCTCAAACTGATCGGAAATTAGTTTCAACTCTGCTTAAAGAGATGGCGCCATCGTTCGCGAACAGTTTCGACGCTCTTTCCAGAGATGGCGCCAGCGTTCACGAACAGTTTCGACGCTCTTTCCAGAGATGGCGCCAGCGTCCACGAACAGTTTCGAGGCTCTTTCCAAAGATGGCGCCAGCGTTCACGAGGAGTTTCGACGCTCTTTCCAGAGATGGCGCCAGCGTTCACGAACAGTTTCGACGCTCTTTCCAGAGATGGCGCCAGCGTTCACGAACAGTTTCGACGCTCTTTCCAGAGATGGCGCCAGCGTCCACGAACAGTTTCGAGGCTCTTTCCAAAGATGGCGCCAGCGTTCACGAGGAGTTTCGACGCTCTTTCCAGAGATGGCGCCAGCGTTCACGAACAGTTTCGACGCTCTTTCCAGAGATGGCGCCAGCGTTCACGAACAGTTTCGACGCTCTTTCCAGAGATGGCGCCACAGGTTATAAAATTTTACAGAAAACGGTATAACCGACTATAGTGAAAACTAATCCGTTAACTCGCGCGTACACGTGCGCGTTATAAATATTCACCATGCTATTTTCCAGTTTTTTCAGTCAAGCAATTATATAATATTAAATAATAACATCTTTATTTTATTCCAAAACAGATAATCGAGTATTTGATAACCTATAGCTTCTTTTATTCGCATCTATTATATGTTGCCATAAATATATATATATATATATATATATATATATGTATATATATACACACACGAGTATATCAATATATACATATACCGAAGACACATTAGCGTGTACCATTTGGCAAAAGATTTTGATTGACATACATATACAATATGTAAATTATTTTTTTCTTCGTAGGTATAAAATCGATCTATGTTTAAGGCAAAAGTGAAATATGCCATGAAAAGATCATTTAATAACATATGCTTTGAAACGATATGAACATAGTGAATGTTTTCACAGATACTATTATTAGAAATTCTATTTATAAAACATGAGTAAATGAAATTAGAAATTTGATCAGCCTAGGATGAAACTATTACTTATATGAAAAGTTTATTTTGCTTTCGTGGATGAACGAGATCTAAGATTTTTTTTTGTCGCTTGATCAACTTCTGGAAGATCGTCATCCTCGGACATGGCAGACTTTTTTCCTAAACAACAATAAATTTCGCGCTGTAAGTTGAAATTCTTTGTTTAAAATAATTAATCTACGAATGTTTACGAATTTTCTTTACCCTCTTTCTTCTTTGATTTCTGCTTCGACTTCACTGTTGTTTGTACAGGAACTACGTTTTCACGGGCACGCTTAATTTGCCTCGAAACGAACACATAAGAGAGGTAGGCTTGGAAAGTAACGATAATACTTAAAGCCGAATATCGTACAAGTGGAACGTTAAACTTTCCGGTAGCAAAATCGAATGCACCTTCCACTTGATTTAAACCGTACAAGAACACTAAAGTTGTAATAGCCAGTGTTGCGATACGTACAAAAACGTATACCGAATTAGCAACGAGGAATGTCACTGCGATAAAAAACAATTCCAATTTATTACTGAAAACAGTTTAATATAAATTAATATACCCAATGAAATTGTATGTACTTACTCCTTGTTACTTTCTCCTTTTTCCCAATAAAATGTACAAGTCTAGCTCCGTGAAGCATAACATCTCCTATATAATGTAGAACCAACAGCAATATTCCTACTTGCTGGAAACTGTACGATAAAATGTGTAAGCGCTACAAATGTCAATTTCACTGTTCTATATCGTTAATAAGGAAAGTTTTATGTCGTGTCATACTTGGAAATATAAGCAGCAAGGGTGAAGAGCAATCCAATGGTTGCTTGTACAAAGCGAGATGGAATATCTTCCTTCTTTACTCTTTGGAAATATAATTCTGGGTAACAGTGCAACCAATAAGCAAATTGACCGATAAAGAATAATTTAGAGGAGAAGGACAACGGTACGGGATATTCCTTCCATAACGAACTTATGTTTACCAACAAATCGTCTCTGGAAAAAAAAAAAGGGCAAATCTAATACCGTGTTCGATCGAAAACGATGATTATCGCGCGTTCAATGTCGTTTACCGATACCCACCGTATAATTATGTCTACGCCCCATATAATAGACAGTACGTAAAACAGGACAAGTTGACTGGATTCGTTGAATTTGGCAAGTTTCACTTTGCTAAGATGTAGCCGCTTTGAAACTTTCTGTAAATATCGTACAAAGAATACTTTTGTCTACGGAAATGTTAAAAATTGGAAAATGCATAAAAATAAGGGGACAGACTTACATCGAAGATGTAGTCTTGAAATACGGCGTGCATTACAATTGTTATCAAGAAATAGAAGAATATCGCGCATGCATCCTTCCAACCGGTAGTATATTTCGTTGGTGCAGTTGGATCTTCGATATCAGAAGTTATATTATGATGAATAGCGATGAACGTATATGCCCATGGTGAAGTTGCCTAAAAAAATAATTTGTACAAGTAGCACTGGATAAATAAATGAATAAATATTTCAATTACATCCAATATTTGGCAAATATCGACGTAATTTTTGCACTATTTGTCGAGTACATTCGTATTAATCAACAAGTACCGGTAATAATAAATAACATATGGTCATCGTACTAATGGCAATTAGAATTAGCGAAACATAATGTATAGATGGTGTAACCGTTTAAGCCACGAATAACCGCGATTAAATGACAAAGAAAATGTTTGAATTACGAGAATCACGTGTAAACGTGAAGGTATCGTTCATACTGAAAAACTTGAACACTCACCTGCACCATTAAACCTGTTACGAAGATCATAGCCACGCAAGAAACGATATCTCCATGGTTTTGAATAACAAATTCATGACTGAATATAGGAGGATTTTTATTCGAATTCTTGCGACCTTTTATTGCAACCATTTTTCACGAGTAAAGCACCGTTATTTTTCTTTTTCTCGTTACGTTATCGATATCCTAGAGAAGCGCAATCGTATCCATCTGATTCGCAGCACTGCTGTCAAACGATTAAACGCGCACACGAGTACGCGAGGAGTATCTCATACGTACACATATACATAGGCGGGCGCAGCCAAAGGATCACGCATCGAAGCACGCAGCCAACATCGAACAATGTGGCGCTTTCTATCATTACTTGTTGGCACCACGCGAATCATAATAACATTGATAATGTTTCTTTCGATTATCAGCCTTCGTACACGTTCACGTTTAACAGAGAAAATAATTTTATTTCTATTTACTCTGACAATTATTTGAACTTAAATCGATAATTTACGCACCGTTAAATGGATGGTCTGTTGTTTTCAAGTGCGAGGCATTTTACTTTCAGATGTAAGACTGTAATGTGTAGGATACTATGTTGCTGTTGCGAAAACAATTTTATTGCTAAACGCGTGTACAACGCTTAATGATGATAGCGGCATTGCACTGCACAACGGAAAACTTTACAGGATACACTTTTATTGATAATATTAGGTACATTTTAAGTGAGGTCACGATATTTTTGTAAATTTTCATATGCATTTACTGTTAAAATTGCATAATATTATCATAATTATTTCATATAAACTTTAAACATCTACCGTTAAATAAATATATTAATAGTTATGCGACAGTAAGAAGAAAATACACGTTCAACAGTTCGATCTCGGAACAAAATAATTTCTAGATTTCATATATATTTTACCAGAGATAATTGTAAAATTCATTGATCAACAATGAGTCGAAAATACATCTTCGTAATCATAAAAATAATACTCTTCCAACGTTATACCTTCATATTATTAGTTAGTTATTCAGTAGTACACGTGACATTAACGCTTGTGAATTTGTACATTACATATTTGTATCAACATGATTATATAGTAATACAGCATATATATTTATGTTCGCTCTGGTGCATTTAAATGAACACATGTGATGCACGATAAAATTCGGAATTTCCACATAAAGCTGTATAAAATACATTTCTATATATGTATGTGTGCAAGAGTGAGCCGCGTACAACAGAGAAAAAGGAGCCGTTCGATAGCCGTTTAGATTCATTATCCACCCCAGATTTGATTAACATTCGACTTGCAGCGCAATTTCAATTCTGTGTTCTCGTTGATTAGGCCATTGGATAAATCCATGTTCTCAACGGAGTCACGATGATCATAACGAACAATATGGCAATACGAAAAGAACATACTTTCAATTTTTATAACCCCTTTGAGAATTATTCTCGTACATGAAGTTTCATTTATCTTAAGTAATAGCGTTTGCTTTACGTGTTAATCAACCAACAACATCTATCGTTTCAACAACTTCCGGCTACAGCACCGATTTTAAATAAACAATTTACATAACCCCTCCTTAAATATACACATGTTTTATTTACTTAATGTAGTTTAGGAATCAGTGACAAGTATGTAGAGTCTCTCGAGGCGAACGTTACAACCGAGCAGAAGACCATTTCCCATGCAGAGATAAATCGAAATCGTAGAATCATATTTGTTCGCACCAAACCAAACAATGGAGTTTTCAAAACGCATCGATAACTAATTACAACAGTCCTGTAAATACCCACAATCATTTATTTTTAAACTTATTGCCCAGAATATCTGTCTGCTCTGTTGTTCCACTCACCCTGGAACACGCTGTATACTAATTTATACATTATACATATATACTGTTTTATACGTTACGTTTATACGAGAAGCTGCTTCATAGTTCAAATCGATATTTTCTATTGTTATTTGCCTGTGCCACCTTATGTAAAAAGGGTTACATTTAAAAGTCTAAAATGATCATGAGGGATGCAGAAGTTCTTCGATATATCGTAAAATTATTGATCAATGCGCAACGTTGTATTTTATATTAAACGGACGTGTTTGAGTCAGTTCCTTGAAAGTATTCCTTACACGTGCCTTACATGTAATAACGATCAACTTCCACCAATGTCATACCAACGTTAAACTGATATTGATCACGTTTTCAAAGAATTCTCAAATAGTTTCACTTGATACTAAAATTTCATAGGAATAGTATCCTTCTACGTTCGAGAAAACAATTACGAATTTAATGTCTATACAACTCGGCGAGATAAATACATGAGAATACACGAGTACAATAACACGAATTAAATCTAAATACCCTTACGGTCGCAAGCCGTAAATCTTAGCAAACCTTTTAACGTTATATGCAACCAGTACGACTTAGTCCTTTAGGTTTCCCTAAGTATCGCTCGTCGTTGCAAATTATGTTCTGAGGTAGACAAGTATATTTTTCGAATGGCTTTTCATAGCTATAGGCCGAAGCTAAACCAAAAATTATATTTCCATTACATAAAAAAAAACCAAAAAAAAATATGTTTAATTTTACACATTAGTAGACCATACGTAGCCTAGTAAATTCATTCGCGAAATAGTAAAGTAGCCATGAAAGCTGTAATTCGACTCGTAATTCATGTTATAACCGAAAAATTTGCAATGGACAGAGTATAATAATCTCTAAAAGCATTGCCATTCTAAGAAATTTTTGTAAAAGTTGCAAGCAAAACAACTTCAAGTATCAAAAATATTATGCATTGGTAAAATTCATACAACTGCAATTCATAAAATTGTGATCGGTTTTAAGATTTTTAAATAGACGAGAATAGTAAATCCAATGCCAAGACTAAAAGCTATTGTACTTGAATGTTATAACTGCATTCATATTTGGCATCATATTCGCATATGATTATGTTTCTTTGAATGCTTTTTCGCTACAGTATAACATTTAAACGCTGTACATTACGTTCATATTTATATATTTTCATTTGTTCTATTTTCAAAAGTATACGCCAGTAACAGGTGTACGTGTGTGTACAAGTGTATATATATATATATATATACATATATGTACATATATATATATATATATATATATGACAATAAATATTTAACACTATTCGGTATAACAATATAATCTTTTTAGTTGTCTAAGATATAGATTACCTTCATGCTTCAGGTACTATCTTTGTACCTACTTATCGCTTGACTTTGAAGCGCAGTCAAAATATATTAATTTAGTACTTTTTGAACAAAATATGAGAATCTATATTCTTGGTTGCAGCAATGTGTAATAATATGCTATTTATTAAGACAGTTCACATTGTGGGGTATAAGTTGTTCAAGTTAGTGGCGCGCATTTTGTAATTATGCACCTAATCGAAGGTATAAACGAGAGCTGTACGTATACATTGCGATTTCGCACCAGTCGGCACAATACTTGACCTATGTATTAAATCCCGTGGAGCATTATATTTTGCGATCTGAACTGTAATCGTTTTGTTTCTCACAAGTAACAACGGATCATGATTATTATAATGCCATACAATACTGTTTAACAGAATCTACAATTAACAGTGCATATTTATGAAATATTACCTTTCACCACTCTGTACGTGTAATTTATACAAGAGGGTCATTATCAAGATCCATTTCTTCTACTGTGATATAAAGTCCTTCTTCTTCATACGTAGACTCGTGTTTTGCCAAAACTTTCAGTAATGGCCGTAATTTTATCCACCATTGATATGTTGGTATACGATGTCTAAAAATGTTATGTAAACATTAACGGAAATTTGTAATGGTGAGAAATCGTCGGTGTTCTTATGTTACATACTCGAAATCCGTAACTTCGAGAAGCTCTGTAAATGGTGTAAATCTGTACTGCCTTCGCACGATGCCAATCATAACTGCACTATCAGCGTCCATTGTTGATGTTTTACTATCGGCATTGGTACATTTTTTTAGCTGCTCGCTAAACCATTCAACCGCTTTAGAACCCATTTTTGTACCCAAATTTCGATCGAATGGAGTTGGCGAACCACCTTGTTGCATATGTCCTATAAAAAATTTCATTACTCGGAATTCGAAACGAATTTTTATCGTTTAACTATAAATTATATACCAATGATATTCATTCTACAGCTGAATAGGCCTTTCCCTTCTTCGCTAAACAGTCTCTGCATAAAATCTGTATTGTAATTTAAGTTGGCGTTTTCATTTCTCAGAATAAGACCCCGCTGTACACCTTCGGACATCTTTGCAGCCATCGCGATGACATCTTGGTTCAAATCTTTGATATTAAACTTCTCTTCGAAAATGTACGCTGCGTCAGCACCGCCCGCTAATCCAGCGACCGTAGCTAAGTAACCACAGTATCCACCCATAGTTTCAATAATAAATACTCGACGCTTTGTACCCTGCGCCGATTGTCGAATTCGATCGCAGATCTGAGAATATAATGACAATTTGTCCGAATGAATAAACATAATTTCCTATTCATAGAATTATATGCGAAAAGACATTCGTAATATAGAAAATACGACCGATCTACCTCTGTGATTTCGTTTAAAGCAGTGTCACAACCTAACGAAAACTCGGTCCCCGGTACATTATTGCTGATGGTTGCCGGAATCATAGCTATCGGAATACGAAATTCTTCAAACTTATCCCTAGCTTTGAAAAAGGTAAGTCCAGTTTGATAGCCCTTTTGGAAAAACCAGTCAATGTTAATATAATAATAAACGATCGAATATTCTTAAAAATATAACTAGAAGCAGTACTTTAAGCAATCATTACCTCGAATCCTCCTATGATAAGCAGTGCTTGGATCCCATATTCTTTGAGTTTCTGAGCAATATGCGGTAACTGTTCATCTTTAGGCGGAGCGCGCTTAGTTCCTAAATAAGCACCACCTTGGGCCACCCAACCGGTGACAGAAGGCCAGTCCATTAATTTAAATTTTCCAGCCATCAGACCCAATATTCCATCGCAAATACCGTAAACCTGATATAAACATCGTAGTGTAATGTTTGTGACGTTTGTGTCGTCAAGTAAAGGAGTACGGTTACTATTGAGATGATACCTTGTCACCTCGATAAATACAGTTCCTGACAAAAGAACGCACCGCCGCGTTCATACCGCAAGAAGGTGAGCCTATATGCATCACGCCCAACGTATAGTGGTCCTGAAACAAAGTTTTCTATTAACGTCCTGAAAGGATTTGAAGTCAAATCATGCAGCGTGCAGCCAAAAAATAGAGGCAAACGCATTCTGCGGTTTATCATAATGTTTGTGATCACTTATTCTAATACAATATTTGTTATAATTGGAAAAAATTTATCTATAATAATATCGAAATTTAGGACTTTGTTAACTCACTTGTCCACATAAAGTGAATTGCTAATTTAAAAGAGAAAGATGAAAATGCGTTAGAAAGGCTGTATTATATGAGGCATGATATAAAAATGTAATATTTAGCAAAAAGATCGATGCTTGTAATCTTTCTTTTTCAATAGATTTACCTTAGTTAATGTGGGGCCATTAATTTCCTGAAGCAGTATTAAATAAGAGATGTAATCAAAGTAAATCTACACTTTTAATATATTCCAGATATTAGAATTAAAAGCCTTCGGATATGTTTTCTGTACATACATTCGTTTACATGATTGCGAGTTTATGATTCTAATAATCATTTATCCAAAGATCCGCAGAAGGCTTTAAATTCTTATTGATCTCTGGTTTCTTTTTTTTTTTTACACATATACAGTTACAGCATACCTTACTAGGATTGTGATCCACAGGTGCTTTTAGGCGGGTCAACATCTTATACGTTTCTAAATTGCGAGCGAATCCTCTAAAAATATTTGTAAATAGAAGAGTATGATGAAATTTCACGTGCGTACATATGGCATAAGTAAAAACATTCTTAGCTCACTTTCCGCGAAGTTGAACAGACAGATCCCAATTTTTATCAGCCATAGCTTGTGCTACCGCTTTAGTGCGGCGAACGCATTCCATAAGAGGTAATCTAACAGCTTGATTACCGTCTAATGTAACAACACATGCTTCGGTATCCGGTGTTGCTTCCATCAATGCCATTACAGCTTCGGCGCCCATTCGGCAACCCTGTACGTTATTATTGACGCAATAAAACACTTCTTCGTCTTTCGGATGTATCGTCAGGAAAAATTCAACTTTACTACGGTGTCTATACATATTGATCAACTAACCAGTACTCTGTCGAAAGCTGATGGATTTCCACCTCTTTGAACATGACCGAGCACAGTAATTCTTGTGTCTTGCTGTAATTTGTCTACAACAACTTTATGCACTTTTTCGGCAGTAATCGGTTCGCCGTTTCGATCTACCGCACCTTCTGCTACGATAATAATATTAAGCCGTTGTCCCGTGAGTCTTTCCTGAAAAATTCATTTTATAGTCATTACATTTCTAGAAAGCACGTTACCAATTGAAAGTTACATAGATGATAATAATAATGGTCGGGTTAACAATAAAGTTAATACAGTTCGAAAGGAGGTACGTCTAAGATAAAATAAAAAAATAACGGTAGAAAAATTTCTGACATTATTACATATAAGTTTATTTTCCATGAACACGCCAAATGTGTAATTGGTCAAGTATGAAAATAACTGTACAATGTTAGACGAACAAAATCTTTTACTCGAATGGAATAACATAACAAGCTTAGAGTAACAATAAGCTGACTAAATGAGAAATAAAAATGATGTATCCAATATTTTTCCTTTCGCTAATTAAATAGCAAAGGTACAGATTTGAAAGAAAAAGTTTATTCTGTGGGCAATACGTTACAAAAAAAAATTAAAAAAAAAAATGAGGAAGAGAGGTTTGCGAACCTGTAGTAACTTTTTGCACAGCTTGTTTGGCCAATCCTGTTCAGGTGGCCACTCTGGGATGAACACAAAATCAGCTTCAGAACATATGGCTGCCACTAGAGCCAGGTAACTGTAATGGCATGTTATAAAAGCTAGCTAAAAGTATTAAATTACATAAACAGGGAAAGTAACTATGACACTACAAATAGAACATTACAAATTTGACAAATTTACAATTGAAATGATCGGACATTATAAAAGCATATTCTTTCATCTTTTCATATAACTTGACTATTACTCTGGCAAGGAGCAGACACACTTCTAACGCGAAAAACAGTGAACCTAGTAAAATACAGTACGATCAGGCTAATAAATTTGTGTACTATAGCGTGTAAGCATGTTCCATTAACTCATCAAGGACGTGCCTGTTGCACAGCTTTGCAAAGTTCCTCGACCCAGTTATCTGTCGACGGGACTTCAGGTATAAAGCAATAGCATGCTTCGGAAGATAAACTTGAGGCTAATGTCAGATACCTGAAAGACTTTACTTTTTCATTATGTATACGCTATATGCGTACGCTGAATTATTTTGTTCTTTGTTCGTACATATCCTTACTTTCGAAAACTGATAAAATAATAAAATTTTCTAATAATTTATGTATATGTGCTTAACTGTTTGATGGAACGTATGTAATGCTATATAACATATATAATTAAGCAATCAAAAATACACGAGGAAGGGAAACAAAACTGTTAAACATGTTAAATTAAGTTAGGGGAGAAAAAACATTGTAACAACAAATTTAAGAATTCCTAAACAACGTGCCTGCTCCAATTTTTTACATAATTTATCAGGCCAGTCAACAGGAGGTGGTGATTCCGGGCAAAAAACATAGTCTGCCTCTGCAGCTAAAGCACCCACAATTGCCAAATACCTATCCAAAAGTTTATCATATTTAAACTTAAACAATAATATTAAAGCGGATGTTCTTTAATGATTCCTTAATAAGTAATTAGAGCTGAAGTAATGTTTCGCTGGTCAATTATATTGTTTGGAATATTTATTTCAAAAACGAAAAATCTTTAAAAATTTTCCTAGCATAATAAAACATAGTAATACACAACTTACCCGCAGTGACGACCCATAACTTCCATAATGAATGTTCTCTGATGAGAGTACGCAGTGCTAACAATGGCATCGATGCTTTCGATAATACGGTGCAACGCAGAATCCGTACCAATTGTCATATCAGTTCCACAAAAATCATTGTCAATGGAACCTACCATACCAGCGATATGCAAATGTTGGTATTTTTCAGCTTGTTCCGCTGAGATTTCTCCTAAACAAATAATAGCGGTAAGGTAAGTACATCAATTATACATAAAAGCATAATACCAAAACGAAAATGTTGTCACACTATCACTTACCCGCCTCTGCTAATTCTTTTAATAGATCTGGCCATTCTTCTTTGAACAGGTTTGCACCGGTAAGAGAACCATCGCCACCTATCACAACTAAATTTGTTATTCCACGGGTCACTAAATTTTTTGCAGCTTTACGCCGACCAGCGTGTTCCCTGAATTCTTTACAACGCGCCGACCCTATTACCGTACCACCCTAAAACAGATAATTACCGTAATTTTTCTCTTAGCTTAATATAAATATGTAAGGCTCAAGATACATACTCTATGGATTATACAAGATACAGAAGACCAATTGGCCTCTACAATGTTATTTCCACCATCCACCATACCCTGATAACCTTCTTTAATGAAAAAAACTTTACAGCCTAAGTAAATACCCATTCTAACAACTGCTCGTACTGCTGCATTCATTCCTAAGAGAATAAGAAATTAAAGTTAATAACTACTATTAATATATATTTTTGTACTTCATCATAAAATAACTGATTTCTTACCTTGAGAATCACCTCCGCTGGTAAAGACCGCAAGTCCTTTACCTTTGTGACTGCCAGGTTTTATGAACCTCTGTGCTGCTAAATCCTCTGCCATTTTTACTACAGGATACCAGCTCTGCCTCTACAATATAACTTTTTTTAATTCGTCAATAATTTGATCTGAATCGTCAACTACATAGTGTAACGTAAATACAAAGGAGTACATAGTTTGTAGTTTCAATTTTTTCTAATTGAAAAGTATGCTACTTCCGTTATGCCTTTAACTCACTTGTGAAAAAATCATTGACATTCGCAAATTGTGACTTTTAACTAATTTTGTTTTATCTTTGTTGCTTTCCGGCATATGCACAATTGTTGCGCTTGTACACGGAACATTTGTTTCTGTATCTTTTAATAAGTTATATTCTTTCTTCTTCGATAAGATATCTACATTACGTTTCAAGATTGTCATTAATCTGATTTTAAACAGAGAATACTGATTTGAGATCACTATCGCTATTACTTTGTACCCGAGTTAAACAATCTAAAGAGGTTTCTTCCTCTTCAGACTTGTTTATAGTCGTGCAAACGCATACTGTATCATGTTCCTTAGACATCTTTTGGGATCTGAATATACTAACAATTTAACAGTCTTTAAGTCTAAACGGTAAAAATTAATTTATTATGCTTTACATAACACGTATAACCTAAAACAATAAAAGTTGAACTATCAATATTGTAAAATGTTGTTGCGCGTACAACATTGTTATAACATGAACGTAGCATCCAATTCATTAAAAAAAAAAAAAACCTTTGTACATGTATACAGATATTAAAAATAATAATTATTCTTTTTACAAATATGAATGTACCTTTTGTATTAGAACATATATGTATGTATAAATATATACCTATGCATGTTATTAATTTATTACATCAGCGAAACGAACATTACATTGACAGTGTTATTTGAAAAAATAAACATTGTATACGAATTAGCGTGATAACGGTAAAACGAATGATGGTAAGTCGTCACTTGAGATCTATTCAAGATTAAAATTAGAACGAATAATATAAGGTGTAAAAAAAATATATTTTTAAAGGGCATTGCAACACAAATATTCTTCGGTGGTCCTTCATATTTTAAAATAAAATAGCATGCGTATGTACAAAGTGTTAGTGGAATCTGGCACAGTCTCAAACTACTGTGCATACAAACAACAGAACAATACCTACTGCATAGATCATTGGAATTACATTATTTACAGATATACGCAATTTTCTTGCATCAAAATCAAGCGTCAAAGATAATTTAAAACATATACAACTTGTAGTACGAGACAATCTAGATGAGTTCGTCTAAAAATAGTAGCATTAATGGTCTGTTACAACGTGTGTACGAGTTAACGTCACCCTATCACTGACAATTGATCATTGAATTAATCATTGCTCGTAAGAAGCGTTTGAAAAGTAATACAGAGATTTTTTTACTCACCGAATAAGTGTGTATCCAATTACAATAAAAATCAAAAGAGGGAGAGAGATGATTTTCTTCTTAATTCGAAGTTGATGAAAAATCTGCGGTACTCCAACTTAACATCAGACACCGCTTTCACGTCCTGTGTCTGACTAAAACTGAAGGTGACCTTTACGTGTGCTTCTACACAAGACCCCCACCAATAATGTCGGTTAGCTCTCACCACCCCACTCTATGTGAAATTAAATTTAGTAAACGGCCATAGATGGTGTTAGCAATATCTACGACACCTAATAACGGTGCTACGATCTCTCATTCATTTTCCCAAAATTAATTATTTATACGTATATATTAGTTACTACAAATTTGCCTTTACAGCAATATAATGTCTTTTTCCCGTTATCAAGCCAACAACTTGTGCGCAACGTATTTCGTTCTACGCAAACACTTACCGACAGATTTCAAAAAACGATTTCTACATCAATTTTATCGATGTACACACACACACGCGCGCGCACGTGCGCGCGCGGGGGCGCACACAGATATACCGTTTATAAAAGAAGAAAAATTGTTCTGATATAACCGTGATTTTCAATAGATAGTTATCGACACGCGGCTACTTGAAGTTTACGTAATACATTCTAATAATAATTCGAAACAAAATGAACGGTGAACATCATAAATAACATAATACTTTTACATTTCTTCTATGAACATTGTTTGTTACTTGACTTTTATTTTTGGTTGCATCACATCATTGTTACAAAGTTCAAAATACTTCTCTTTCGTTATATCTCATAACAAACTGAAAGTTCGTTATTCGTTCATAGAAAAACATTATAGATATATGTATAATAGGATAAAGTAATTTCATAAAATACTAAAAGTAATTACTTTTTAATCGAGAAATGTGAACAAATCATTTCACACGAAAACTAAATGGAAGTAACAGCGAATACTTACGTGCCGTTCACTTCGTACACCTTTTAATTCTTGGAAAGCTATGCGTCAACGATTCACCAAATTTTCAGTTGAAAACATGAGTGATTCTCACTGTCCCTGTTACACGTTTTATCTATAAATCAATCCCATTAAAATTTGATCACGTATACATTTTATTTATTTTCATTCCGAAATTTAGTATTCGCCGATCGAGTAAATCAGCGTTGCTTCTTGTTCTATGCTATATAATTAGGCCAAGGTCTGGTTAACAATCCCGCAAACGCAGAATGGAGAAACACATCAACTACATATATTTTGTAATCGCTAGTAATAAATATTGCGTGCTTTTGACCTATAATTTCGAGACACTGTTAATACACTGTGACGATCGATCCGATCGTATATAATTGATGAAATTCACGAATGAAAAAGAGAAAACGAAGAATAAGAAGCAGATAAAGAATTTGCGACGATTATATACATACAAATGTACATCACTGTAGATTCTTCCTGCTTGGAAAGGCACGTATGTATGTAGATGTATGCGTACATAAATGTATGTATAATAACCTTAATTTAGTTTAGTTTAGGGGGATAGAAGGAAAAATTTATGTAGAAAACAAAAAGTAGAAAAAAGAAAAACTTCTCTAGAATACATGATAAAAATATAAGGTTCTACATATCGATACTTGTTAAAAGCCAACTAAATTACTATATTTCGGTAGGCGAATATACAAACATACACATTTTCGTATAAACTTTGAAAGGTAACAAGATGTACAAAGACATCGCGAAATTGTTCAACGGCTACGTTCTTAATTTCCATTTCAACTTGGATTACCGAAATGTTGAAACACTGTTCTTACTTTTATTTCAGGTTGCTTAAATTTAAGTGAACATTATATAATGCACAATCTGTTTTATTTAAAAGTCAGTCCCTTTCATTTCTCTAAAGTTCTCTATTCTCTCTCTCTCTAGTTTGAATCATTATCAAAAATGATATCAAACGATTTTTGTTTAACACCCTATTTTCTATCTATAATATCTATCTTCTAACTCTCTTCGATATCTACATGCGTCGAATCTCGAATCAAAGATACCAAAGGTACTAGAACGAATTTAGCGAATATGAAAACAATAGTAATAATAATAATTATAATTATAATTATAATAATAATAATGATAATAATAATAATAATAATAATAATAATAATAATAATAATAATAATATAAATCATAACGAAGAGTTCTTATTGTACAGGAACATTGTGCTTACGTTTGTCTAACCTTTGAATTCAAATTCTTGAAATCCGTGTTTGGAGCACTGTTGAAAATGTAAGCATTTCATTGTTTTTACAATTATTAAAACTCAACGTAGAAGTTATTGCTCTTCCAGAACCTGATGATACTGCAAAGCAGGACAATCGAGGTTATGGTCTTTCTGAGACATTTTATCAGAATTTATTATTTCGTGTAAACGTTTATAATAATTATAATGTACAATTACGATGATCGATGATAAATACAAATAGAGCAACACAGGTTTCAGACTAGGAAACTAGGGAAAAGCGAATGAATATTTAAATATGATTTACGATAGTCAGCTTTTTGAATGTTACTGGTGAATAGGGGAGGAAGATCGAAGAATTTGCGAATCGCGAACCATAATCGTTGGAACGAAGGAAACTGTTTCGGCGTGTATAATTGTGACTCGACGATAGTTATTTTGATAACCAAGTAGCTAATCTAAGGTCTTAAGGTTGTAGAATGACAATTAGATGAGAACAGAAAGATTAACAAAGGAGACGAGCGCAGGAAGGGAACAATAAACAGGGAAGTTATAAACACGATACATCACCTCTTCGTAACACCCATGAGAAATCCTCGCTCTCTTTATCTACAAAGTAAATTTTTTATGATGCTATTAACGAAGATATATATATATATGTATATAAATTTCATACTCCTTCGAATAATCGTAATATGCAATGAATTAACGTTCCATTTAATAATAAGAATGCAGATTTTAAGATAAATGTTAATTGCCTAAAAATTTGAAAGGACCAATCATAAATGCGATTAAAGTGTAAAACGATTGAATAGAACAAATATATCGTTTGAACTCGCTACTCAAAGACGAGATCAACGATACAGTTGCCATGAAAGAATAATGTTAATTTCCTATTGTAACGTCTATCCGTACGAACTCGTTCAGCTAGTCCATCGTTAAATATATTTAAAAAGATTCTCTCGAAAAGCTTTCTCTAATTATATCATTTCGTTCTTACTTTTCCGTCCTTCTTAGGAAAAGTAAATCTTCCATTCAATTGTGTAACGCAATAAGAAAAAATGTTTATGGAAACGTGGACATATTAGGAAAACGTTTATCCACGCAACACACGTAATATCGATAATCGTTACTTACTTTCATACGCGATAAACATTTACATATATTGCATGTTTCCTACTCGCGCGCGCGTGTGAGTGTGTGTGCGTGCGTGCGTGCGCGCGCGCGCCCATATGAGTCCGTATGTAAATCTACGTTTGTATGTTTAGGATAAGTGCGGTTTGTACATACACTTAAAAACATCCATGCGTATGAGGGGAAGAATACGTTCATGTTCGTTCCACCGAAAAGGGTAGACTAGGACCGAAATGGAATGGACCGAACCAGAGGCGGATGGTGGATTTCAAGGGTCTATACCTTAATTACCTTGATTGCTAATAAAAGAAGCAGAATAGAAAGAAACAAAAGTGAACAAATATTTAACGTTTATTTATTCTTAATATTGTAAAAAAGAGAACGATTGATTTTAACATAGAAACAAATGGAACTTTGTTTGTTCGATCGATGAAAACTACGATTCCGTACTTAGAATTTAAGTAAAATACAAAAAGGACTTGTAATAATTGTCAAACAATTAGAAGCACTTGATTCGTACATATATACATATTAATCCGCCCCTGGACCGAACGTATCCGTTGCATTTGTACGCATTAATTTTCATTTACTATTTGACTTTTTTCCATTTTTTAAATGGCAACGTACGTCCCTTCTAAACGAGGCTTCGGTCGAGCCGATCACAGATCGTTACACATCTCTGATCTGCCTTTTGAATCCGTCACCCCGAGTTGTTGAAAATAATTGTTAGAAACAAAAAGCAGTACTATTCAAGTTTGTGTGGCGATATTATACGCGATCGATCAATATCTATAAGCGAGCATTACAACTTTGTTTTTTAAACGCAAAGAGAAGAGAAAAAAAAAGAGAAAAAAAAAACAAATAATTCGATCTTAGCACGTTTCACCTATGGAAACTCACGAATAATATTTTGCTTACGAGACGCTCTGCAAATATATTATATAAATTTGTAAAAGTGCAGCAAGTAATGAATTATCTTTGAATTCTATTGACAATTTCCACGAGATCGATCATGTCTACAAAACTGAATATCATATATATATATATATATATATATATATATATATATATATAATACATATAAACGTATCACTCACGCACATACATATATACGTAGGTACATGTATAAATGCATGCGTACGTGTGATATTAAAAGAAATAGCAGAACAGTAGAACTTTTTATACGCGTACACAATTTGTTCTCGTTTTCTTCTTTCTTTTATCGCGACGCTAGTGATCAGGTCTCTGGTAAATGTATATATATATATATTATAACATATACGAGAGAGCGGAGAAGAAAGATAGAAGAGAGGAAAGGGACTGAAATGGGGGGGGAGGGGGGGATGACCAGAGTACGCGAGATTAAAGAGAAATTAGAAAGAAAGACGCAACCGAGTAAAAGATTACAAAACAAGTTAAAAAGTGGGAGAACACGGAGAGAAATATTTGAAAGATCGTCGCGTATTGATCGGCCGTTTAAGAAATCGTAACTAGTGTCTCCTTTCTGCTCGGATATTCACAACGTATTAACAACGGACGGTCACGGTGTACGATGGATAAAAATGTATTTTCCGCTTTATGTACTTCACTCACCTCGATAACACAGCAACTGCGATTCACGAATTGAAAAATTTCGAAACGCATGTGCGAAAAGATAAAAGTTAAACCATATTTTCCAAACGTTTTGGACGATTTAACTGCAAAACACATACGCACGCACGCGATAGAAAGAAAGAGAGAGAGAGAGAGAAAAAAAGGAAACAGAAGAAGGAAAACGGTCACAAACACACACACACAAACACTCAAAATGTAATGTTGTGTGCATGCGCGGGAGCGCGTGCACGTAAGAGCTTTTTAAATACTACTGACGTGCAAATGTAAAAAGTATAAAATGTAAAAATTAAGTCACCACCGATGTTGTTTTGGAACTTAATAACTTAATGTATTTTTACTCTCCTTTCTCCTCCTGCGTTCTTCCCTTCGTATAATAATTATCGTACTTGCTAGACAATGTGAAATTTAATTTAATGACAACTGGATATAATGTAGTTAGATTCATGCGTGCTTTTTTCCTTTGACTTTGTTTCTTCTCGAATCTCTGTTTCGTTTAGCGATATTTTAGATGGTAAATAGTGAGCAGATCTGGGAGTAGTGACAGTGTTTCATGGTTACTTTTCGCATCCCGTGTCTCGTCCCAACGGCGAAATAGACATCTTTTTCCGTTTTTACACATCCCCCAAAAGACTAGTACATTGAAAGAAACGCTTTTTCTCGATCGGTTCGTAGATTCAACCATGTCTTTCATCTACCAGCGGTTTCCTCTGTTTCTCCTTTATACACAACATGTACACTTTTGTTCACTTCGATACTACTTTTTCCTCGACAACGTTGTACGAAGAGACAGGGTTTGCGAAACGAATACTCTTCCTGTCCTTTCTTCTGTTCATCCATAATTTACTCCTTCCCGTTCTTCCACACAAGACACGAGTAGTCGACACGCTTCTCTCAAATAAAGTTGATGCCAGAGACCGAGCAATTCTCAGGACTCGACCGCTTCCTTTCGTTAAGGGTCTTTCCTCCATCGTCTCTCGCTGCCTTCTTTTCTCCCTCCCTCCGTCCAACGATCGTGGCTCCCCCTTTGGAGTCGAAACGATCGCGTTGAAAATTTCCGACAACTTCGATGCCAGTACGCGAATCGATCCTTCAAGAAAGGATACGGTCGAGATCGAGATTCTCGCGTTCGAGCTTTCGAACCGGCCGTGATAGCTGTGTGGCGGATGACGTCGGCAGCGGTGCGCGGTCGCAATGGAACAAAGAGGTCACGATTTTCAAACAGGAGATTAGAAGGAAATAAGGGGGTTCGAAAAGATGCGGCTGGTGGTGGTGGTGTTGTTGTAAATGTGGAAGAATGAAAGGATTGAAAAAGAAGGAACGTAAAGGAGAGGAGGGGCTGGGCTGGGCTGGGGTAGATGAATAAAACGTCCGTTTAAGACAGAAAGAGCGGCGATAAGACGGCAGGAAGAAAGTGGAGTAGCAAAAATGAGGATAATAGAGAAAGGAAAGGAAGAAGGAAACGAGGTACGCGAGGGACGAAAGGACAGGCGAATGGATAAATCGATCTCGGGTGGATGGATGGGTGAGCACTTCAAGGGACGGGGGGACGATAGAGAATAGGATGTTCTTATTAGGTTAGAAAGGACTTAAGCTTAGGAAGGTTAGTTATCTCCACCCTCCTGTGCTTCGTCCGCGTCACCCTGCGTGTCACTGGTCCAGAGAGTAAGGTTGTCACGCAAAAGCTGCATAATTAGCGTAGAATCTTTGTAGCTGTCCTCGTTGAGTGTGTCCAACTCTGCGATCGCATCGTCGAACGCCTGAAACGTTTTTGCGAGCATTTTAATTTACAAATTCCATCTACGCATACGCATACGCATACGCGAACACACAAAATTCTATTCAGCAATCGCGCTAAAGGTACGAAACGAATTTTTAGTCACGCGAGATCACGCGAGTTCGTGCAAAGCAACAATCAGTCTTCGTTAGAGGAATACAAAATTTTACGAACATGTTAATATCAATTACGGACGATGCTGGAATGGTTTACCGGATACAGTGGAGACTCGTTATATGGCAATTACGACACCAAGTGTCGATCTCTCTTTTCTTTTACGGGTTAGTAATACACACAAACGCAACGCATTTATTGCGCGATACCACGACACACTCGGATATCAATTGTCAATTATAAATAATGCATCTATTTGGTCAATAGAAAATAATTATCCAACTAAGCATCAAACTGTCGATCATCCCTAACCTGTTTCGCAAGATGACAAGCTCTAGCCGGAGAATTAATAATTTCATAATAAAAGACGGAGAAATTGAGAGCAAGGCCAAGCCTGATCGGGTGGGTAGGCTGCATTTTTGATTTTGCTATGTCGAACGCCTCTTGGTACGCCTTCTGCGAATCCTCAACTACTGCTGTAATGCAAACCGTGAAATCCACATTAAAGATTGCATACATCCCTAAATAAAAAGTAACCACCGTTGACGTACACCTGTAAATGTACACACATTCGCATACACGTGTGTCTGTGCGTGCAGATTTTATATATATATATATATATATATATATATATGTATATGAATGTATACAACTTGGAATAGAACAGAATACGAGAAAAAAGCAAAAAGGGGGAAGGAAAGTTGAAGGAAGGAAGGAAGGAAGGAAGGAACGTAGACCTATTCCAACCCCTGAGGCGCGACTCACTCTCGAGACGCGTGAAAAAGAAATTGGAAAACATAAAGAAGCGTTTGCTCCGTCGCGAGATAAAGCGAAACCATATTCTTGCCTCCACTGCATCATCATCGCCACCGTCCTTTCTTTTCGTCTATCCGCGATTGCTGCAACTACCGGCATCTTCTCCACATTTTAATGGATTATACCTGTTTGGCCAGCTGGCAGGCCTTGTCTGGAGAGTTGATGATCTCGTAATAAAAAACGGAGAAGTTGAGAGCAAGACCGAGCCTGATGGGGTGCGTAGGTTGCATTTTTGATTTTGCTATGTCGAACGCCTCTTGATACGCTTTCTGCGAATCCTCGACTACCGCTGTAATGCAAACCGGGAAATCCAGATTACAATTTCTACAAACGTATTCGAAGAGCGTAACGGCCTCCCTCTGTTGTGTCGTGGTGCGCATACCGAACTTTGGGATAGGAAGGATAAAGAGGAGGATAAGCGACGAATAGACGCGCGCCTTTACTAAAAATCCGGTCGGAGCTGACTCGACCCGAATTGAAAGGTGCTTATTTCTTCGTCTCGTATAGACGATAAGGCGAAATAATCACCGCGTTTTTGCCTCCACTGCATGGCCACCATATATCTTTTCGCATCTTTCCGCGATTGCTGTGAATTTTCATACGAGTTCGATACGAGATCGATTCGCCTTTGCGAATTATACCTGTTTGGCCAGCTGGCAGGCCTTGTCTGGTGAGTTGAGGATCTCGTAATAGAAAACGGAGAAGTTGAGGGCGAGACCTAGCCTGATCGGGTGGGTAGGCTGCATCTTTGACTTGCTGATTTCGAACGCATCCTGGTATGCCTTCTGGCTGTCGTCTACCACGGCTGAATATATATGTACATATATATGTATATATTACGTAAAAAGTTTGAAAAAGGCAAAGTTTCAACCTATTCGTGACGAATCGGAAGTTTCGCACGCACGTATCGTATTCGTTCGAGTTTCGAGCTAAATTCGCAAGTTAAACAGGATCGACGCAACGTTAACGAACGGTGAGAGGAGTAACGGAGGCGTAAAATTTTCGAATCCGCTCAAGGTTCGAAGAACGTGGCGGAGAATAGCTCTTCGGTAAGGAACATCTGCCGCGTCGCAGCTGTGCTTCTTTTCCTCTTTGGTACAGCGCTACGGGGGACTGTGGGCACAGGTACGACAAGAGTATTGTCCGTAAACTTTCTATTCGAAGAAAGAGACGCTCGTCGAGCATCTCGTACTCGAACTGGATGTCGGATCTCAGGTCGAGAAAAGTTTCGATACGGTGCGTTACGTACGAACGCCTTCCTGTACGTTACCGATTACATTGGTAGAGGAGCATCGATGAACAATCGAATCTCAGACTCTAGCGAAATGCGACTAACCGGAACCAATAAAATTGTAGTAGCCGTAAATAACTGTTGGAGTGGTTTGTAAAAAGGTTTCCATATACGTACCGTTTCTGGTTTCTCCGGTTGCGACTTCTGCGAGATACCTATAGTAGTCGCCCTTCATCTTGAGGTAGAATACTTTACTCTCGGCATTACCAGCCTTGGGGATCAGGTACTTATCAAGGAGTCCCTGCAACGTAAACGATACGATTAACTTCTACACGAATCGAATAGGCGGCAAAAGACGAAAGAGAAAAGTAGAATGGATACTTACCAACACGTCGTAACAGATCTCGCGAAGCTCCTTCTCGACCTTTTCCCGGTATTCCTTGGCCATCTGCTGTTTACGCTCGGAACCTTCGGTTTTCTGCTCGATGGAGGATATTACCCTCCACGAGCTACGTCTGGCCCCGACTACATTCTTGTACGCTACCGACAGCAGGTTCCTTTCTTCGTTTGATAACTCGACTCCCGTTTCCGTGACTGCCTTCATCGCGGCTGCCATATCGTCATACCTTTCTGCCTGCTCGGCGAGCTTTGCGCGCTGTACCAATTCCTCCTTGTCCACGGACATTGTGTCGGCTAGAAAACAAACCGACTTGGTTATCGTCGATGTTCGCGATTCGCAATTTCAATGTCGACGGGTTCGCTTTCTTCGACTATCCGGCCAGTTGCTGCGTACACGCGTCAGAATAGATTTCACCGACGCGTTTAGAACATAGTATGACGTACACGCATACTCGAGACGAGCACGCGCTCCGATCCAACTAGCCGCCGCCGCCGCCGCCGCCGCCGCCGCCGCCGACTCGTGCGACGCGCATTATTCGTTACTATCGCGCCAATTTTATTCCACCATCTCGCTTCTTCCACGCAAGAAAACGATCAATTTATAATTTAATAACCATCTTTATTTTTGCGCCACTGTTGCCACAGAGAGAGAGAGAGAGAGAAAGAGAGAGAGAGAGAGAGAGTACGTAGTATCGTAAATAATCGATTGACACGCAAGTACGGAGAAAATGACAAAAACTCCTAGCAACGATCCCTACGCTATATAACGTGGGTATAGTCGTATGAGCACACGATGAGTCACTCCATCGGACCGCGTTACGAAGCCAAACCGTAGTAGGCACACATCTAAACACCTCGACTCCTTTTAACATACTTCTCGTTCGTCGACCGTGCGCGCGCGTGCGCGCGCGCGCATGCAAAAAGTCTTTTAAACGCTTCTGCTTATTACATTTACATCTACGTGACTCGGCAGTTTTCATCGCATCGAATAAATTTTTAGCAACGAATCGAGTTTCGAGGAAATTGATCGATCGAGAATACACGAGATCGGTGTGGCGTTTTTACGTAGCCGCCGCCGATTCTCCTCCAATGAGTCACGACACACACACACAACCGAGAACGTCGCTGCCACGTAACAGGCAAGCCTATATATGTACACGTACTACATGCAACGATTATAATTGCGTTTAAGAATGAAAGTAGTGAATCGTGATTACACACCGGAAGCGATGCTGTCACTTTACATGCTTTCCCGCGTATCGATCATCCTTGCGTACTACTACCCGATCTGCTTTAATATCTTTAATATCGTACGCGATAGTTGCTCCGAATGGAAGAAACACGTTTTCATTTCAAACTTGGCAATAACGGAAAGAAAGATGTACGTAACTGGAACGCGGTGATCGATCTCGTGTATACGATACGTTCCGTAATCACGGTATTCGTTAAAACGATGACAATATTGGATGAGAATGCGCGCAACACGAGAAAGCTACAGAGATGGAAGAGCGTGTGCACTGCGCGAGAGTGCACAACACAACAACGTTCTCCACGGTAACATCGTTTCTCGTTTTAACACGCGAACGCTCGACAATCGCAAGTTGGAACCACGAATTCTGTATAAATTTACCGTTAACTATCGCGTTAACACGGATATTATTACAGAAAGGAAATTACTCGTTGAACCGGTGCAGAAATTTTCCGTCTTTTCCCATAGCAAGTACGCGAATTGCTAAACGATAATTTGCAACGCGACACGATGAATAAATGCACGTGACGATGTATCAGACGGAAGGTCAAGCAGCCAGATTCTTCCTCGAAGAAACCCGGACAGAAATATTAAACCGGTAGATGTATTCGATGTCCTATATTTAATCACACGCAATCACCTGGCTTTAGGTTAGCAGAGGCTTGGCGACGCTGTTGCCGGATCTACGAGAGATCCGATGAGAAACCCTACGTTGCCAGCGAAATATTTCCGGTGTAGACTTTTCGAGCAAATTGCAAATGAAACGTAACGAACTTGATGTTACGGCTATCGATTCTCTGTTCTCTGAAACAAAATCCCGTAAAATAAATGGTACGATGGTAAATTACACGAGTTTCGATGGTACTTATCGAAACGAACGCGGTCTACGATAAAGATGTCGCAGGGATCGGAAAACGTGACACCTATGTTGCGTCGATAAAACTATAAACTTTATCAGAGAACTCCCGTTTATCTGTGCCTATCGTCTCTCTATCGCTTCGCGTTCCCTTTACGATAAACTACCATTCTACCAAACGTACATTAACAAACTTTTATCAATTACTTTTAAATTCGCGAATACATTATCCATACGATGACCAATATATTCGCCGGCGAATCGATACTCGATCGGTTCGTACGCGCAAACTACGGAAATGAAAAATTTTCAATTTTTCATTTTCCGAGGCTACTACCTCTGTTAAACGCGATTCGAGTGACAGGAGCAGAGACGCACGCTCGATTCAGACTCGCAAAGTGGAAGCTTCCGTAGGAAGCGAGAAACGAAGCTCTCGTTATCAAGCCGAAGGTCGCACGCGCGAAATGCTCTGAAAGAAAAAAACTTACGTACGTTTATCGCGAATGGTTTGAGGTTATAGTCGACGTAGTCGCGTAGCTAAGCCGAAGGGGGAGCAGCCAAACGGAGCGCCACGGCGCTACTTTCACGAAGCGAGAGCAAAATTCCTTAACCACGTTCGTTCGTTCGTTCGTTCGTTCGTTCTCTCTCTCTCTCTCTCTCTCCTTCCTTCTCTCTCTCTCTCTCTCTCTCTCTCTCTCTCTCTCTCTCTTCAACTAACACGCCCCGTCTTCGAGGCGTTCATGATCGTTTTGTGTCGCGATACAGACGAGACGAGCCAAGAACAAAGAAACCGACGCAGAGAATCATTTTGCTTCCGGCGGAATGCAAATCGGCGTCACTGCAGAGTTCGCAACGATTCGCTTCTTCTGCGTCGCAGTATTATACCGCAGAGATCGATAGCCGATTCAGTCTCCACGACTTCTCAAACTAATCAATGGAACGCGTGTAACGCGGACACCGAGTTTCTTCTAGTACGTTCTCGAAATACTTATAATTCGAAAGAAAGTTGAGGAATAAAAGATATACGAGAGTAGCGATCGTTTAGACCGTTGGCATGCGAGGAAAGAATAGCTGGAGATAAAGAAGACGGGACGGTAGAAAGAGAAAGAAAAGTGATAGATGAAAATAGGAAAGGACGCGTAAAAGAAAAGCGTAGCAACGAATGGTTGCGGTGTCTTACCTATAGTGTTAAAGTCTTTTGTACAATAAATACTTAAATAAATACACGATCAACGTATTCCGTAGTATCGCGTGAAATCGGGAAGGGATCCGAAAACTGACTAGATTCTCGGTACTGCTAGTTTCTTTTTGTCCGGGGGGGTAAAGAGCGAGAGCGTATTACGCGGAGAAACTACGCCGGGTCTTTTTCCTCAGTCTCACTCGGTTACGATACCACACATCCCTCGGTGACCACTCCCGCACAGTGACTGAGCCGGCAACGCTGCTCGTGGTGGGGACTCGGTGCGCCTCGTGCTGGGATTCGTCTTGGCTCGGTTCTATTCGCTTCGACTCGGTTCCCCTCGGTTTTCCTCGTGGTCGAACCGAAGTATTGATCGGTTCACCCAGCATGGCCGGCTCGACGAGTTTGGGTGGGGCAGTGGCGCACGGCTCACCCTGTCCCGGGACGACACAGCCGCGGAATACGATGCGACGCGTGCTACTGTACCGCGCTGCGTTACGCACTATACATTACGTACACGTACTTGCGTTTGCGTCTCTCACACCTTCCTCTCTCTCTCTCTCTCTCTCGCATTCTCATCCATTGCGTATCTTGCGTACTCTTTATTTCGCTCTCTTTTACATACTCTCTACATATCGCATATACTTGTCACCAGCTCCGCTTTCCTACTTTCTACAAAATTACCAGCCATCCTTCGTAAAACTAGTTTCAATGATCTTTCGATTAAACTGATTGGCCAGGATTCTCTTTCCGATCTTTTTACGTAAGGTAAATTTCGATAGAAAGAAATGTACGTTAATCGAATTAATTATTCGATGCACTCGATACGTCTCTCATTTTTTGGAAATTTTTCGTCTTTCCTATCCGAGAGAGGAACCAATTTTCCGTTGCTGGTAAGAGAATTTTTATTCACCTATTCATACGTTAGGTTTTACACATATACCTAAATCTTTGGTACAAAATGAAATAAAAATCTGTTGAAGTAAAGATACGTTCATCGACGGGTGTTGTCCGGAAGATGCGTTTTGAAAACGCACGAAGCAGAAGTCGAAGATTCGGGTGAAAGAAATAGCGAGCGGTAGATAGGAAAAAGAAGATAATTATGTTGACTACGATAGATGTATCGAGAAGACAAGCGCAGAAATAGGATCTTTCTTTCGCTCCGACTGGCGAGGTTAAAATGAAATATTGATCTGCGGAGGCGCGCGCAACCCCTGCAACCGACCCGCCCTTCTTCCATGGTCACCATTTTCTATTCCTCCCCATTATACGACTCTCTGCCAAATCTTGTCGAAATAGGTTATTTCTCGACGATTGTTTTTCTTCTCTCCCTCTCTTAACCGGAGATCTTAACTGAGATAATGACTGAGAATAATAAAAAAAATTAGCTGCCAATTTAAGCGTTCAATTCTTCGTAATTTTATAATTGTTATTTAGTGTCGCCTACCCTGTTTCGATACAGGGAAATTATCGTTCGACACGAATTTTGCGCATCAGACGAAACAGCAGCAAGTAAATCGATGGAAAGCATTCGACAAAAGTAATTTCGCGTGCTTTGCGCGTGCTTGAGTTGCTCGATTCGATCGACTCGCTTTAACTTTGGTCGACCATTGAAGAAGATTCCTAAGGTATGAATTGTCAAGAAACAGCGATAACACAATCGCATCGTGTGATTTATATTACAACCTTCCAATGAACGTGTCGCGTGTTACGTTCAACTTGTATACGGTCTTGAAAAGTTAAAATTTGAATGAAAAAAATCAATTTTTCGTAGAATGCCGACAGCGACGATAAACGAGGTGCTCGTTTCGATAGATCGGCCCATCAACCATTGTCGCATTTTCGAAGCTTCGACTGTCACGCGCAGACGGTAAACGATACAGTTTCAAGGATTTTTCGCCGCTTATTCCGAATAGTTATTTTTATTATAGTATTCTACGTGGATGAAAGGTACATAAACGAACGGAAGACTGTAAAAGTATTCGCAAAATATAAGCGATGGATTATCGTTGCGAACGAGGAGCGACGACAGCGTGTGCTACAGGTGGTGTAGCGTACGGACATACGGATATAGATATCGTTCGGGTGTGTACTACCGGTGTGGTCTTTCTAGACTTTTTCCACCCTTCATCATCTACTACGCTAACTCGGGCTCATCGATTCGGCCGGCGAAACGAAGAGAGTGTCGTCCAAATTTTGTAAAACAATCGGTGGAAATATTACGCTACGCTGGATTTACGTAAAGTAGCGCGCGCGCGCGCCTATTCGCAAAAACGTAACGGTGACCATACCATGATAAACTTGCCCAAGTTTTTACGCGTCAGCCGTCTTGGAATAGCGAGTGATGTCAAACTTGCTGTTTCGGCTTTCCGTTCGCGATTCTCTATGGCTCACTGTTCAAATACAAGTCTTTTGAACTGTTCAAATTCCCTATCAACGAATCTATTTCTAGACACGGGTGAAGAACGTGTCATAGGGATTAGTTGTTTGCGATAATGGGAACGAAGAAGAGTTTCGTCGGGAAACAGCTACTCAGCCTCCTCGATCCTCCTCGATGGTCCTTGATCTAAACAATCAACGCGAAAACACCCAAATTTCTCTCTGCGATGATAAGGACAACACTAGAGGGAAAAGTAAGGACGAGAAGAATCGTTTGGCATCGAGTTTCTACATTCGTCGACGTATTCGAAATCTCAAGATGGACTCGAACGCGGACTCGATAACGCGTTCGTAGAAAAATTGATACGAAAAAGTAACGATTGACATATACGGTGATGATCGACGCTTAACGAAAAACAGCGTATGAAACACGTCATCGACTGGTCGTGGAATTAGACATAAATCCAACGACCAACAGCAGAATGTATTTACGTATGCGCCGTACTCGCTTGAACGAACGGACAACGACGAAAAGCCAGAGTACGACTTGTCGTGGGCATCGTCATCGGCCTTGGCAAAAAGTGTAGGTCTCACCAGCTCGAGTTGTTCGGTGACCGAGAAAGAGTAGGACAAAAGTGTGAGAAAGAGAGTTCACGGTCCCCCACTCGTACAAACGCCTATAATCGGCAAAAATTACTATACAGATAACATTATTCCTCGATTACGCGTATATCGGCGAAGAATCGTATGTGAAAGCAGCGACCGTGTTAAGTGAAAAGAATAAGAGGGGGGGGGGGGGGGACAACATCGGTCGTTACCAAATAAATACAATCTATACAGTGTAAATATATAGTATAAGTATAATTGAAATCGTTTAACCAAGATTCAACGAGAAGAATTCTGCATCGCAAGAAATGAAGTACGAATCGCGCGCGCGTCACCCTGGTCGATAATAGGACGCTACGTAAGAGAGAGGGGGAGAGAGAGGGAGAGAGTTGCATATCGATTAAAGAACAGAAATCAAAATCGTATACCATTATCGGTGGATAACTACGTACAAAATAGACTTTAATGTTTATCGGCAGGGGATGTATCATCGCGCGATGCAATATCGAAAACACGGTAATCGCTTCACTTGTCAAAGGGCGTGTACTCCAGCACAGAATGCGCACACGCCTCTACGAAGATGGTCGCCGCGTGTCGTGCTTTAACGAGACTTGAAGCGTAAGCAGGCCGGATATCGTACGCGAGAGGAAAAGTAAAAATTGCTACGTTACGCACAAAGGGGCCGAATATCCCAAGAAACGAGCAGTTAGCGCAATGTAGTTAGTTATCCGTTGGCTGTCATTTTGCGACACAACTCCCACGATAAACGTGTGCGAATACGAGGAACGCGTTAAATCTCGTTCAGAGACGATACCATCGAAGCTGGTCATTTTTGAAATACTTCCCAAGCATAAAATGTAATTTCAACGCCGACTGCGTAACTAAGATGGCGGTAATCATTTTGTCCGTTTAGAATTGTCGCGTCGCGTATGCATCGCATCGCTACGAGCGGCAAATAACTACCTTCAGACTGTCTCGTATCGTACTGCGATTTAACATTCTTTGTCAAGATGATAATTCGATAGACGAACGATCTGTATAACGTTTGGATTAGACTGGAACGCCGAAACAAACGATTTCAATTAGAAAAATGTAACGAAACAGACCAGTTGCAGGTTATTTCGAGTAAATCGCGACGAGAATTTAGCGATTATATGGCTACGGGGTTCACACGACCCGTTATCGACTACACCTCGGTACTATTCTGAACCGATATTTCACCAAACATCGCGTCTAATGGCTCAAGTTTGATTTTCGCACTTACGTACGAGCATGATTGGAAAAAGACTCACCTTTCGAGTGTTCTAAAGGGCCTAGAAAATCGAGGCTGCGGTGTATTCAACGGCTCCCGTCCACTACGATCTCGCAGAGTGCACTGGCGCAACGAGCGGAAACCGCCATTTTGAACTGCGTTCACTTGACGCTTTCCGCTCGTTCGAAAAATATTTCTTCACCGCTCCCGCTACTTCTCAAATCTACATCGCATTAATAGCCTACTCGCGGTTCTAATTTTTTCAATATTTCTCTTTCCCCATTTTCAATAGTATCTTTACAATTTCAACGATAGAATATAAACACTCTAAACGTAACGTTTATCCTTGAGATTCAATTATATCATTTTTAATCGATCCTGCATAAATGTCATTTGAAATCAAGTCAATCTTAAAACACGCGGTATACGATATTTTATTTACTTCAAATAATCTTCTAAAGGTTGAAATGGTGGTACCAGAAACACTGTTCGTGTCTGCATCGCATACACGTACATGTTAGATACGCCATTTTCTTGAAATACATGTAAACTTGTACATTTATCACGGAACATGTGCGCGACCGTTCGTGCATACTCTGCGACCTGTACGTCCTGCGACCTGTAATATTCGAACAAATATTTTCACCACGCAATGCCTAAATCGAAAAGGGATAAGAAAAGTAACGTTATTCTTTCTTAATCTATACCTTTTTTTTTTTTCTTTATTTACCGTTTCGTCGTATACGCCTAATCATTTTTAATTTAACCTAAAAGTATTTCACGTGGCCACCAAGTAACCGATAAATTTGTTCCTCACAGTATCTCTTACTAAAACAAGCAAGAAAGGCCTTGTTTTGAAACAGCAGATCGTAGAAGATGTTAGAAACTGTGTCGAGAAATATGCTTATATATTTCTTTTATCTGTACACAATATGCGTAATAATAAACTTAAAGACATACGAGCGGAATGGAAAGACAGTCGGTTTTTCTTTGGTAAGAACAAGGTGATAGCGTTGGCTCTAGGCAAATCGGCGGAAACCGAAATTGCAGAAGGTCTTTGTAAATTATCATCCGCATTAAGGGGACAGTGCGGTCTACTATTTACGAATAGAAGCAAAAAGGAAGTATGTACTTATTTCTATTAACATTTTATTATAGCTAATCGTATAAACGCATCGTTGTCATCTTTCTATGCTAATTCCTTGCCAAGGTATTAAAGTGGATGGACGAATACGAAGAAATGGATTATGCCAGATCTGGCTTTATCGCACAGGAAACTATAACATTATCCGAGGGACCTATGCCAGACTTTTCACATAGCATCGAACCTCATTTAAGACAATTGGGAATGCCTACCGCGTTACAGAAAGGTGTTGTAACGTTAATCAAAGAATATACCGTCTGTAAAGCAGGACAACCGTTAACACCGGAGCAAGCACGGATTTTGGTAATTATATATCGTCTATTATACATAACTAAACGTTAAATACGCAGATATAATAATTAGCATTTATCGCAGAAATTACTCGATAGACCACTGGCTACCTTTAAATTAATACCGTTGAGTGTGTTTTCTAAAAAACATGGATATAAACGGTTAAAAACATGGGTAACCCAAAACGAAGTTAAAGAAAATACAGCGAAGGAAATGGAAATTGAAGGGATAGAAGAATCAGACGACATATAAAACACGTATCACCGTGTTACAATATGGATAAATTTGTAGATCTGTACATACATATGAACTTGAATATATGCGTGTGTACGCATGCATGGATAAATACGAATGCTTGTGTAATAAGAGAGATAATATGATATCCATCGATCGACACAAAAGTGTAATAGAAAATAATTCAAATGTGGGGTGCGTATTGCTAAAGAAAAGTTTAATTACGATTGATTACGCGGTCTTTCTACTTTTTTAGTTATTAATCATCGACAAAAACATGTTGCCCAAACGGTACTTCAGTAGATAATCTACAATGTAACTTTACGTACAAGAAGAATTTTTTTTAGCGCTAATAAAATTATTTGAACACATGTCCGCCTGGTTTATAATATGCGTTCTCGCAGTTTGATTGTATATAAAAACATCTGTAATAGAAATAAATTATAAAATTTGTTAACACGATAATCATTATTCTTCTACTATACTGTTTATTTGTTTTGAATACTACAGGATATACCATAACTACATACCGAGGTCTACTAATTATACAATGCTAAACGATGCTAAACAAAATATGTGGTAATTTGAAAATTATAAAATTTGACACACTCGACGAAACACACGACACAGGACCTGAATTCTACAATCTATTAAATAGAATTAAAGTCATAATGTTATATTAAATATAACAATTGAAATAGAAAAATGTAAAAAAAAAAAAACTGACATCTATATTAAAGAATAGTGCTAGATAAGATACAGAGAAATATATAAATACCTATAAGTATTCTATAAAATTTTATTCGTTACGTAGAAATTTGTTCTTATGGAAAACTGTATTTAGTTTATAAATATTTGTATCTAATCAAGCGGTATACTCATACTAATTATAGGAAAAAGCATTCGAGACTTTATTTTGACATTAAATTATTGCTATAGGAATGCCTTTTACAGTTAATAATTTCTATCGACCGAGTACAAATTCCTGCGCGGACATAGTTTCTACTCTTTCCCATTGAATTTTTATTATTACGTAGTAATTTTTAAATAGCGATACTGTAGAAACATTCAAATCTATTGTAAAAAAATCTACATTTGACAATATAAATAAATTTAAATTTATTTGTACTAAGAAAAAATAACGAACTTGCGAGCAGCAATAAAATATTGCGAAATATTAACTACGATTGATCACTTACAAATACCAGTCCGTAATAATACGAATTATACTAATAATAAATATAATAACTATCAATAATCGTAATAGTATACAAATTTAGAACATTTTTGAGTTAGAAACACATAAGCGGTATAATAAAAGAATCTTTTGGTGGAATCATTGGTAATTAATCAAAAAATGTGTTTCCGCGTTAAGATCTAAATATATTTAGAATACAGTACTGTACCATCAAATAATTTGCAAACTAGCATTATTGCTACATATTGTTTGATTCGACTGTTTCAAGTAACAAATGTTCTCGCATCCTATTCTTAACTATAGTCTATATCTCAGATACGAATCCTTAATGTTCGAAACTCAAATGATTTTCAATTCTATTTTCTTTGGTGAAACATAATTGTACCTTCGCATGTTAGTAGTAGTAATTGAAACGCAATAAAAACATGTTAGCATAAGAGTTTTCTAACAAAACCAATGATCTGTGCTATTTTACTAATATCTCTCTCCCTAAATATCTTTAAATACCTTTAAATGATACATCTTGAAAGACATAGGCACAAAATCTTTCTCCCTCTCGCCCTTTGTGTGTATTTTGTGTGTGGCACGCGGCGCACACGCACACGTGATGTAAGAAATAACAAAAAATTCAAGGATACGTTTACGTCACAAAATGAAATTCTTATGATGTTTGACATAACAGTAACTTGATACGACAAATTATTTCGAAGCATTCTTCATCGCTCGTGTTAATTAGCAATTCATCTTCGTACACTGTCACCGTCCTAACCTTGTTAGTCGTTTGTTCAAAATATCACAACATATAAATGATTACACCCTAGGATATGGCAATCTCACAGCACGCTAATTCAACAGAGATCTTGTATAAAAATAAATAAGGATTTGTTTAACGAAATATTTGATAAAAATAGCAGCTAAAGTAGTGAATATTTATCTAAATAATATTATAATATAGTAGGAGTTTCATGTGCTAGAGCAGTTACGATTAAACAATTCTTAGTCAGGATTTTTAATAAAATGAAATAAAATAATAATAATAATAATAATAATAATAATAATATACACACACACACATATATACACGTGTATGTATATGTATTAACAGTAAACGAAACTCTCTAGCATAGCGTATGTTTTGTAAACGCATCAATGAATCACCTTGTACGCATGTTTATCACCGTATTGCAATTACTCATTGGTATCGTAAATATTTTCAACCATCGATTAGCAACATAATATATACATCTAAATGGAAATATCTACTCATTATCTTAAGCACAGCACATAAGCGATTCGTTGCCAGCGCATAAAACTGTGCGCTGATGCTTTAGATATTAGGAAACACGCATCGTGTTCTCTGGTTGAAGTAATAATTTCATTATAAATTATGACGAAAGCTAATTTAACATCATTGGTAACTAACAACACGATCATGCTAACAGAATTGGAATGTATTTACTTTTTCACGTGTTTACCGTCATCCAAAGTGAATGCCAAAAGACAATGAAAACTAACTGTTAAGCTTATGACCGTAATGTAAGCGTACATAAAAGTCGCACCAGATAAGAACTTTACGTACGTCTGCCTACTTTCGATAATGCATCGAGTCCAAGAAATGATTAATAAAGTTAAACATTATCGAATTGCGAATAAAATGTATCCGGTTTTCTTTTAGAGTCAAAATTTTCAAATATCTGATCTTAGGTGATTTGCCTTTGAGCATAAAGTTCTTCGAGCGACGGTACTTCTGGTATTGGGTCCCGCCAGTACGCGAAATTACTGAATTCGTCCGCGGCATCTTGTCTCCAGGCTGGGAAAAGATGATCCACTATAAAGCTCATATTCGAGTATCTGTAAAAGTGACACAAACAAATTTTTCAGTGACACAAATAAATCCAGCATTCTTATTTTAATATTACACTACACTGTTACACAAATTATTAACGAAGAACACATAATCTGGGATAAATGTGAAACATACAGTTTCGATATACAAACAATTTGAACAAGATTCCAGTTCGTTATAGCTCTCATAATGGTCATTATACATTTTGGCGTGAAAATATGGAATGATATTAAGTTTAGAAATCAACAGTTGACTTGTGCTTTCGATCAAGGAAAATGGCTGGGATGATAAGCGTTAATAATTCATGTCAACAAAGTATTATCGCTCGATCAAGGATTTCTTCAAGCAAAACTTTCATGCAAGTAATCCTATTTATATCTTAAGCAACTCAATATAACGAAATTCAGTAATGTCACTGAAATTCTCCTCTCCTCTCTCTCTTCCTCTCTCTCTCTCTCTCCCTCTCCCCCTCTCTCTCTCTCTCTCATTCATTTTGAAGATAATGGAAACACTTGATACGTTAACAGTTATTATATATTTACATAAAAATTTGCAGTATATGCACACAGGTAATACGTTCGAAGTACTTGGTTGGATATTCGTGCATAAAAAAAGGTCAATTTTTATATTGCATTTTATCATTATGCACTTCGATAACACATCTAGAATTCATAATTTGCAAATGATTCATGTTTGCATAATTTGAAATGATTCATATCGGTAATTAATTCACTCCATCTATACAATACTTAAAATAATGAGGCTACATTAAGGTCATTGAGGATGAATAAAGTAGTGAAAATGGACATGATAATAAGCAATTGTAACTGCAAAAACCAGTGCTTACCCTATACGTATCATAAGTAGATAGGTAGGAGTTCTTGCACAACCAAATACCTCAAAGCATACTAATAATGTCAAACTAAAAGAATAAATTAAATTTCTATTTCATCTTTGCAAAGAAATAAATAAATAAAATAATAATAATAATAAAATTGTCATTAGAAGTTGTAGTATACGTCACTATAAAAAATATACTGTATTATATACAAAATATAGCTTAGTTTTAATATATGTGTGCACTATTAATCGTAATATCAAGTAACTGGAAAAGTGACGTAAGTGAATATAGAATATCTCTTTTACAAGGTAGCAAATTTATACGATATCTCAAATAATATCTTGCACCAATGGCACAAGCACATTATTTTCTAATCACCATTATGAAAACGTTATCAACTGTATTAATAGAACAAAACAGCTATGGTTGTGCCGCCATCAGTAGATGTTTCACATGGGCAGTGGCGGGAACAACTCATTGACGATATCGCACTGACATGCGTAACTGTAATCATAGAAATATCCGACCTCTCAGTACTTTTTTCACAGTACCCGACCTTCCTTTTTCTACAAAATATATTATTTTTACTTTATTCAATAAATAAAATAACAAGTTAATCCTACACACATTCGTTTAACAGCACCCTATGCTACATCTACAATATGTAAACGTAATTTATATACATAGAAGAGACTGCGATGATTTTTATTTGATCAAAAATCGTTCCGCGACGTGCATTTACAAAATAAAATTTAAAAAAGGAAGCAAAATGTCATCGCGATAATAAATCGATTTATGGCATATGCTGTCAATTAAATTAATCACTACATGTACACGTTCTTATTTGCTGCAATACAATTGTAATAATAATGATAACAATAATAGCAACAACAACAATAATAATAATAATAATAATGTTGACGTTGATGATGATGATAATAATAACAATAGTATAAGTATATATACTTGTAGTATGTGCAGTTACTTACGAGGATTGGAATGTCTGCGTCAATTCATGTTTTAATTCACCTCTGTGGTTTATCGTGAATATGCGCATAGTCGGAATTCCCACAGCTCGATACGCCCACACGTCCTAGAGGAAGAATTTTTATCATTGATGATAAAAACAGGAATTCTAATAAAGTTATATGCAAAGGGCAGTGAATTAAACAAGACATTTACATTAATTCGGTTTCCGTATCCGGCATAAAAAGGTTTTGAACCTTCTGGGAATAAAGCTTGGATATCACTAAGACAGGATATTTTAAATTCTTCAGGTTTTCTCTCTATGACTTCACGATGGAATGCTGAAATTAAGCTCGTTGGATTTAGAAGCAACGGTCCATCAGGAAGCGACAAGTCTCCTTGCCTGATGCTTTTCAGGTACTCTCTTGTAACTTTAGCCTGTCCGATCGCTCTTGCAGAAAGGTAGAGTAATTTGTAACCATTGTTTTTAATTTTTGTAAACAATTGAGCAACTCCCGACTGAGCCCAATCTTTGCCAACGATCGGTAGGATGTGACCCAATACGTCAGATTTCGTTATAGTTCCATCTATATCGGAGATAACTATTTTGTCATCCCATTTCCATTTGTAGATGTGACATTTACAACGCGTCGTGCCTTGATAAGCTGTAGTTACGCTGAAAACTACTTCATTAGCTCCGTCTTTTAAATTGAGACTTGCCTATAACAAAACAGCGGATTCAGAATCATATTTATATTCATACGTGCATATTCTGATTTTCGTAAGAAATTTGAAAATTAAAATATAAATATGTTTAATCAGAATTACAATAATCTAATATTTTACATACTATTTGCGCAGATGATAATCTCAAAGTTTTACGATATTTCTCAGTAGATTCGTAGTAGGATCTTCTTTCTTTCGGTATCTTAACTCCTTGTGATTCGTTTTGATTACTATCAGAATCTTCACTACCACTGTAACCTTCCCCTTCCCGTTCGCGATTTTTGCCAGATTTGGCAGTGTTCTTTGCTAATTGAGCACATCGCTCGACTGACTGCGTTACAATTCTGGTCTCTACGTTTTGGTCAATTCTTGGTTCCCTGTTAACCGGCGTTTCATCAATTGGAGTATTTTCTTTCGTGTCCAATAACTGTTCCGAACATTGTATAGTAGGTCCATCAGCTATGCATAATATATAATATATGTAGCATAATAAACAACAGATTATAATATACGTTATAAACGTTCGCATTGAACACCAACAAATAAAGTTACAAGCGAACCTGTCTTACTTTGACTAAGTCCTTCAGATTTTTTAGGTGGTTGTGTAGAACGTCTCCATGAAAACCATGAACTGTAACCACTACGATTCTCAGATTTATCACTATTTTCTTGTTTCTTCTCTCCATGCATCGGTAATGGCATACATTGCGCGTACAAATTCTCAATTGTACTTTGCGGTAAATGCCTTTGAAACACAGCGTAAGTCATTACAATTGAACAAGCGGTAGTCCAATTGTAAAATTTTCCATTAATTTTTACAACTAAATTTGGGTTTTCATATAATTTCGGATCCGAACAAATATCTTCGAAATGAAGTAAATTTTGATGGAAAGCTTCTTTAGATGGACCAGTTTCGAAATCCAAACCACCGCACAAGGATAAGCTGATGTTCATAGTGTTATCAAATATAGAATGCTTTGGTTCTTCGAAATCGCTGTCCAGCGATTTTGGGCCACCAATGGTTTCTTCAACGCTATTAGGACTTTGCGGTAAACTTGGCCCGTTACCGGATTCGGAATCTTCTTCGTCTACACCTTTCCTATCTAAAAACGTATTATATGATCGAGCAATAATTCTACACCTCCTGACATTAAAATGTTTATACAAGACTAAAATGAAACGAAATGAATCATCTACCTTTAGCCGCTATTGGACCTCTGTGAGAAGAAGGAAAATAAAGAGCTGCTACTTCTGGATCTAATTCGTCAGCATTGAGATCACTCAAATAAATTCCTTCAGATTCTGGGTTACGTCGCACACGCGAAGTTTTCCTCATAAACGACAACATGCCGCTAAGCATAGGTCGATGTGCTTCCACTGTTATTCAAACATAATTTGATATACCATTAATTTAATAAAAATATTATAATACTACTATACAAATATATAACTACTACTATACAAATGGACAAAGAAGCGTTTCTATAGTGAAACAGAACAATTTAAACAGAGCTAAACATAATGTTTGATTTTTCTTTTTTTATTTAATTATTCTGCGTCCATTTTTCTAACTTTTTACTAACTGTTCGGTTGATTAGCGGTGCTCGATGAACCCAATGAGTTTCTATGAGAGACGTGAGTTGCTTCTGGAGGTAAAGTAGGCAGTTCACCCCATCTCCAGCTCTGTTGATGACCTTTATCTTCCTCCCTTTCAGTACTTTCTTGCGTTATTTTACGCATTTCAAACTCTGTGTCAGACTGAACAGGTGAACAGGGCCTAGAATTCTGATTCCTATTAAATATGATGATAATAAAGGAGTATACAAATTAATATTATATACAATTAGATATTTTTAATTCTTCTCATTTCAATTCTCGCACACATCAAATCAAACAAACAGTCTACAAACACATAGCACATTTACAAACATTGTAGTAAACTTACATTGTCACTTCAGTATCACTGAAGAAATGAAAATCAGTTTCAGGGCGTTTCTCTGTTGTTTCTTGTGTCGACGCTATAGGTTCAATGTTCTTTTCTAATTCAGCTCCTGGATTTGAATCCTTTAACATCTTTAATCAATTTACACAATTGGTAAGCAATCGGTAAGCAATTGTCGAGCAATATCTGATCGGATACATAGATAATTTAAACGCAACAACTTACAGATTCGCCTAGAGACTCGTCTGCTATAGCTGCATCATTTTCGCTTATCTCTGTCTGGCTACTACTGCCGTTACTAGTTTTCCTTTGAGAACCCTTTTTCTTCATAATACTTTTCCTCTTTCGTTTTCTTTTCGTTGAACTATTATTACTTTTACACTCCTCGATATTTTCGTCCTTTGAGTTTTTCTTACTCGCAGATGCGTTTGATTCGTCGCTCGACTTTTCTTTACTACTACTTTGCATATCTTCTGTAATCGGTCTAAAATCATTCTTCACTACGCTAATTTTACGAATTCTTTCAGACGAAGTCACAGCTACAAAAGATTTTGGAGTCGATATAGTTGGACATTGCTCGTCTTCGTTAATACCATCCATGTCAAATATTTCTTCCTCCTCTTTTAAGGAATCTCGTTTTTCTCCATCTTTTTCTTTCCAGTCACTTAATAATGCTTTTTCTAACTTTTGTCTCTGTTCTATAGGAAGTTCAGGAAAATTTTGTTTGAACAATCTTTCTTTATCTTCAGTTTTTAAAGCAGAAAATTGTTCGCAAATTAATTGTTGTTTTTGCACTGTAGAAATATTACCAAAATTCTCTTTGAACATTTCTTCTCTCTCTTCTGGGGTCAAGGAAGCAATTTGAAGCCATTTTGCCCGAAGCTCTGCTGGAAGATCCGAAAACTGTTCAACTAAGAATTTTTCTCTTTGATCTGGAGGCAGCGCTGACATTTGTTCCCATTTTTCTCTTTCAGTGGACAAAATAGATTCTACAAGGATCTTATCTCTTTGCTCTGGATGAAGGTCAGAAAGAATATTAAATCTGGATGATGGAAAACAATTATCCTCTGGGATAGGGGAACAAGCTAGATGAGGTGGAATTTCTGTGTCAGTCGGAGAACCATTAGAACTAACTTCCTCGACGAAAAAGGCTTCTCCAGAATCTCCCAGTTTCATGTGTATTTGTCTAGGTTCTCCATTTATTTCTATATCCACCTATCAGAAAAAAGATAAACGATCCAAGAGATGTTTTTGTCAAATCGTCTATTAATGTAGAGATGTTTAAAGAATTCTATACTTATAGAAACTACTAGACGCAATATACATGTATACACATATATATATATATATATATATATATATATATATATATATATATATATATATATATATAACTGGAAAAGGAAATATGTATTTTATATATATGCGCGCGTGCGCACGCGACATACACGCGCGCACGCGCGCGCAAACACACAACCGCATACAACAATGAAACAAAATATCAAATATAATCGAAATTCTAGAAATTTCTATAAAATTTTCTCTTGAAAGTTCTCGAATACATGTAAAATTGACACGACATATAGAAAAGAAAAGAAAACTTACTACTTTTTCTCTGGAACGCAGTACACCGAGTTTTCCAAAACGAACGTGAAAAGGTGAACAAGTAAACGATCCATCCGGTTGTTCAACGACGATAACATCGATAGCACCAGTGAGTGTTGCCGCGTTGATCTCATTGTAGAAAACGCGAAAGTTACTTATGAACTTCCCAATGTAGTTCATGCTGTACATTTTATATTCACGTATCGTCGAACCGCTGTTAAAACGTATTTCCAATAAAACGTCTTTCCGACTTATCAACGGTCTGTATTTACCGAAATATTTCAAAATTACCGCTACTCCAGAGACGTATCTGTTTAAAAGCCTTTCGAGAAGAAAGACGTCGAGTCCAAACACATCGAATTTCAAAATTTACTTAACCACACACATTAGCACTTGTTTCCCAATTATATACATATATATATATATATATATATATACATATACACACATATATATATATATATATAATTTACGAAACTCGTAGTTCCTCGTCTCAATAAATCAGACTGCAATTGAATTGCAACTGAACTGAATTAAATAAATTTTAATTATTGTACGATACAACCGTCACTGTTTCGATACGGTGGAAAACTGTCAAGAATTTGAAACCGGGCAAATACGTTAAGCGTAGATTTACGTATCGTACAATCACTGTATTGCTTAGGTTCTGTATCGAAACTCACGATTAAATAAATCCACATTCAAAACTGGAGGAAAACTGAATTCTTTCAATAGAATATACTTGCACGATTTGATCAAACTGGAAATCCTTTGTTCTTGCGGATGGTTTGGTAAGAAATCCGCCCGACTACCAGCAGACGGTGGCCCAACTTGACGTTAGAATCGATCACGTGTCCCGCCTTAGCCAATCCGAGTTCCGATACGCATCGGTCAATAAGACCAGACGCCACGTGACGTCGTGGGAATCGCCGTGCACCGCGTGCTTTGAATCCTAGTAGACCTGAAACCATCAAAATTATTACACTCCCGTAATTGCTCACTTAATTTTACCATAGTTATCGTTCTAATTTTCTGTGAACCGGAATAATTAAAAGATGGATATCATTAAACGTTCCGTAAGTCTCACTCGATACAAATTTCACATATAAATTGAGTTTTACCGAGTCATGCAGTGCATTGTATGTAGGTTTTGTAAAAAGGAAAAAAACATTCAGTACGAATAAACGCATATTTGATTGCTTTGTTAAAAAAAAAAGAGCGCAACGACAAGAACTTTTTCGATCGGTTTAGCGTTGCTTCCAAGAAATTGAACGTCGAATCATTTGTTACGTTGTCGGTAAAATTCCTTTAAGACGGGCATATCGCCGTTTTGTGTATCATATGTAGGATGATTCTTCAATCCCGGGCGAAAGCCCCAAAATTTGTAGGAAATAATGTATTATCCCCAACGAAATCGCACAATGTGAAGGAATGGTTTGTTATTTGGTATACTGGTGTATATAAAAATACTTTATTAAGCTACAGACTGAATTTTAACTACCACTATTCGCTATGTTTCTAATCGCTCTGTACTCGCTCGCTGTTCGCTTTCAACTGACTTTATCCACTTTCAAGATTCACCCTCCTCGGTCATCATCATCATTATCATCCTCGAAACACTCTTCTTTTGCACCTCAACCTCTTAAACTCAATCGCTCTACGTCTCCACGCAGACCCACTCGCACGTGAGAAAACTTTTCACACTCTACACATAGTAGTGAACATGGAACAGTCGAACCGTTCAGAAATACCCCAAGTATTTGACGGTAAACACGCTAACAACGCATGTTCGCAATAACGATGAGAAATTGCTTCGTTATCTCTTCGTTGTCGGTTACGCTTAAATAATCTGACAAAAAATATGTAATACACTTTCGTATTCTTTTAATTTGGTCAGACTAAAAGATTACGTTCAAATTTTCCAATTGATATCTTTAAACCGTCTGATATGATCGTCCATGAAATTCAACGCGTTTACCGTTGTTATATTATTCGGTTATACCGAATTGATAATCTATTTGAATTCTCGCGATGTAGGTATCGCACAAAGCGAGGCGAACTTGCGTAACTAAATCTCCCCTCTCTTTTATCCGCTATTCGTCGGAAGCCTTTGCTGAATGGTCAACTTTTGCAGTTGGACAAATTTCAAGAAATAGATACGGTATTTTTTAGATTTAAGGCTTTTTTTAGATTTAAGTAATATCGATAATGCTGGCATTGTGAGACCGCCAACAACACGTATCATACATGTATAAGAGTTTGCGAATCGTTCGCGATCGTACTTCTGGTACAAATTGTACGAGTTGATAATTATCCTAAAGTTAATATGTAATTAGATGTCTACCTGGATACATTCATAGACAAATTCCTTAGCACTCGGCGACTAGCCAAAATAGAAAGACGCTAAGCCAAGGTGGAACATCTTGCTCAAAATATTTCTTTCGTTTCGAATTTGTCAATCTACTGTCTTTCTCTCTAGAAGATTTTGTTCTATCTTTTCCCTTTGTTGCTAGTTACGTAATCTTCAATCGGGCAATGCGCGTGTACGCATACGTGTCTGTGTATGTGTTCAGTTTTTGATTACGCATGAATGTGAAACGTAAAGGGTACTGTTACGCGTGCAAACCGTAAATATGATGTAAAAACGACGAGCGAAAGTAATCTGCCAGCGGCCGCAGGTGCATGTCCTGGTCCGAGTTACGATCTCGTCGATTCGTTTCGAATTCTCAAGAGAAAGCGGTTCGCAGGCTTTAAAACGAAAAGTATCGTGTACAACCATGAATTTTGATTCCCCAACTATTACGAGGTACGCGCAGTAGATTAAAATGGCAGATGAATCATGGTTACCTATAATGCACTGTCACATTTTCTGTATAACGATAGCTTTTTTATAACAAAAAATGCCGTACTTTCGACGAATCATTTCTACCTAGTCTGAGTACTTTACTGACCATGACCTTGGAGCCAAGCTTCGATCAACCTTGAACTTCGATCGTAATATCATTTTCGACGAAAATGTACGCACAAACGAATCGATAATATCGTGGACGGTAAGTTAGCGATAGTAAGTTCCGAGTGCCAAACGATACAAGCGAAGGTAAGCTATAAAATTGTGCAACTAATTTCTTTACACCCTTAACTTCTCGATTCGAAAACAAATCTTACGTTTGTTCACGAATCAAAACATTATTAACGTAACACAAAATCAACTTACCGTATACAGCAGTTACAGTCTGTAGCGCACCTTTTCTTCCCCACTCATCTACTTGAAAACACGACTTTTAACGCACGACTTTCTCGTTATAGAAGAAAAGCACGAAATGACCCAACTACACTGTACTTTCATAGATATTCGATGTCGTTGAATGTATCATTTAGCACACCTACATTTTTGGAAAATGAAAAAAAAAATTTATAATGGAAGAGACCTCGCAAACCGTGTCACGCGAACGTCCAAGTTAAACTGACAATGAGTCAGCGACCGGAGAATCTCAAGTCTCGATACTACGTTTATCGTGTTCGCGTGCAATCATTTGACAAATATATGTAGGTGTATATGTATACGTACAATATATCGTGTGTTTACGTCTCTTGTGACAATAATGCGCGCATACACAATGCACGTACAAAGTACGGTGGAAGTGTGTAATGTTGATAAACACAATTCGTGACATGACGGAAGAAACGCACGTAACTTACGTTCGGACCAGTGGTCGAGAAGCCTTCTTATTTGTCTTCTTCTCTACAAAACAAAATAGGAGGGAGAGAACTGTATCGTTCAGACAGACTTCGATACAGTTATGGAAAAATCGTTTCTTCTTCTTTTTTCTTTTCTTTTAAACAGATTTTAGATACTTTTCTCCTGTTTCATTCAATAAAACGCGAGCAATTCTTTAAAGGGAATTGATCGAACATGTACCTGGTAAGTTATCCATATTCTTGTTTTATGGAACAGCTTTTCTTATGGTATTTTCACCACTTTATATCCGACCAATAATTTCTATTGCGTTGGTGAGATCGCGCCGAGGTGATTGACCCCGACAGAAATCGATTCCTACGTTTCCGAGTGCATACAATATACATATACACATGTATAACACGATAGTTTTGAACAAACATCCAAACGAACCTACAACGAACAAACACAGAGAAACGAGTATTCCGTTATCGTCGAAGTCGAAAAATCAACTTTCAGGAACTAATACAGATCCTTTTCATTCTAGATGAGAACATCACCATTATAGGTAATGGCATTTGTTTGTTGCTGTTTGCGCGACACAGTACGATTATTTATCATCAAGCGAGGCCAAATTGTTCCGACTGAGACGAAAACATGCGGATATTTACATTATCGCGTAGACAGCCATGCTGAAAAATAAACTATTTCCCAATCGTACGACAATAGTAAAGTAAAACGTCATGACTTATGTACCCACCAATTCGAGTTCTTCCACTGGTCTATCGTCCTAGTAAACAAAACACAGTCAAAGGAATCAAACGAAAGGGATGTCCATTGGCATGTGACGACAAATTCAACGTAAAATGTAGCGCTAACAAGATAACGCGATTTTAACCTCGACATTGTCGTGTCAGTGCTTTCTTCGTAACGATCAAGTCACGAATCGATAACCTTCGAGTAATCGCGTAATATCGCATTATTTTGTTTGATTAACGTTTTTCAAAAAATCCTAAGTAAATGTTTTATAATTAACGATCAAGCTTAGTTCTCGAGAAAAATAGTCGTCCTTTTTTTTTTTTTTTTTTTTTTTTTTATAGAAAGGCGAAGATAAGCGATAAATAGCAGATCACAGATAAGAACTGTTACCAACCTTTCATTTCACTAAAAATGTTCTATTTGCCATGCATGTACAAGTTTGTTCTATTGCAAATAATAATCTTATTAATTATGCAGATTCACGTTCGAATTAATAACAATTGCCAACTTAAGTTGTATTTATCTACAAGGAATAAAAACAAATGAAAATAGACTGTACGTACTAGGTTAGGGGTCTACCATAAACGAGATATAATACAGTCCTGACGTAGTACGTAAAGTATCTCGTGATCCGGGGGCTGCTTACTTACATAGTTCCCGGTATATACCACTTACGTGTCACATGTCAAAATGCAACATTATCGATTCAGTATAGAATGCGACATCAGCGCTACTACGATTTTATGAATTATAGTTAAATGTAAAGATAAACAAATATTTTTTATATACATATTTATAGCGAGGATTCGTCAATTTATTGAACTTGATTACTTAACCTTAATTAATTATAATTTTCGATTAAATATAGTTTCTAAACTTACTGTTCCAAATCACAGAGGGCACGTAACAAAATCTTAGTTTTCTCGCACAGTCGGTACTTCAGTATTCGTTAACGACGAAGCCGTTTATACTTGTATGCAAATATATGTATATAAGTATAGCATATGCAGATAGAATAGAGCGACTGAATGAGCGAGATTGAATAATTTATTTTACATATCATTCGTCTATGTCCAACGAAACTCGTTTACGTCGATAATGTCGATGAACGGTTGAAAACGAAATATCGTTTACCTCATCGTATTCGACCGATAACGAATGATTACCTCGAAACGCGAGGTACGAATAAAGTTGAACAAGTATCGCGCGTATGTCTATTATTGTAGTGTGATTTATACTTCTTCTTGAAATTAAGTTTATAAGAACTGTTCGGTTCATATGGAAGCTTGTTTCGTTCGACAATACCGAAATGCGAAATATGTTTTGTTCAACGGCCATTTATTGCATCGTGGCAATTACTTTTGCTACTTTGACGGTACAACAAATAATGCATAAATACGAAGAACAGCAAGAGGAAGGGAAAGCCGACGAGGAGGAGCCGATGAAGAATGAATATCGAATGAACTTGACCGAATTGAGCGATCAACTGTTGCAATTTGTATCGAGATTTGTCGTGGAAAATGAAATGGATCCATTGCCGATTATGGATATTCGACATAGTTTCCGGATTGTTGGCGTATGTATTTGAAATTGCACAGTTATAATTTTCGTAGTAACGAAACGAAATTGGATCTGACAAATATGCGACGAGAACGTTTTCTAAAGAAAACTCTATTCGAAGTACCCAATCGTACTTTACTTCTTCGATTTAAGATAATGAATGCTCTTGTTGGACGTATGTAAAATGTGGACATGAAAATTATATAAAGACACATCTATATACGTAGTAACGACCAGGTTAGTTTTCAAACGTTGACATTGTCCGTTGATCAATATCAAACCGTGTCTATATTGAAGCAACGAGAATGAATTTTCTTGTCTCCTATTGATGTTCTATACTCGTTTTATACTCCCTAAAGCAGCGTTTTATGTGTATGCACGTGCATACGTGTCTATGTGAATATATACGTTAGCATTTTATCGTTTAAAATTCTTTTATTAATTTATCAGTTTCTTAGTTTTATTAATTATCTGATATTGTTAGAATAACCGTGACCTCTTTGTTTTTTTATTTCAAAATCGAAGATGTTTGGCTCGTATTATGGAGTGGTACTTTATAAACGCGATTATTACATCTATTTTAAAAGACCTTGCCTCGCGTTATCGCGAGCTTGTACAATTTATCAAAACAAATTTTAATCAAATCAACTTTTCGACCGTGCGGACAATTTCTTTTTTTAGCGTGAAACTTCTCGAAATCGAGAGTTACAGCCGAGTATCCTACCTCCGTATTGACCTGCTTTCGAGTCAAACTCTACGATTTGTTTTCTTCTGCGAAATTGAAAGCGTGTCATTTCACTTTTATCGATAAATCATCGAAAGAAAAAACAAAAAAGAAAGAAGGATGCGATTTATTGAGCAACGATCGAGAAAATTTGTATTTTCTTTCCAGCCGTATTTATTTCCACCGGCTGCCTACACCGAGATAACGTATTCCTTTTCTTCAGGCTTATTGTACTATTTATCGGAACTGGAACGCCACGGTACTATTATCGTCGCGTACAGAGATAAAGTGTTTAGTATCGATGCGAACGTTGCATTTGACAACCTTTTGGTAACTACTTAACGTATATTATACTTCTATACGTGAACCGTTCGTAGCACTTTTCTCATGCGAAGAAAACTCACAACTATTTGAAACTTGTCCCCATGTTGTTTTTTTTCAGTTCTCCTACGATTATTACCTGAAAGCACCACTTTTACAGCGACAAGGAAAATTATTCGCAAAAGCAACATCGATCTGGGCTAGCATCGTCATTGATTTTAACATTCTCAGCTATAAGTTCATTTTACAAAGGCTTGAGCTAAAGAATATCGAGTACGCGGATTTTTATATTCTATTTGATAAACAGAAGATCAAAATTTACACCTACACGCACATGAAATCATTCTTCTTCCAGGTCCATTAGAATTTTCCTCGAGGGAAATACTTTGATAGGTCGAGCAATCGCATCGATCGTTAACGTTGCGCTGCTCTTCGTGAAAAACGCGTTGATCGAGAAAATCGAAGAACAAGCAACAATGACTCTTCGACAATACTTTGAACAATTAAACGAAGAGTACGGTCCCTGAAATATCTTCAACTTTTTTATCATCATATGACACGATCGAGAAGAGCATACTATCAACGATTTGTTAGATATCTATGCTTAATTAAATTTTGTTGTTCATTTTGTAAAATAATTGTGTATCACTAATCGTGTACCCCCCTATTCTCTCGTTATCGATTATTTTGATTTTTTATTAGTATCTGATGAATGGTTTTGAAAATACAAATGATAATATCGATGCAATTCGATAACTGGATAAGAAGTGAGCAGATAAGGGAACAAGCTTCCAATAAAAACTGAGGAGATAGGTAAACAGTAGTCAGATTGTTGGCAATTAACTGTTCGACACCATCGGTTTATCATGGCTGCCCACATTCGGCTTCTCTTATTCTTTTACCTTTCTGCCTTGTTCAGCGCTGGCTTCGCCAGCAACTTCGATACTGCGTAAGTTTCTACGATTTATTGTTAACAAACAGGTAATCGAATTCCGCACTCTGCGGTATACATAATGCTGTATACACTCCTCGACTAAAATTAGATCTTTCTTTACTGCTATGTACATATGTAACCTTTCTACCCTGTCGCAGAGAGACCACCAACATTAATGGAAAAGTATTGGCAAATATCAATAAAATTTTCGATACAATATTACCGTCAATTCAGAACTATATTCTAAAACATGGATTAGATCCTATGAAGTTGGATGATATATCGGAAGAATTGGTACTCGTGGAATCGACTTATTCTTAATGTTGAAATACTTTCTGTTTCGCTAATTATTCTTTCATTTTTTTACTATAGCCAAGCATAATACCTAGCACGAGATTTATCACCTTGACAAATGGCTGGTTGCAAGGATTATCGAATGTAAGGCGAGCAAGCGACATTATATTATCTTACAAAGATAAAGTTGTGACCATTGATGTCACTCTAGGATTCGACATTCTTAATGTAAGATATCGAGGTGGAATTTCATTTCTATCGGACATGTTGTATATCGTTTCCTAAACAATATCAGTAAATACTATTTTTCTTTCGATTTTCAGCTGAATTATAGGTATCTTTTGGAAGATTCACTTATTACAAGAAAGGGTAACGTCGACGCTCGTATCAACGATCTGCAATTGCGAGCAATTGTAGCGATAGATTTTAACAATTACAAAATTATCCTCAACGCGATCAATATCGTCAAGCTTGAGTAATTATTATTATTACATTGGTCACAATATACGAGAAATTGATTCGGTTGGTTAAGTTCGATTAAATTCTGTTTTGTTTTCAGCAAACTGAACATCGCGTTCGAGGGTCACATGCTTGATCCGATCATAAACGTCGCACTCAAAGCTATCACCGATGTATTTCGTAAAAAGATCACAAGTAAGGTGGAAAGCGAAGTTTATAACGTAATGCAAGAATACGTACACGAAATCAATGAAAAGATTCCACGACCAGGTCAACAACCGAATGTTAACAATGTTTCCAATTATATACCAATTCCGTTAATGTTCCATTTGAATACAGGTTTTTACTACTGAAGCACTACTGTTGTGTATTATGTTCAGAATAAATGTACGTTGAAAATAAGTACATCAATATACGCGTACATTATATTCGTTACGCAAAGTCGTATCTGTGAAACGTAATGTGAATATACGCAATAATGCAGTTAATAAAAAGATGTTGATCGTTAATGATTTAAATTAGACTAAATTTAATATCCGTTGTAGTTAGTAGTATCTAGTTAGTATTTGTATCGCTTTCAGACGCATCATCGCATATGTAGGTTATATGTATTATAATCAACTCTACGATATACGTACGACGTATGGTCTGGATCATAATCTGCATAAAACATAGAATTATAATGTTTTTATCATTTACTCTTATCTTAATTGTATTTACCGTATACATGTGTACACGCTGTACGTATACTATACGTTATCATCGGTTCATGATTCAAATTTTGGATTGTACATCACGTTCTGTACAGTAATTCTGCCAATAATGGAACTTGAATCAATTTAAATTACAAAAATATTCAACCAACTTTCTAATTAGGAGACATACACGTACGAGACAGCTATTTCGCATCGCATTTCTCGTACACGTAGTTTTACCACTGAATGGCACATAAAATTAAAACACTTCGTGTAGTGAAGAAAATTAAAGCCATTCTACAACTATTTGCCTATAGCCAATATGTTTGAATTACGTTTAGCGTTGAATAGGTGAAACTTGATAGCCAAGTAATTCGAATAAGCTACTATTGTCCGTCTATACGTACAATACGACTCGTGTCTTCCTCGACGATCGATTTTGACACGTGCAGATATAGGAATTATCGTACTACGGTCACAATCGATATGTTGTTCTTCCACGAATCCCTCGTTAATCCGTGTTTTATAACATTTCGAGTACGTCTATCCTGTCGGATCCAATGAAATAGAGGCAGCTCGGATCGTAGCGAACCGAGTTATACCAAATCGAATATTGAATAATATCCAGCAAAATTGACCACGCGTAACACGTCAGGAGGCAGAGGCAAACGAGAGCGAGGGACGCTACAGGGTCGAAGCGAGCCGAGTGGAGCCGAGCCGAGTCGAGCCGTGCCGAGAAGTACCGAACTCTGAGAGTCCAAGACGTCTGTTTAGTGGCACATGCACGCTTTCGAACAACCAGTTGTCAAACAAGAACCCTTCGGCTTAACATCGGTCGAAAACAAGCAAATAAATCAGAAAAGTATACAGAGAGTTAGATATCGTATTCTATATCCAATAGGTATACAAGCGGCAAATGTTTCAATTTTCTCGAGTTCTTGATCACATTCGCAAGAGAACGAATAAAATGAGGAGAAAATGATAACGAATAACCGGAGATGCCAATGCGTGTAAAGAAAAGAGAAAAGTATTCACGCGACATAAGAAGTCGCATTAATATTAGAGAAGTAACGAGAGTATACTGTGGTACACGTAGCAGGAGAAAAGAGACGGGTATAGAGGAATGGAGCGTAACGACACATTGGATAGTCGATGTTACGAGTGTCAAACGGACACGATAAAGTTCAGAACGCCGACTTGAAATTTGATAACCGTTCCAGATTTAAGACGGAACGTACGAAAAGTTGAATTGAAATCGCGGAGAGGAAGACTTGTAACAGGGAAGAGAGAGAGTTAGGGACGGTAAAGAGAACGCTGAAACGTTAAAAGAAAAAGAAAAGGGAAGAGATCGAAATAGAAGTTTGATCAGTCGAACGGTCGCAAAGTCTCGAATCGCGAGTAGAGATCGCAAGCGGTGACGAGCGGCGGCGCGCGAAGCGGAACCGAGTCGAGCCGAGCGGAACCGAGCGGAGCCGAAGCCGAAATCGTAGGCAAAAGCGAAGGAACGTTCGGACTTGGGTTCGGCGCGGTAACGCTGGCTAGCGAGCGGATAGGCAGCCAGGCGGATCGGCGGCGTATCGCGAGCGAGTACGGTCGAGAACGTGCGCGCGCGTTTCTTAATCGACTGTTATTCATTTACAATCTCGCGTATCTCGTATCGTACTCGTTTTTTGAGGCGGGTGCGCGTCTTCCCGACTGAACGCGCGCGTGTACCGGCCGTGTATGGACGGCGGCACGCGTGCTCGAGTCGAGGAGGAAAAAGCCCTGGATTCGTCTCGCCTGCGATCCTCCGTTCGGCTCGGCTTCGCGAGTTCCTCCTCGGCCGGCAGCTCTCGTATAGCCAGGCGTAAAAGGAAGAAGAGGAGACGGCAGCAGCAACGAAACAGTAACGTCGACGACGAGGACGAACTCGTCGTCGTCGGTGGTAGTGGTGGTAGTGCCGGTGGTGGTGCTGGTGCTGGTGCTGGTGGTGGTGGTGGTGGTGGTGATGGTGGTGGTGGTGGTCGCGGCGGCGACGGCGACGACGATGATGAAGAAATAAGCACCCTCGGCGGACCGGTTGTCACAATACTCGCAATTAAAGAAGAGCAACAGCAGCAACAATCAGCCGGGCAGACGACGGTTTCCAGCGAGGAACCGGGGAGACAACCGAAAAATCGGCTTTCGCACACCGACGAATCTCAACGAAACGTAACCAGAGGAGGAAGCGGCTCGCGCGCGGCTGCCTCCTCCCTCAGCTCCGGCAACACGCTTCTCAACCGTCGAGCTGTTGGCAAGCGATCGTCCAGGAGATGCAACGCGAACGCGCGTAGGAACGCGATGACGATGGATCTCCAGAGACTGATCACCGAGGTACACGCCAGGCCCGCGATCTGGGACCAGAAGAATGTCAACTATCACAATCGCGACGTCATCCTGAAGATGTGGCGAGAGATCGCGAGAGCTTGCGAGGTCTCCAGTGAGTATACGCCTCGCGTTCCTTTTCCCTCTAAACACCCGCGCTCTTTCTTTCCCACTCTCTCTCGCTCTCTCTCTCTCTCTTTCTTTCCACCTTTTCCAGTTGCGCTTGCGTAGCAAGCCCGCTCTCTTGCTTCCTCTCGCTATTCTTTCTCCGTCTGTTAGTCCCCACCAACGTCTCCTTTTCCTCCCGCTACTTCGGTTTCAACCGATCCTTCCGCACCCCCCTCTCTCCAACGTCGATGCACAAACGCATCTGGTCTCTCTATTGTCGATCGATCGAGCAGCTGAAACATTCGATCGAACTCTTTATCTCTGCGAGTACGCTCGGGACTCGTAATCGATTAGCTCTTCGAATGCATATACGTATGTGTACTTTTCGTTGAAAAGAGATACTCCTCGACAGCACCAGTAAACGGTTAATCGTTACTATTATTTCAATAAATCCCAAGCGTCACCGTTGGTGATGCTTCTTTTCAAGCGAATGTTGTCGGAATATAAATAACGACTGGCGATCTTGAATATCTGGTTCATGAAAAGTCCTGTCCGAGGTTGGAGATAGTTCTCGTTATTTGCGACTGTGCGCAAACGCTTAAAGACATGGAGCGCCACGAAATTATTTGACGTATTCGTCTGCGGTATTCATTTTTTATGCCCTCTTAGAATTCCAAACATTGTCCCGATTCTTGAAATCGACTTGGTACAAATGAGATAGTACAAATTATTAGCTCTACGTAAAGTCGATCAGAAAGATTTCATCGCTACGCACAGGTTAACGAATAAACTCTTCGTTTCCAGCGGACGTCGCGAAATCAAAATGGAAGCACTTACGAGATAATTTCCGCAACGAATTAAAAAAAACCTATCGAGGAAAATGCGACGGTGGCACCAACGAACACGATTCGAAATGGGTTTGGTTCAAAAGCCTGTTCTTCCTGCGAGATCAAATGAACTCGAGGGTAATCGGGTGCACTCTTTCTCAGAATTGCTCGGCAGCTCTTCGATCATCCCCGGACGGGACGCAAATCGAACCACAAATCGACATTCTAGAAGGGCACGAGGAAACTCCATTCGACGATTTAGACGGTGACTCTTGCCAGTCTTTACTCTCGAACGACGATGGTTTGCATCAAGTTATGCCACCGCCGAAAATAAGCAAGATTGGTAGGAAGAGAAGTTTAATGGACGCGATGGACTCCAATTATTCCGAGGTCGATCGGAAGAGGTTCGAATCGCTGCAAAAGAGACTAAGCATATCACAGGAAGAAGAAGATGACACTTATCACTTCCTTATGAGCGTTCGAAATCCTCTCAAGAGCTTACCGCTCGACAGACAGATGTTCGTCCGATTAAAGATTCAAGAGCTCGTATACAATGAAATCAATTCACAGAATCAGCAGAATCGATCGTACGATGTATCGCAAGATGTAAAACCTTTAAGAACGAGAAACGCGATCGGAGCACCCGGGGGTGGGGAAGTTGGTTTAAGCGAATCCGTTCGCGGTGTCGATACAAACGTAGACGATGAAGCACCAGGAGGAGGAGGAGGAGGAAGGAGCGGTGACGGGGGTAGTGATGGCGGAGCTGGGGTAGATGGAGGGCAGACTGTCAACGACATATCCAACCACCCTGCGTCGTTACTTCAGAATTGCACGACAGAGGGCTCCAGCGACGATACCTTCTTCGGTTAATTTAATTTACTTTTTAAGATGTAAGAAAATCACACACGCATAATTTTATTAATAGAAAATAAACGATGGTATTTTTTCAGTATCTTGTCGCTCGCAACTATTTTCGCTGCTCGTCGAATCGTAAAACAGTTCCTTTTTAATTTGTTCACCTTGACGATTGCTTACCGAAATTCGCGGAATGCATAATTCCAAGTCGAGGACACGATCGACGCGCTTCTTTCCTTCTAATCAAGGTAAATAAAGAGTCACTAATTTTTTCATTCATATATCACTTATCGGTTGTTGTTCTTAATATAATAATAATAATAATAATAATAATTATTATTATTATTATTGTTATTATTACTATTATTATTATTATTATTATTATTACTATTAATATTATTATTACTACTACTACTACTACTATTATTATTATTATTATTATTAATATTATTATTACTGTTATTATTACTATTGCTCTTACTACTACTATTGTTATCATTATCATCATTATCATCATCATCATTATCATGTGTTGTTGTTGTTGTTGTTGTTGTTGCTGTTGTTGTTGTTGTTGTTGTTATCATTATCACTATTCTTCCTCTTCTTATTATTGTTATTTTTATTTTTATGATTATCACTATTATCGTTATTGTTATGCACATTTTTATTACTGGTCAAATCCTAGTATTAGCTAAGATTTCTCGGAAGAGCGCTCTGGAAGTCGTCGCAGTTCCTCTGTTTATTAGTGATTGAAGAGTTTCATGTATTACATATCGCGAATTTTTAATTCAGACTTGATATGCATCACATGAGCGGAGGAAATTGGCTGCTGTTATCAACATCGTGTGGAATTAGGTCGGTAGAAAAATTTCGGTAACGAGATACCCGTGAACTATAGAACAATGAATTGGAATATTGATTTTTTTGTTTGGCTCTTTCGCAGTACGTAGTGAAGTAGTTGGAAATTACCGATGAAAGGAAAATGATATATTTTTGCAATAGTGACAATGAACGCTTTAAGATCCTTTTTACTGCATGCCGATAGGATCCTGTCTTCGCTAAGCATGCGTGCATATATATGATGTACCACACGATGTCGTTCAACGATAGGTGTAATCTTCCGTGAGCTTGAATGTCGGTATGCAATGTACGTATCGTACATACGGAGTTTCCAGTACAATATCTCTACCCTCTGACGTAAGTTTGCCTTCCATTGTTTTCACCGTACTGCTTCATAACCGCAACGGTTCGCGGTATAGCTGATACTTTTCACCAAACTACCGAATTTATTCGTTTCGAATGATCGAATTAATTTTACATTTGTAAACTTCTATACTGTTTTATCGAACAAACCGTCGTGCATTCCGCGTATACGGTTTGTAAGTATCGGCTACACGATAGAAGGATCTTTAACGCCGGGTTTACATAAAGATACATACGTAGAGGTAATACGTAATGTAGCTTAATCGATGTTCTACCAATACTGCACAATATACGATTGTTATATGTACGTCAGTATGGGTATTATATGGCCTGTACTCCAAGATAATGTTCAAATCGAGTTTGCACCAGTTCCATGCGAGTGTTCACGTTTAGTTGTACACGTCGCGGTTATTGGACATCAAAGAATACAGCTTTAATTAAACTACCAGGTTATTGGGTATAGTTTACGTATCAGCAGAAAGTTTCGGGATGCATTTATTAGACGGCGTAGAAAAGAATATTTCACGTAGATGTTACACCGTAATTAAAAAGTAGGTTTTAGTCGTTTCCGTTGAAATATCGTCTCGAGACCGATTGCTTGCCTCGACTTACTCGGTTCCGATACTCTTTTCTCGTACCGTTCGCTACACTTTCCATGGGTATTCGGGAATAACGAGGTAACTTTTCATTCGCATAGAAAAGGGGCACATCGTCTATCGCATCGGTTGAATAGCTTATTCGAAAATCTGCTCGGTCTGCGTGGTCTGCTCAGTGGACCATTCGGTATTTCCACACAAAGGGCATTGGTATCCTTCCGTTTTCCGCGCTTTATCACTCTCTCGCTTCCCTTCTTTTTCTTCTTCGTCAATGAACCATCTTTCTCCTGCCTTTTTTCTCATTCTACCCAAGTATATATATCAACGATAAAGAATGAGAGTAGTATCCGCGTTTGCAGCACGTTGTTTGGAGTCGACAAGCGTTGACGCCTGTAGGAAGCGTTCGCAGATGTGCTGAATGTTCAACAACAGTAAGAGCGTAACTTAACCATGGGAGCCGGGTGAATGTTTTATTTTCATCTGTGTCATATAAAAAGAAGTGGACGTTTCTGCTCGTAAGAAAAAGTTGTTACGTCGCGTCGTGGTATCGAAGGGAACTGGTTTCACGGTGAAACTCGACCAACGACGTTTCTTTCTCCTCGTATCTTTTAACTCGGAACGATTTTGTCCGAAACATTTTTTCACTCGATAACGCGTACTAGTGTTAGACTTTGAACAATTGTAAGGGCATCAAACGCGAAATGTTTTACGATCCCTATTTAGTCCGCTAACAATAAGTAAGTAAGTAAACGTAAGGCAAGGCGTGACCTGGCTGAACCTGGCTCGGAATGGACTCGCGCGAAAGCGTGCAAGTGGAACCCTGTGAGCAGTGAAACGAACCAACAGAGTCAACCGCGGCAGTGAGAATTTAGCTAGCGTTCGAACCGGTGCATTTCGTGCGATTTCTATTCGCTCGTTATTTCCATGAGTGTCGTGAAAATACAACATCGGGAACCGAACAAGAGTATGTATTCGTGTGATTCGTTAAAGAAATGGAAGCTAGCCGTGCTCTCGCGAAATGTTGCTTTTACTTGGTAACGCGCAAATTGGTTCGAGGATGGAAACACGATTTTTCAAACAATCGGCTGATCCACCGTCGCGTCGGTGAGCTCGTCGACGACATCACGAAGTAAGTGACTCTGACGATCTTACGATACTGGTAATCGACACTCGACCCAGCCAATTACAACCTACTTTTTCAGTCGAACGCGTAACTAGGTAATAAATAGGTAAACAAATAATATGTACGAACATATGTCGCAAAGGGATCGCTTCGATCGGAGTGCTGCCTAGAAGCGTTGGTATCGCCGCAAGGGGCCCATATAAGTACGTTGTCTACCGTTGTCCTACCCACTGTAAAAATCCTTTCTCGAACTTGCAACGCTCCATTGCCGATTACACGTACTACTACCTACGAGCACTACAAACATACCGCCATATCATAGATCGTTTTCCCCTCTATCTCTAGCCACACTTTTTAACTTGTTCTTAAAAGAACGTGTAATCGAAAGGTGTAAAGTGAAAAATTAGTCGACCTTAAAAAGGAATAGACCGGTTGTACCTTATGGCAGGAGTGGCAAGTTTCACGGAGCAAAAGGTCACGCGTCGGACAGTGGAGACGTATAACGCGCTCCTTGTTGTACAATTTCGTTAACAAATGACCAGCAGTGGTTCGCAGTGAGAACGCGAGCGTGCTACACGTGGCGAGGCGTGGCGGTGCATAAACTGTCGCACTCGGGAAACTCGCGAAGCGTGTGCTTGCGCGGTCACGTTGGTAGCACTAGTAGGAAATAGCTTTCATCGAACGCGGACAGGAACGCGTCGCGTCGGGTCACCACCTCGCGTTTGCGCAAACCTCCTCGAACCTGGTCAAACCGTGCGAATTCGAAGATTGAACGGATTTCAGAAGGGAAACCGAATTTGACGCGATACGGACGAGGACACGCGAAACGAGAGCACCACCGATTCCAAACAAGTCGTACGATTCGACCAGAGAGAAAACTCCGGCTAACCGTTTAGCCGGAGAAGGTGAATACACGGTTGTCTCGATGAAAAAACGACTTGATGGTTGACGACAAGATGGTTCACGTACCGAGATATACGTAGACGATACATGGACGATTTCGTCTATCGAGCGCCGACATCCAACCTCTTCGTTCGCTGTGTTGGTCGCTCGATCGCCACGCTTGATCGGAGAGACCGCGAATATAAAATGTCGACGTCCGACTTGGTTGGATACTCGCACGATTTCCTCACGGAATTCATTCAATTGTACCGAAGTTTCCCCTGCTTGTGGCAGGTCCGGTGTAAGGGATACAAGGACAGGCTGCTTCGAAACCGTGCATACGATACCCTCGTGCAGAAACTGAAAGAGGTAAATCCGATCGCGGATAGAGAGACCGTGATACGAAAAATCAACACTTTGAGAACCGCGTTTAGAAGGGAATACAAGAAAGTACGAAGCTCGCAGAAGATGGTCCATAACCAACGGCAACGATACAAATCCTCGCTGTGGTACTACGACATTTTGAAGTTTGTCGCGGAACAGAACGAGCCGAGTCAACTAGACGAAGAGAGGAACGGTAGAAACTACACTTCGGTTGGAAACCCGCCGCCCTGTCTCCCTCAAGAGGAAACGATGGTACGATCTCGTACAATTTTCCCCTCGAGTTATCTCCTCGTGTCCGATTAAAATCCACCACCTTCTCGATATTCAATTTTCGATTCTGCTATCATTCCATTTTCTCCATCTCTACCACACTCGCATTCGCGTTGCCTGTTCGCGTTCGCTCTCCCACTTTCTCTCTAATCATTCATGCTTCAGCTTTCTCTGTTTCTCTTCCCGGGCCCTTATCGATCCGATAACTCGACGAGCGATGTAACCTGCAGAAAATAATCTGCGATTCATTCGGAGGAAACCGGCGTTTCGCGAATACTCGCGAACTGTGCGAAAAATTCACAAATTATCTAAAGGACCTATGGTTATGTAACCAAGAACGTATATGTATAAGCATGTTACCTTTCGCATCGCGTAGGAACACTCGATCGGTGTCACACAGCCGTTCAATTACAGTTAGCTACCTACCTTTTTTTTAGCCTGTGCGAACTGACGTAGACAAGATCGAGCCACCGTCACCTGCGCCATCCCCGGAAGCTACCTCCGTCCCGGCCTTTCAGCCAATCATTTTGGAAACTGAAGGCTCGTACGCGAGAAGAATACCGACTACAGCGCCTGGGGATCCGCTCAGAAGAAAGTATCAACAGGAAAGTTTGTTTGCTCGCGAACCAGGGGAACCGAGTAGCGAGCTCGCGCCTAGACAATTTGCCAACTCTGTAACGGACGACGATTTCGAGACCTTTGGTCGTTACGTGGCTGGCAAATTGAGGAAGTCGGTGCCTCGGCAAAGTATCATTGCCGAGAAGATAATCGCGGATGTCCTCTTGCGAGCCAATCTTGGCACCTTGAAGGAAACTACTTGTCTTACGGAGAGAGTACCTTCCCGTTGCTTCTTAGTAATGGACGATCACTGAATATCTATCTCGCGCGGATAGTCACTCAAAACTGTCGCACGATCCATTGGGAATCTTTATCCCGTTTTCGAGGAAATTCATTTCTCGTTTAACAAGCGAGAAAATGCGGTCCGATAATAATAGTTCCATCGACGAATTACTTAAAGCACTTGCAATGCAGCGTGTTTTCTGTATTAAAAATAAAATTCTTCACATGACGAGGTGGCCGAGTGGTTAAGGCGTTGGACTGCTAATCCAATGTGCTCTGCACGCGTGGGTTCGAATCCCATCCTCGTCGATGTTCATTTTTTTTTTCTTTATTTCTTTTTTCCTCTCGAAGCATACCGTTTGCACAATTTTCATCGTTTACGTATCAACGATTGTCAACTCGTCTTATTAGAGTGAAACTGTTCGTTGCAAGACTTGGAACGTAAACCGTTGCGTTTCAAAAAAAAAAAAAAAAAGTCGAACATCAGGTGCGCTCGAGGCCGTCGATTATTTCTAGGAAATATGAATTATCGTCCAAAATGTGGCAAATCGCATTATTTTATGCAATTTCGTGGGAACTGTCCCACACCAGGTGGGAACGCGGTCTTGTTTTAAACACGCTTTTAAGAGAAAAAAACGCCCTGCGAGAATACAGCTACCGATAACTTAATTCTCGCATAGTATATAAAAAGTCTCGTAAAACACGAAAATAGTTTGAAAGTTTTATGCGACAATATCGCTGTTCCGACACTGTTCCGAAAGATAAATCGGTACGTCTTATCGGACGCTAGCTTGTTTTTTTCACAAGCACTTAACGCTTCGGTACTCGAGCCCCTCATCGGATAGGAAAATCTATGGTAAAAAGTTGTTCCACCCTCGGTATTTTAACAAATTCGATCACAAATTTATCGTTTCTTGTCGTTCTTGAATCACCGCACAATTACGATCAAGGTATTACGACGAGATGACGCGGATAGTGTGAAAAGCAAAAGGCCCCGTCGTTTCCAACTTCTGTTCTTTTTAATAACGGTCCATAAAATTGTACAGGAAGCTTTCCTCTAGAGTGCGTATGAAATATATTACGCGCGTGTGTACCAAGAAACGATCGATCGATAAATTTTTGACCAAAAACGTGTCGGCAAAAGAAATTCCGCTCCCGGGTGGGCTCGAACCACCAACCTTTCGGTTAACAGCCGAACGCGCTAGCCGATTGCGCCACGGAAGCGATGTTGATAACGTATTTTTAATATTAAAACATGAAGCGAAGTGGACAATATTTGCGAAAAACGTTTAATCGTTTTAATCGAAAGGAATAATTACAATAAATGAACCAACGAAAGTAACGGAAGGCTAATAATTTTATGCATCTCCGATACATTACCGATATTAATATCATAATAACGATAACACGTTACAAGATTCACAAAGGAGCACGATCTTAAAGGACATTTACAATATTTGTCTAGCGAATTATCAACGTATCAAGGTTCGCTTAAACGAACTCAGGTAGTTATTCTGATAATATAGCAGAATCCTGAAACGGATACCGAAATCGTTATCCTTTCCTGATCGCATCGCATAAGTTGGTCGGGCATCCGAACACGCGAGAACGATACGCGCGTGTCTACTTCAATATCGTCTGTTTTCTCAATCGACAGTCTCGGTTAAGTACCATTCGACAGAGTGGGTGCGACCGTACGCACACGCGAATAACTATTACGTTGCGCGCGCGTTAACAAACCATGAAACGAGGCATCGTTTGCGCGTATACAAGTATTACATATATATATATATATATATAAGTGTTACTCATCATCCGCCTTTCTCCGCTGTTCTTCTCTCGCGTCTCGCTCGCGCGCGAACCGGTCTTCGAGTCGCAAAAGAAAGGAAAAATAAAAAAGGAAGACAGAGGACGCAAGGACAGAAGAGTCAATTGACCGTTAAATGCACCGAACTCTTTCAAACTGGCCGTAGATAACACGGCACCTCTTAACGAAAATATCTTTTGCCATTGGCGCGAGCGCATACGTTATTTAGTTATCGATACGCGTTTATCCATTTGCGTCCATTCGCAGAACCGCTGCGTTCTCAATGCAATACCCACTTTCTGGAAACTGCGAGAGTACAATAATTTTTGTTTTCATACGATTGCTTACGAATCTCGAAGTGGGCGTGTCGCACGCGACGCCTATACTAACTACCAGTTTCGCTCCTCGTTCCAGGTCCATTTTCACTTCTTTCCCTCCGTGTCTGAATTTTCACCGTGCTCGAAGCGTAACGATCGTAACGGTTTCTAGATCGGCAGAACGCGAGTTATCCGTGATGGAATCATCGAGTCCAATAAAAATGATCCATAGACGCGGTAAGGTCGATATTAATCCTGGCAGATATCCAGACTCGACGCAACGCCAATCTGGGTACGGATAATATCGCATCCTAGGCGAGATACCTATATACTTAACCACGTAATTATCGTCTCGGGCAATTCGTGTTTGCGCCCCCAATTTTCTGTTTGTTTCACGGCTGTCAGGAGATTGAACAGGAGAGACATTCACGGAGAGAAAGAGGGAGAGAGAGAGAGATTATTTCGTGAAACTAACACGAGGATTAACACATCCAAAGTTAGACATTCGAATTTAACCGATTGGCAAAGTAGAGCATGTAAATCAGCGGGAAAATCAGCAGCAGGCATCGACCGAAAAATCGATAATTTTTCATTTTGTCGCATTGTAATCCCGAAAGGTAGGTATCGTATACGTATATTTGAAAGCATAGAAGCCAAGGATCAGAAATGCTGTTCGACAGATTGGTTCGTCTCTTCGCAATGAAGAGAACGTGGAACAAAAGAAGGCTAAGTTGAAAAAAAAAACGTTCCAAAAGTGGAAAAGAATTTTTCATTCCTCTCGATTAAATCTAGCGGCTCTTTGCTTTCGACCAATGTTCCCGTTTATGTATCTCCGCAGGGACGTATCGAAAGTCTAATTCCGTTTATGTCGATTATAGGTTAGGGTTAGGTGGTAGTCGCGCTTAAACCACGCAAATACGAATGCGATTCTGTAAACGAAACAATTCTACTAATATCGGTTAGTCGTTCGTTCGACTGCACCTGGAACATTTTGACGGTGTTTCAGGACGAGATGGCAGAATATCCGATAAGTATAACCACGTCGCACCGTGCGGATAGACGTACCGCGAAAGAACGAGTATGCGTTACTTACCGAGTAGTAGCAGGTAGAAGGGTGGAGTTGAGGGTGGGGGAATGCACCCCGTTTGAATACGGCCCTGTAACGTGCCCGCCCAATAAGGGTGCATAGTCGGCGGCGTTCAGTCTCGTCGGAACTCTCGGCGAGATAGTCGGTTTTGATTCCTCGAATCGTCGTACCCGAGTGTCGCGTGCCGGCCTCACCGCTGTCGTGATTTCCTGTTTCTGATTTCTTCAAATTTCAAGACGTACGCTCGTGGTTATATCGAAGAAGCGCTTTTGCGTTTCATCGAAACAGAATCCGTATCTTGGTCGCAGGAGGCGAAGTCGTAACCAATGGGGGATGACGTTCGATGGAAAACAAGGTAAACCATGTTCCTCTCGCATACCATTTCGTTGCGTTTAGTTATTCCGTCGACAAAGGTCCACAGTTTACGACAAAGTTTCTCATCGTCCCGGTATAACGTAAAGAAAACGAATCCTTTTATTTCGATCGTTGTCGATAACGGCTAACAAAATTGAACAACATACGTGCAACGACGATGGCAATGGAACAGTTGAAGGATTGTGATTCGCCGTATCGTACATATTAACTGAACGCGTAAACCGCTGGCGATTACCGGTACCTCGATTCTTTCTTTCCCCTGGCAAAAAACAAAGAGAAAAGAGAAACGACGGCGAAACAAGGATGGTCTATGGTAATCTCGGTTCGTACTTTTTTAACTCCGTCATCCCACGAATGGACCGTGTTCTCGTTACATAACCTATACACTTTCGATTATACGTACACGCACTGACCAACTTTCGAACGAAATGGGAAACGCGACAAGAGGCTAACTTTGCGTCGCGTTGATCGTTGACGAGCAACACGCTCGCCACGATATTTGAGTTATTTAAATCTGAAAACGATACGACGGATAGAACGCGAATCCTGGTCGCGATGAAATTTTTGCTAAACAGAAATAGATCGGATCGCGTTCCTGCGACAGACTGACCGTACCGTTGCAAAGTTTCCCGAGAAATTGCTGAAAAAGAGACGCATTTTCGCGGATGGACGTAGTAGCGAAAGCGAAGAGAGACCCGACATCATCGCGAATAAGATAATTCGGTGGACGACTATGATATAACGTTACCGAGAACACGATCTCTACCGGCCGCGAAGATATCGCGACGTTCGTTATCTCGCGAAACTCCGCGTGCAAGAGTCGCGTTCCTCGAACGAAAAGATTTGTTTGTTGAAAAATATTGTTAGAGAGCGAGATTCAAGGACTGGCGCGTACTTGACCAGGCTGCGAAAGACACCGCTCGAAGGGAAGCATCGCGTTGCGTGGACGAGTGGTTGGATAGATTATTTTTGGTCACGAGGTTGCGCCTCGAGGGCAGTTTGTTGGAATTAGTCGTTTTAGCGAAGGGTGCGCTGACAACTGGAGCAAAGGGGTTGCCTTTTACCGTTTCCCTCGACTCGTATCCTGATTAATGTTTCATTTAAATTCACCAGCAAGTCGCGCGCGTAACCCATTTAGGGTAGGATGAGTAGGGTATTCCCTCTGCCAATCGATCGGTAAAGCTCGCCGTCAACTGAACGCATACACACCCGTCTATATAGACATCGGACTATGCGCGCGTTAGCAGCGGCGCTCGTAGCCAAAAACGTGGCGGCGGTAACGTGGGAAATATCGGTTCGGAGGATAATCGATTCGTCGAAAATACAATTTCGCGTGTTTTCTCGCGGAGAAAAGTCTCGTGGCGCGGTCTCCACCGGTTGAACGAGCACACCGGCGAGTGGCTGGCCGCATCCACGCGAACCGATCTTGCGTCCTTTCGATCGATCGATCGATCGATCGATCTTTAAAAAGATGCTCGCCGGGTTGGCGATCGATTCAACTACCCCGTAGATCCCAGGGTTGCCTAGGGGCGAGAGCTCTCGGGGAGTTGCCATGACGACCAACATTGGCCCCCGCGCGCCGTACCAGACCAACCAGCGGTGCTCAACGCGAAATCTTTCCGACGCGCTCCGACCTTTTTCCTACCTTTCATCCTTGCTGCCGCCCTTGCTGTCGCGCCATCGCTTCCGTACCCTGTACCGTCGGCTCGCTTCTGAAAATCGTTCCGACACGGTCAATTTCTACGCGGCTACCTATACATCTCTAACCTATACCTGTACTTTATACATACATGTACATATATAAATAAACGTTAGCCTTATTACGCGTTATTCACTCCGATGAAAGAACTCGATCGATTATCTTTATCTTAACGCGACGTTGCGCCGGCGCAAAGTATTCACCGCGCAGCATCTTAATGAAATTAATCGCATCCTCGTTAACCGACCGTAGATCGCACTTTGCACTTTGCTCCTCGCTCGACTTGACACCAACGAAAGGGTGAAGGACCGCACACGGACGCTTCCTTTCCCACCTCTTCTCTTCGTTTCTTTTTTTCTTTTCTTTTTATAGAATTTCGATCGGTCCCGCGTTGTTCTCGAACTGCTATCGAAGATACGATGCCAGGTCTTCTTCTCCATTTGAATTTTCGGTGTTGTCCAGAAAAGAAATGTGAACTCGTTAAAGCAGAGCTGTCCTCTTTTTACGTTGTCACTCGCATCGTGGTTCGTGGTTTCATTGTGAACGCGTATATTTGTAATTAGTTGAATTTTCAGATTCTCCTTCTCTCGGTTCCAGATCCGTTGGTTCGTGTCGCCAGGGAATGGCGCGAGGAGAAACAGCGCGTTGGTTTTCCACGCTAATCGGTCAAAGGACAAAAACCTAGGAGCTACAGCTAGTAAAACGTTTTTACGGATCGCCGTTCTTTCGCGATACGTTCGCGAAATGGATTAGTTGGAAGAAGAAAAATTAAGACTTCTGAATTCTTATCGCGCATCATGTTCGGAACGAAACTACGCACGTGGATGGAAGCGCATATCGTGCGATCGAAAAAGAAAAAGGATCGGAAGAAAGGAGAGAAAGGGTTCGAATCGAATTGTAACTCTCCCCGCAATCACGGAGCCAACAGATCTCCCGCGTTACATCAAGTGAGTGATAACCATGGCTGTGTCCAATTTGAACGTCCGTTACGATTCATCTCCACGCGTTTATCTACTCGTAGGTTCACCCGGTAGACTCGCTTTCGACGAACGTGGACGGGATTCGATTGCACGGAGAAGGTGGCCGATCCGGAACGGCGACCGCATCCTCGGCTACGTCCGCTGGTACCGGTAGCGTGAATCTCTCCTCCCCGGAAAGTGCTTACAGTACAGGTTACTCGACGGATGGTACCTCACCTGGAACCAGCTATCCACCAGAGTATTACATCAACATCAGAACCGGCACCCATTACTTTCAAAGTAACGCTAACGTTACCGCAACAACCTACAACAACAACAACAACAACAACAACAACACCAATAATAATAATAACCACCACCACCACCACCACAACAACAACAACAACAACAACAACAACAACAACGGCAGATCGAAGAGACCGATCGACGCGTCACTTTCGCCGGTTACCGTTCCAATCTCCAGTCGCGAACATGGAAAATTCGAGGATAACGTTGATCTCTTCGCCCCTTCCATCACCGCGGTGCTCGCTTCCGGTAACACGACTATAGACAACAAACTGCTGAGAGATGTTCGAACCAGCACGCCGACTAAGGTACGTACAACGATCGTACCCACATCGGCCGTCTTTAGAAGATGAAGACCGGACTAGAAACGAAACTTTGTCGGACAGATCGGCCATTATCCGCCCAACGAGTCGCTCTTTGCGGATTCTTCGAGGAGCAATCTGGTCCTGCCGCCGCCTTCCTCTATACCGCCACCTCTTCTGTCGCCGACGATTCAATCGCCGCGCGAACGCTCTCGCATTCGTACTAATCCATGGCTGTCCGCAAATTCGTCTGGTTCAAGCACGACCGGCTTCAAATCGAGACTGAATCTCGACGATGCTAGCAGCGGTTCCGTTCCGAAACTCACAGAATCCTCGGGAAGCGCCAGCGACGTAAACGCGAGTAGCGCACGGGAAGGAAGGACTAGAAGAGAGTTTAAGCAGGAAAGTCTCAGCGCTGGAAGAAGCCCGTTAGTATATACAATCTAGTCTCCCCGCATTTCCCAAAATTGTTACTCTACCACTTTGTCTGTTTGTCGTAGTATAAATCAAAATTGGAGAATAGCGTCCGGTATGGAAATTCGACCAAAGATAGCTTTAGCTGCGCAACGACGCAGTAGTAGTAGTAGTAGTAGCAGTAGCAGCAGTAGCAGCAGCAGCAGCAACAGTAGCAGCAACAGCAGCAGCAACAAGAGCAACAGCAGCAGCGGCAGCGGCAACAGCAGCAGGAACAACAACAGCAGCAGTGGCAGCAACGTTAACGATAATAGCAGCAACGAGAACGAGAACAGGAACGGAAATGGAAACGGTTCGTCTGGAACATCGGTTACGCGAAGCGCCAGCGGCCGATCATCCGAGGACGATATCACACTGAACGAGATGATGGGCAAGTTCGACGAGAGCTACGTCTACGAGAAAGAGACCGATATTTTGTCGGACAGCGACCCAACCGACTGCGAGGATTACATCGAATCTTTGTCGGATGTGGATCCCGCTCGAGATGTAACCGACGAAAACGATCCTTTCGACAACGACGACTTTGACTACATCGACAACGGTTCGTTCCTCGACCTCGACAATCTCGACTGTGCCGCGGCTGGACATTTTCCAAACACCGGACACTGCACATATTTCGCGTTTACCGGGGAACTCGCGCGTCGAAGCAGCAAATTGCGAGAATCGTTAATGAAACGTAGAAACAAAGAGGACACGGCCACCCTTCAAAGGTAAAAAACCGCAAGAATCTCTCTTCTCTGTGATATTTACGCGTACATATTTACTTACATACACACTCATTCCTTTGCATAGAACGATCAGCGTGAAGAACGCCGCAAAGAGGCTGGTCGCGCGACAGAACAAACAGCTGGTCGTCGAGCAGAAGCAACCAAACGAGAAACGGAAGAAGCGGAATTCGCAACGCCGGAAATCGAATTTCGACAAACGCGATACGGATTCCACTGTTCTCGTTGACGATGACGAGACGGGAAATTTAAATCGAGTACTAGTGGAGAGGATGTTGTTAAAGAACTCGGGTTTCAATCAAGGTAGCAGAAGCGTTGGCGGTACACCGATTTGTTTGCGACGCAAGAAACAAGACGCGAACAAGAATTTGTCACCGATGCGTTCCAACGTCGAACGATCGTCGGCCGTTGGAGCCACCACCGGAGAATGCGATCACGGAGTCGTCAAGAGACGATCGAATTCGGTAAGCGCTCGCGATCCTATCTCTACACTTTCCATCGAACAATGTCTGCATGCGTTCTCTCTCTCTCTATTCTGGCCGGGATCCGCAGGTAAGCTACGTTAACGGGAACCTGATCGGACAACGGATAACCACCACCGGTAACGCGTACATGACCGCGTTCGCCTCCGAAGTTGCTTTGATCGAAGCGGACAAGGAGGCGGATAAAAAGTATCGGGAGCTTATTCTCGAAGCGGAAAACATTCTGGTGAACATGCAGAGGAATCAAAACAACCTGCCTGTCGTACCGTCGCCATCTCGCAAGTTTCACAACGGGCTGGCAAACAAACGCGTCGAGTCGATAAAAAACGCCGAATTAAACATCGAGCTTGCTCTCTCTAAAAGCAGAAACTCGCAGCCGGAGCTGCAAAGCGGCAGCATCAGGGATCTCGAGCATACCAGCCCGAAAAGGCGGGAGTTGCCACAATCCTGTTCACCGGTCCGTCGATGCGTCGTTGAGCGGAACGTTTGTCTATCGACGCGCGTGCCGCTCGCGTTCCAACCAAACTCGCCGTTCGTCTCGAGAAGGGTGTCGAGCGAACAGCCGCCGGACAGCGGAAGCTTGCTGCTTCGTCGCTCCGAACGGCAAAGGCCAAGAATTTACAGCGACGAACAGCGAACACCCGCATCGGTATTCGACTACGACCGTCTACTCGGTTCCGAGAACTCTTCCGTTTTACCGAGCAGAAGCAACAGATCGTCGAATACCACCGGCAACAACGAGGAGGGACCGACGTCGAGTTCGTCGGACTCCGAAGAGCGATGCGACGTCAGGATACGGGCGCCTTTGGTCACTTTTAGGTCAGCGCGTCGGCATTCTTGTCATCCATCTAGCTCCTCTATCTCCACGATCGAGAAAAAAATTGTTTCGTTCTTCGCAGGTCGGTCGATATGGGCCCCATCAAGGAAGGATCCTCTTATTGCCCGCAAAGCGAACCGGTGAAAAGGAAAGTGTACGCAGGCAGTACAACTTACGGTAGGATACGGAAAACGTTGGGCGAACACATCATCTTGAGAAATTCCGATGGGGACACCGGCACCGATGGGGATACCGGTAAGCAAAACCAATCCTGCTGAAACCACGCTTCTTTCTACGACATAAGCAAACATGAAACAAATCGTTCCACATTCGTTACCGTTCGCAGACGACTCGAGGAGATCGTTGAAAGAGAAAGTGGCCAGGCTTCGACAGGAGCGACTAGCCACGAACGCCAGCGTTGCGACCACGCAAGATTCGCAAATCTTTCAACAGCAGCTCTCGCAATTACGAAGACAGATGTTGATGCAAACGATCGAGGGCCTGAAACGAAGTCTCGAGGATCAGTCGGCGACCTTGAAGCAAACGTGTCTGAAACCGGTGATGACCGATCGATTGATTTGAGTAGAATCCAACGAGCGATCAAACGGAAATACTCGACTTCCTCTTCGTAGAATTGGTTCGCGATCGCACGGGCCTATCCGCAACGAGTAACCATGCGGTCTGTGACGCAGTTACATTTATTCTTCCGCGTGTGTGTTACGTTCTACCGAATTATAAATTGTGCGACGCTCTTGAAAATCGCCGAAACACCGATGATCGCCACGGTCTAGCCGAATATTTAGCCACCTAATCGTTTAGCGAAGAGCACCGATCTATTTTTCTCCCCGTTTACACGGTAAGAGACTCAAAATTCAAATATCTTCATTTTTTTCATTTTTCTATCGTCCATCGCGTTTACTTAGAGGCCTATTCCCCGTTACGTTTTAAATATTAAACAGATCGGAGTTGAAAGAAATTCGATGCGTTTCTTTTTTTTACACGTACACGCATATTTGACTCGTAACGTTCCTATTTCTATTCTATACTTGCTACTTCCGAAGGGAAAGAATCAAGGTAATCAAAGGCTAGGGACAAAGTTATCGTCGATTCTGTCGGTGGAACAAACATTTTCCCTCTAATATACCAAAGATAATAGCTTAGCACGGTAGTGTATGTAGAATCGTTTAGTTGACCCAACATATGCTACATAGATGTTCGTAATATTAGAGAGCTATTATTAGAGAATGGTTTTCTCCAAGTTCTGTCAAGAAACGTGGTGGTATCGCGTTGCGTGGAGAAATCGTCGAGTAATCTTCCATGCTCGTCAGGATCGAATTTTCCCCGTCGACAATTAATAGTTCTTCCGCACGATCCGTTCGTTATACGGAACGAAATTCTATCTCGACCGGCGACGGCAATTCGACTCTGACGGTTTAAATAGTAATAAACGAAATACTTACACTCACGGTGATATTTTTGCGAGAATAGACTGATAGCGTTATCATAAAATATATATATATATATATTGTTAGTCTTAAGCGTTCAATGACGATTATTTCAATGTGATTTATATGTTTCGTGTGCTCTCCGACAGAGGTAAACGATTCGTAACGCGCACACGATCTTTATGTTTGTGTTAGATGTGCTAGAGATCGTAGTAAAAGAAAAAAAAAAAAAAAGATGTTAGAGAACAATAGTGGTAGCGAATTACTAGTACGCTAGTTAGTTAGCCGGTTGTCGACGAAACTATGTCGACGTAATGTTGTTTCGTTCGATCCTATCTTGGTGATCCGTTTCTCCATTTCGTTAGGAACTGTGATTGTAATTTTCTCAGCCAGTTTTAGAATTACTACCGTAACACGTGAAATGATTACCAGTTTCACGATGAACCACGGCCGACTCAGGTGAATTTCTTCACGACTTTTATATATACACGCACGCGTGCGTCAGCACTCGTATGCACGCATATACATATTTTATGTATATATTTACTTTTCTCTTCTCTAAATATTTCATTTTTCCCTATTGCGTATAAGTAAACGATTATTATTATTACTATTACTACTATTAGTTCATTCTTACGTTACTTTTTTAATTAATTAAACGCACTATATCGAGACATTCCGAGATACACGTCGAAAGCAAGTTTTAGAAGACTCTGCTGTGTTTAAATTTTTGTTCATTTTCGTCTGCTAATGCACAATGCTAGTCATTTGGTTATTAGTGCAGAATACAATTGGCACGTACCGATTAACTTGGAAAAGTTGCGAAATTATTGTTGCAAATTTCTGCTGTACTAAACTATTTACAAGGTTGAACGGTTTTTTTAATACGATTATGAATAAATTATATTATGTCGTTGGAAATGTGCATTTACTTGTGCGTTAGTTGTTCCCTAAACTGTGGGCTGTATATGTACATACGTAGGTAGCTTTGATAGTCGCATTTCCTCTTGCTTATCTAGCTTTACGATAACAATAGCGAGCATCCGTTTTACTTGTATTCTAGTAGTTATTTTCCCATAAGTGGCACGCGTACGTACACGAGTGTATCGTAAGGTAGCCAGCCACCTGTCTTTAATATACATATGTAACAAAATGGTACAAAGCGTAAGTGGTCGACAAGAACGTCGCGTTTAAACGAAACATCGGCACCAGCAGTGAAAAGAGAAAAGCACGATACAAAGGAAAAAGATAATATTTGGTTAAATTCAGTTTATTCTTTCAGAGGAACACCGCCATGGTTGGTTGCGATGCTATCTAAAAGTTGCTCACTTGACCCTCTCGAATCTGTGCTCGATCTCATAAATTCCAACCGGTTCTTTAATCTTATCGCAATAATCGGCCCATTCTCCTTCGCTTAAATCTACGTCTGTAAATTCTTTCCCATCGTTAACAATTTTGGCAATCCATCCTTCTCTCGCAGAGAAATCACAAGGTTCAAGGCCTCGACAATCGAATATCACAATCGTTTGAAACTTGCTTTGATCGTTTGCCACAAACGATTTGATAGAATCTTCCAAGATAGTCATGGAATTTTCACGGGAACAAAGTTTACACTTGCTCGCAAAGTGATTCACTGCGTTTCCTCTTTGAGCTGGAGTGGACTTGCTCAAAGACACGTAATTCCACTTTTCGGATACTTCGCCACAATTATTGCAAGTGAACTTAAGATACCATCTAAACTCTGGCCCCGATGTTTTTAATTCCTCTACATTTTCCATCGTGGCTTTTATTTGTAATGCTATCTTCACCATACTGACGAAACTTTACCTCCTTTCGTGCATGTACAATGCTAGTAACACGTATATTATGTATTATAACAGTAAGTAACGAAACGTACAAGTACTTACGTTTTTTAGTTAATCGATCAAGGTTAGGTCCCAAACGATCGATTCGTAAGCTCGCGCACGATACGTAACTCGTTAAAATTAACAACGCGATTAGTAACACATCGATGCCATTACGGGAACGTACGTTAAACTCGTATTACGATCAAACATTACCGGTTACCTTTAAAACGTATCTCGACGTAAACAATTGAACGCTAGAAAATTTGAACCATGCGTATGCGCATGCGCGTATCGTATCCGTTGGTAATGCAGGGAACGTGGTTTAAGAAAGCATTTCCAACCTTCAAGTTTTTCTATCTACAATCGCACGTATCGTTTACCAGGGCTACGAGTCCATTGGTCTCTGGCAATGCGTGGAACGCGAAGTCATTGCAGTGGTCGCGCACGTTGCCTGTTGGATCCGTCTCGATAGATGTCGGATCAAGGAAGCAAACATGAAACAAATACTTATTTCTTCTATACTTTCTTTTTATATCCTATCGGCACATTCTAACAGCGAAGATATCTTAGGTTGTGGTGGATTTTTAAGAAGTCACGCCGATATCGATTTTGCTAAAGTTCAGATAAAGTTGTGAGTAATTCGTTAACGTAGAACAAATTGATAAAAATGATGACTTAAACTTTCATTTCGTTTAGATATACAAAAGCTGGTAGTCTTAAAGATTCTACGGAATGTGCGCCTCACAATGGATATTACTTTCTTCCTTTATACGATAAAGGAGAATACGTTCTGAAGGTAACGCAAAACGATAATGCGACATTTCGCATTTTATTTTCGCACCTTCAGATAATTGTAAATTATATATCGGGCTGTCGTTCGATTCAGAATATATTTCAATTTAAATGTATTCAGGTAGATCCACCGAGAGGATGGAGTTTCGAGCCAACGGAAATCCTACTGAACGTTGATGGAACAAGCGATGCCTGCAGTCAAGGCAAGGACATTAACTTTACTTTCAAAGGTTTTGGCATCACAGGCAAGGTAAGTTATTTCTTTAACGTACTCCGGAGGCGTACGTGCGTTTTGGAATCAAGCGAGCTTGTCGCCTATGCGCGTTATCAAGTAGTACGTTCGTTACGTTTTAGGTTACCAGTTTAGGATCAGATTCTGGTCCTAAAGGTGTAACGGTATCGCTGTATAAAGAAAACGACGAACGAGTTCTCGTTGGCGAAACAATTACCATGGAAGGTGGTATATTTTATTTCACCCCTATACAGCCTGGACGGTACATACTGATCGCATCGCATCCAACGTAATTGTCTTCGATCACCTTTTCTATTCGATTACGTCGTAGAACTCATCGGATCGTTCAACGTTGTAGATGGATGCTGAAAACGGATACCGTTAAGGTAACAGTACAGGAAGGTAATACGGAACTCTCGGATAGCAGTCTAGTGATTTCCGGATACGATGTGAGCGGTCGAGTTACCAGCGAAGAGGAACCAGTTGGCGGGGTGACATTTGTGTTATTCGGAGTAAGAATTCCCTTTTATTTCATTACTATATTTTCGGTGAATAAATCAAGTTTCGTTTACGCGATGTTACATAGAATGGTGTAGCTATGAATTGCGCAACGACACCTATAAGCAAAGATCTCGAAACTAGGAAGCCGCTTTGCCACGTTGTGTCGGACAAGAGTGGTAAATTTGTGTTTCCAAGTTTATCGCCTGGCGAATACAAGCTTGTTCCCTATTACGCCGGGGCTCAAACTAAATTTGACGTTCAACCAACCGAGTTGTCGTTCAAAGTGAATCATAACAGCGTCGTGTTGCGACAAGGGTTTAAGGTAACCGGTTTTACGGTAAACGGTATCGTTCGTACCGCGATCGATGGAGACCCTTTGCCAGGGGCGAAGGTTTTACTTTCTCATAAGCAAGTCGGTGTTACGAACGAAAATGGAAAATATGTATTGGATAACATGAAAGCTGGTCAATACACTTTGAAAGCTGAAAGCGGTACGTTCAATTTTTATATTATTACCCATCCCTTCATCTTGAATTCCATTTTAAGTGTAATTTTCGATGCGCAGAAGATTTATTATTCAACGAGAAATTGGTCAAGATCTCTCCGAGTTCGCCAGAGCTTCCCATTTTGATACCAGCAGCTTACAATGTTTGCGGCAAAGTTACCTTGTCGGCGAAAGAAAGTTTAAGCAATCGGAAGATTTCCATTCAGAATACGGCAGCTACGTTTATCAAACAAATCGAAACAGATGCAAAGACTGGTGAATTTTGTGTATATCTCAGCCCCGACAGATATCAGTTAAACGTAATCGTAACTCCAGAAGAAAGAGCCAAGGGTTTACAGTAAGTTGGATCGTTGGCAAACTTTTCACCCCTCTTCCCAGTCACCTATTTAACAACATCGATAATATACTTTCAGATTTTTCCCGCTGCAACAGACGATCGATGTCTCTTCCAGATCGATACGCAATGTCAACTTTCTACAGTTAAAAGCCACATTAACAGGAGCGGTAAAATGTTTACCAAAAACCGATTGCAGTCAGGCTTCCGTGACCTTAAAGGTCCTCGACGGTATTACGATAAAAACGATTCAAGCGAAAGGTACAATTTTACTTGACCGTATTTTCGTATCTAACGTTTTACATCCTTCTTTCTATTCGGAAATTTTGCGATAACGAGCACACGTTAGTAAACGGCGCAAACGAAATATAAATTCATCGTTTGGTTTCGATTATTTTACGATTAACACGGGTTACGATTATGGACGTGTTCTCATTATCGCGGTGGTATAGCGCAATCGATTTACTCGATACTACTGTCTCGCCTGTCAAGTTTTATTCAATCGCGTAGGTGGTCAGTACCAATTTACGGACGTGTTACCCGGCCATTACGAGGTATTAATAGACAACGACATCTTTTGTTGGCTGAATCCTAGTTACAGAATTTCTGTAACTTCCGAACGATCCGAGTTACCGTTGTTCGAACAAACTGGATTTTCTGTTACCTTCATATCATCTCACGATACCACGGTGGAATATTCGCGACCAAACGAATCGAAAAGATTAACGTTAGCATTGAACAAAGGAAGCACGAAGCATTGTGTACCCGAAGCCGGAATGTACACTTTCGTTCCGAGAAGTTGCCACGTTTACGATAAATCGTCTTATACATGGGATACCAGTATCCTTTCTCCCGTTTTATTACACTCGACAGAGCACAGCCATCGAGGAAACATTTTAAGTCGTTCCGCGTTCGATGGAATTAAAGTAAAGGTGGAGAACCCGATGGGTGATGTTACATTGTAAGCGAGTACATACTATTCTTTTTACCTTATCTAATATTACCTAATATTATTATTAATATTAACACGCGTTAACATATTTTCGTATCTTTGTTACCAATACAGACTTGGCCCGTTGAAGCCGACCCGTTACGAAGATTCGTATAAATATGAATTCGAATTCAAAGCAAAAACGGATAACGTTTATATTGTAACACCGTTATCGGATATTCTTCTATTTAGCCCGCCATCGTTAAAGATACTAGGCGTGAACGATTGCCAAGACGATGTTGCTACGTTCGTCGGTGATCCAGGAAAGGTGAGCATGATACGTAATCATTAATCAACGCTTCGCTTCTAATTCACCGCGCGTTTGCATAGATTATCGTCGGCAAGATAAATCCACCATTGGAAGGTGTCACCGTGCAGATATTTGGCAAGGACAAAACGTTACCGATACACACGCTGATCACGCAGAAAGATGGCACCTACAATATCGGTCCTTTGGACGGAAAAATAGAATACAGGTATCGTTTCGTCGTTCTCTCCTTAAATCGATGCGTATACGCAGAATTTTTGAATGTTGTTCACACCCGTTTCCTTCGATTAGCGTCACTGCGGAAAAAGAGGGTTTCGTAATCACAGGACCTGATTCCAACGGCATCTTTTCCGCTCACAAGTTGGCCGAGATTATCGTCCAGGTTTCCGATCAAGCCGACAATGCTTCTTTGCAGGTGCGTAATGTCGAGTAATGTTGAAACTGAGAAGCGAATAACAGATGAAATGTTTCTCGTGGGTCACGCACAGGGTGTTCTGCTGTCCTTGTCCGGTGGACAAAGTTACCGAAAGAACAGTATAACCGGCGAGGACGGGAAATTAATCTTCAATTCCCTGTCCCCCGGTGAATACTATTTAAGACCAATGATGAAGGAGTATCGTTTCGATCCTCCGTCGAAAATGATTAAAGTGATAGAAGGTGCGACCGTGAAGGTAAATCTATTTGGGAAAAGGGTCGCGTTCAGCGCATACGGTTCGGTGACATCTCTGAACGGTGAACCGGAAGCTGGTCTGTTGGTCGAAGTTCAGGGACAAGGGGATTGCGATAACCTTCAGGAGGAGGCGACTACCGAAGAGAATGGTAGCTTTCGAATCCGGGGGCTTAAACCAACGGTAAGAGTGTGTGTCGATTTTGTAGGTTCTTTGAACTTTTTAATCGAAAGTTAAAAAAAACTTTTTTACGTTTGTTCGTACGTAGTGTACTTACGCGTTCCGTTTGAAACCGAACGCCGAGGTGAACGCGCACGTTCACCGCACCAGTCCTGTGTCAACGTCGGTACAAACTTCGACGGACGTTCGTGGGCTTCGATTGATCGCGTTTCATCCGATATCGCGCACCGACATCTCGGTACACGTAGTTTCTACGCAACCGGAACACTATCGCACTTTGAAGGTAAAACTGTGCAAAGAGGACATGCCCGATTCTCCGATACACACGTCGAAATTGGAGGTCCAGCAACTGAATAAGGCCGGTACCAGCTACAACGCCGGCTTCCTCGTGCATTTGCCACCGTTACAGGCAGACGGTAAAAAGTATTTCGTCCAATTGGAATCGTCTCTGTCGCACGCGTTGCACAAGTATAGAACAATGCCGTTTTATTTCGAGGCGAACTCGTCTTTCAAGTACGTGAAATTAACGTTCGATGCGGAACGAAAGGTCGACCAAAGCGATATGAATCAAACGTCCGTAGTCGCGTTACCTTTTATCGTGCTCGTTACGGTCGCGTTCTTCAATCGCGAAAGGCTGTTGTCGTGGCTGAACGCTTTGATCGAGAGATGGTCGAAACCGACGCCAAGTTCAAGGGCTCCGATCCAAGCCGTCCCCATCGATCCCAGAGCGGACGACATTATCGTCGAGCAAATAATGAACATCAACAAGAGGAAAACGAAACCGCGGAAGACGTAAATGTTCACTAGTATCGCGCGACGGTTTCGCAAATCTTCAGACTGTGTATATGTATATAATACGATACATACGATACTATACTTGGTAAGCGTATAGACGTTTCAAATATTTTCATAGATATTCGTTCATTTATTAAACGGCGCATGTGCGCGATATAAATTCTTCTTCTCTACGATGATGGTCACTTGTGTGCGTCTCTTCACGGAGCTATGAATGCCTGAAACAGAAAGTTGGCCGCGTTTTACTCGCGTCGAGTAAAAGATACACTCGATTCTCGACTTACTATGGGATTGGCTTCGAACATGCATTTCATGAAATTGAACGCCTTCTCGCATTTATCTTCCGCGTCTAAAATATTTGACATTTATTAGAATCGTTAAGCGAACAGCGTCACGCGACACGCTTACCCGATAAGTAAAGAATGTAATTAAAAGAAGGAAAAAAAACATTTATTCGAAATACTCACCGACGTGGATGCAACTATCGATCATGTCGTTACCTAGTTCTTTGTAAGATTGCGGAATTATTTTTTTCAGAAGATCGTACTTTATTCCACCTCTTTTGTCCATCTGCGACAAACGCGAAACGAGAACATCTTAATCTTTCGATCGTTTTGCTTAACCTGACGAACTTTACCAGGCCAGATTTCTCGAGGGCGCATTTGAAGTAACATTTCAAACGATCGTCTTCGGGGAATAGTCCGTATTCCGTGTCCTGGATAACTTCTGGGTAAACAAAAACGAACCTCCGTTCGTCTACGTTACTACGTTACGGGGTAATAAGAATCGATGAAATATTTTGCGGTGTTTACCTAGCGGCGCTTCAGTCTCCGCGATGCACTTTTTTCTGATGCCGGCCGTTAGTTTTCGAATATCATCCGGATCATCCTTTTTTGCCGGGAAAAAATCTCGATTACTGCTACGATTAGGGGGATGCGGAGGAATAATTTTTACATACATACCGAAACTCCGCGAACCGGAATCAGTCCGGACAACAGAAAATGCACCGAAATCAGAAAACAAACTTTCGTAACTCTCATTTCGTTTCCGTTAATTGAAAAAATCGGGAAATCGCGCGCAGCCAACGCGTTGCGAATGCCAATTTCTGCTACTTATACTCGTTCGTTTTTCACCCCCTCCCCCGAGTAAACACGATCACGGAAACTCGGTTCCTCCTTAATAATAATGTTCCAACGTGAGAATACAGAGTTTAGGATAAGTACAAGTTGCGACAACGAAACGATTATCGAACCTGGAGATTAACATTTTTTCTAGATTAATTATACGCGAATCGTTCATTTCCGAATAAGAGAAACAAACATATAACTATTATTCTTTTTACGTATGTATATCATCATCGTCAAGCCGCGATATCGCTGATAGAGAACGGTCGTGAACGAAGCATATTCCGTTCACAGGCCACTTTTCTTTCATTTCTATCGCGCATATTTAAACGTGACCTCAATTGGCAATTGGATCGTCCGAGCGTCGGAAGTTGCGATCAATTGTGTCGTCGACGTCTCGGTATCGCTCTGACGAGAGTAGTAGACGGAGAATACTCTCGGGGAAATGTTTAAAAAAAGCAAACGGAAGGTAACGGAAACGATGAGCATTGAATTTGAGTTTTTTCTTTCTTTTATTAACGTCTCGTACAGACAGCCGTCCAGATTACATGATGAGAGACGAAACGGGATTCATCCGACAAGATGGCTCTGCCGGCGGTGTCCTTCTCCTATCGGATTCGCGGTATAAATGGAGGTTGCGATTAAAAGAGATAGTACGTCTGGAACAAGGAAACGGAATGGTCAGCGAGCAACAGGAATCGATAAACGAAACCGCCGATAGTTGTGGTTCGATATATCACGTACCCGCGGAGACAATTCCGCGTAACATTTGTTGAACCTGTACGCGTATTCGCAGTTGTCACCTTTGGCTGAAAGAAGAATCGATTAGCGATCGGAACGCGATCGGAACGCGATCGGAACGCGACCAGTTGCGCTAGATCCGATCGATCGCGCGCGCAATCGAAACGAATCGGTGAAAATAATTATTAAGTAAAAAATAGGAGCATAGATACCCAAATATTTACCGATCCCCTTGCACTCGCTGATAGCTTTCTGGACTTCTGCTCTGTAAGCCGGTATTCTTTGGAAAAACGTAAGCATGCCGTTCAAGCTGAGCTCTCTTTTATCGTCTACCAATCCGAATTGTTCCCATAAACAGTACATGTAACACTGCGAATCAAACAGAACACAACGTGCCCTCTTTTTCATATATTCTATTTTCGTTCTCCTACGTCCACACGCGTCCTAGCAAACCTTTCGATCCTACCTTCAACTGCCGCGATTCAGGCCATTGACCGTTCCTCACCGCTTCTATGTCCACTGAAACCAAACGTTGAAAAACGTAAACGCGAGACCTAGACACAACTAGTAAACAAGTAAGAACGATGGAATCGAACGATCCTACCTGTTGCCACCCCTGTTTGCGTCTGACACGCATTCACCACACTGGCTGCAGTTGCGATCATTTCGTCAGAGACGAAACTTGGTCGCGTCTACAGAATATGTTCGTTTCTCTTTAGTCCTCCGAAAAGTCAAATTTCGGATCGTCTCTCTCTCTCTCTCTCTCACCCTTTTCCTCTTCGTTTAAAGACGAATTTGCGAGAAAAAGAGAGAGAAAAGGAAGAGAGTGAGAGGAATCAACGATACGTACCCCGCAATAAACGATCGGCAGCCGAATCAAGCAGAGAACGAAGAAACTCGATAGTATCGAATAGTTCATGGTTCGCGTTCGATATCGCGAGGGCGCGTAACGGTAAGAAGGAAGAAACTGATTATCTGGACCGGTCGAGGTCCGGAGAATGAGAAACATTCGTCAGGATGAGTAGCGATCGCGGTCGGTGACGTCGGTGAACGCGAGGGCGCGACTGAACCGCTATACTCGACAGACCCGTCGATGAGCATCCACGAGCGAGCGACCAAGGGGGAGATCTCTCGACGCGTACTACGCCCGTACTTTACGATCCTACCTACCTACAAATCCCATATACCGTCACGGGATTCGTAACGTCTTCGCCAACCGATCGCCAATCGTCTTTCCGCTTAATTTCCAATCTCGCGAACCCAGCCCCTCGCTAAAATCTATCTCGCTCGAGGTACGAAAGCGTAGGTTGAACGAACCTTTTCATTTTACGTATATAGGCCAGGGTGTACACGCATAAACGCATGTTTGATTAGCGGATGTTACCATTTTATGATCTGACCCTACATCATTTCTCTCGTCTCCTACCAGCATCCAGCCGATTCAAATGCTTCGTTTCACGAACCTCCTATTCATTCGTCGTTTACAAATTGCAAAAGAACGAGGCTTGTCCCCAATCACCAAGTCGAACGAACCAATTGTGAGCTACGAAAACGCGCGTCGTTCATTCAACGTCGTTGGTTCCTCGAACATTATCCTTCTTTTATTGATCGTGTTGACGGAACGTATCGTTATAGCTCGATGTTACTCGCATATAAACGCCCCCGTCCCGTTAATGATCTCGATACATTCGAAAGAAAATCGAAGAAACGTTTCGCGAAATATTCGCGCCAAAAAAGTGAGGCGCGTGTCGAGCGAGCGAAGGGGAGCGGAGCAATTTCTGGGTCAATACAATTCCGGCGAATGTAGGCGAATATACCCGAACGAATTCTGACTAGCATCGTCTCGAATCTAATCGTCCTTAAAAATTATTGTCCATCCACTCTATCGTAATCGACGCAGTAAACATCGAAGCAACAATGATATTCGACGATACTGAATATAAAACCGAACGTTAACGCGTCCAACTTTTGTTTTCATACAAGCTCCGCGTTCTTCTGCAATTATGTCTCATTTGTGACATAACCTCTTCAGTGTCCGTCCCTTTCGCGTTACTCGTAGATCTATAGTCAGCTGATTTCGTATTACGTTAGGCAAGCGCGTACGGTTTTAATGAAAAAGAAGAAGAAGAAGAAAAAGAAGGAAAGGAGAAACAAAGGAAGAAGAAGAACGCGAATCTAATTAAACTCGCAAAAAATACATCTTATCAAGTGTTCGTTTTGGATTTGATAAGCTTGGTATAAACTTGAAAATCGCTACATTTTTTCAAGTTAAAACGGTTTCGACAAACTTGCACGGTCGATGACACCGTGCACAGTCTGACAGAATTAATATCGACGGTGCCGTCGGCACTGGTTGGATCGCAATTTTGGAATGGAGAGCATTTCAAGCGCCGAGTAGCGTAGAGAATCGTGAAATATTTCCAACGAAAAGGAGAAACTCGTGGTAGTAGCGATGCTCGAACCAAGTTGGAAACGCGAGAGACAAAGCGGAGACAAAAGAATCTGTACAGACTGTACAGTTGAAATTGTATCGACTGCAGCATTTCCTTCGAGCAAGTGCGTTTCGTCGAAAACGGGATACACGACGGATATCGAGGGCAACGATACAACGTGTCGTTGATGTCCCGTCGCATCGAACCAACAATCTCAATCGAAAGAAAATAATCAAGACGCGACCGTCGAACGTCGTTCCAATTGCAATTGGTGGACGCTAGAAAAATTTCGACTCTCCTCTATCGCGATACGATGTCGAATATTAAAAAGAAACAATGTGTACCCTGTGACACGTGCTCGTAGCAGAAGTTGGAAAACGAATTAGGATGATACGGTGGAAAATTTTCGAAATTCGATGATCGCGCAATATCAAACGCAAAGGACGATCGCAGGAACTTAATGTTAAAATTTCGCAAAACTCTCTGACAGAGTACTGCCATTGTCACGTGATCCATGTTTATTCTACGTCATTTTTGGCGTAAAATTCAATTCAATTGAAACGATTTCAAGCAAAATGGGAAAAAAGAGAGGAGTGCACGAAACAACACCCGAATTAAGAAATCGAATGGTTGGAATGTACGAAGCCGGATTAGGTTTGCGGGAGATCGCATCAGCCGTAAATTGCTCGGTAAGTATATTTCGATAATCGTAATACTTGTAATCCGATCGTGTTTCATTGTTTCAGCAACGCACGGTAAAGAGATGGTTAAACAGATTCGACAAAGAAGGCACAGTGGAAACCCGAGAACGATGCGGACGTAAGAGAGCCACAACAGTGGAACAAGACGAAGCGATTGTACGGCTAGCCACGCAAACACCGATAACGGCGGCAAAGGCTGTACTTCCTGCCTTAGGGCTCACATGTTCCGTCGATACTATACGCGAAAGGCTGCACAAAGCTGGAATTCACAATTGGAGCCCCTCGCGAAAGTATATGAAAAGAATTCCTCTCGGGTTAGTTAACGATATCGAAAACTGTCGATTGAAAACTTCGACGTCAGAAAGTTATATTCAATTCAAACCTTTTATTCTCTTTGTACCACCCGACTGTACTACTGTACACCCTGGTCGTCCACAGTGATACGGATGGTGCTGCCGTTCAACAACCGGTATGGAGACCCACCGGGACACAATTAGGGAAGAAAAAGTCTTCCAAGGATTCCAATAAGAACAGAAAGAGCGTTAGCGTGGTCAAGAAGAGAAATCCGCCAAGGAAGATCAGGGCCAAAGATTTGTACGTTGGAGATGGCGCACCGGTTGAAGTTGTAAAAGATTCCAACGAACAGGAATTTGTGTACCCTCAACCGAACGTTACGCAATCTGAAAATGCTTTGCACCCTGGGACAGGGTTCGACGATGCTCTTAATTTGGTTCAACAGCCTACGCAGCCTGCCTATCAGCACACCGGTTTAAATATCTCTCAAAATTGGCCTCTAGATTTAGTACAAGGGAATCATCACTACTCGCAAGTTTGTATAAATGTCTATCTATCGCGTCGCTCTACTGAAACGTTCCTTTCGTACTACAACGCTATTCTAATTATTTTCCAAAACTTTAGGCTCAACCAAATTCGATATCTCACGAACAGACAGAATTACATGGCCAGCAAAAGCAACAAACGATTACGGATCAAACTCATGCTCTCGATCAGCAACGAGGACAGATTCGAGCAGACGTTCAACAACAACAGCATTGCGATCATTTGCGTTCTCTGTTAGCTAGTCCGCCAACAAGTTCGAATACTCACGGTTCTCAAGATAATAATCCGTCTTCTAGCGTAGACTCTAATCAGAGTAAAGATTCATCGAAAGGGGGTGGTAATACGAAGATTGAATCGCAAAAAAGGAAGAAAAAAGGCGGGAAAGCTAAAGGGACATTGGAAACTAGCGTTGAAATTCGAAATCGTATGATCGGCATGTCCGAGGCTGGTTTATCCACGCTATCTATCGCGCTTGCAATCGACAGATCGGTAAGAAGAAACATGTTCGTCTAGATGGATTCACGTAATTAAAACCATCCTGAGGGTAGCCATACACGCAATGCTCGTTATTAAATAGGAACGTACCGTTAAAAGATGGTTAGAACGTTGGCATAAAGAAGGCAACGTACAAACTAAGGAAAGAAAGGGTCGACGACGAATCACTACTAAAGAACAAGACGAAGCCATTGTCGCTATGGCCACTCAGCAACCGTTAACTGCAGCTAAACACGTTGCACCTGCTCTAGGACTAAAATGTAGCGTAGACACGATCAGGGAAAGACTTCATAAAGCCGGTATACATAGCTGGAAGCTTGGAAAGAAACACGGGTAGGTATGTCGAGAGAAAAAAGGTTTATACACGCGTGTGCGCACACGTACAGAGAGATGTATATAATCGTGAAACATGATTATACTTTGGTAAGTACATTTGATCGTGCGTTTATCCATATCGTGCGATGATCAATTATTTTAGCGAAGGAAATGCGGTGCACACTGTACACCTTTGGCAACCAAGTGGAAATCGTCCGAACAAGCCTAAATTACTTGGCGAAAAGAAGAAGAAGGCGAACAATATCAAGAAACGCGGTCAAACGTCGAACGGTGCGCAAAAACGCTTGTCTACGAGAAAAAGAAAATTTGAATCTGCCTCGATGAAAATGGTTCCACCATCGGTAAATATAATTCCGGAGCAGCCTGTCGGAACAACTTTACCATTCCATAATTCTGGAACAAGTAAGCCAACGATATCGATAATATTATCACTATTTGCCCCGCTCCATGTGACAAAAGCTAATCGACAATTTCGAAAACCACTTCTTAGTGGCCAACTACGTTTCAGGCTCTGATATGTTACAAACGATTCAAAATATTGCCGCACCTCCTCCTCCTCCTCCTACGATCGTTCAACCTCAATCGAACGCACCGGCAGCTCTTTCGGCAGCTCCCCAATCGATAGGACAATCGGTAGGCTCTATGATGCAACCGAGGTCCGATTGTCGATTAGCGCCAGCCATTGTACCACCACCCATGCCGGCTCAAGGAAATACCGGTATTACCTATCCGTCGTGTATGATTGGAAGTAATAGTCACACAGGACACATGGAACAACCAGATCCCTTAAATTACGAGCCGTACATTTGGAGTTTCTAAACACCGAGCACACGAATGACATTAAATTATGGACTTCCAATTTACCGAAACGGTACATTTTCTCATTTACATATTCTCTATCGTATCGTATCGTATCATATCATGTATCATATCGTATGATGTTTGGCCCAATAACGAAAACCGTTGTCTATTATTATTTCTACTATTTGCCATTTGTATAATGGTAATGTATCGCTGATTCTTCAACGATAAATTGCTTTCGTGAAAGTTATTTAATATTTTTAGGAGCATGAAAATTAAGGATACGTGAAATAAATCAACTGTCCGGTCAGAGTAGTTGTACGTAATGACGAGGATCGAAAGGGAGTATGTTTAACCGATTCTAATTGCATACGCCAACTTATTAAGCGTAACATTTTAATTGTCGGTTGATATTGAACAGAACGCGAGACTGTAATTACGTTTCCTTTTTTTTATCGAATTATTCCCTAGCATTTCGAACCTACTGTTTCTGGTTTCGCGAATGCATTACTAATAAAACGATATAAAAGTTTCATACTTGAAATATTGTTGCTTACAACGTAAAGTGAAAGTACCAATATTTATCCCGTCGATAGGTCGATGATAAAAAAAGTTGATAAAATCCGTATGAAAGAGGGAGATGTCCCCTTGTTTAAAGCATAAATAATTTTATAAGATATTTTTCTTAAATTTAGATTACATTATTAAGAATCACCACTTAGAATGTATGTATTTCCATTGACAGTTCCACGCATCTGACGGAAAATGTTTATATATATATATATGATCAGATGTGTGAAATCAACGCGAAAAAAACAGGTCAATAATATGTAAATATATATAGGGATAATAGGCATTTGCATTTACATCAATGAACAAATATATAGTGATAAAGGTAAAAGAAAAAGTGTACAATCTTTATTTTGCTACGTAATGGATTTTATTTTTGAATCGTCATTCACAATGTGGTAATGAAATACGCAAAATAAACGACTGTAAAAGTAATTTGCCATCACTGTTATTGTTAATTTCAATTCTAATCTAAAAAGGTTTCGGGAACCAAAGCCAGACAACTATCAAAATAATGTTCTCAGATTACGTTGTTGTAATTCTTGGAAATATTGGAAACCCGTACAATTCTGCAGTCGTATACCTTTTTATCAAGTGAGCTCCCATATATGTGAGACATTTTTCAATATATCATCGGGATTGTTTTTATAAAACATAAAGAAGCCTTGAATTTGTGCCGGGCTAACGTGTTTCTTCTGTGATATTATAGTTTCTGTGAACTGTTTGGCAAGTTCATTTGCCCTGTTGTCAATGTTTCTGTAAAATCTCAGAAACATTTGCTCTATTTGTTTTTCGCTACACCAGCCTGGAACACAGAAAGGTATTCAAATCACGTTAAACTGACCGATCTTGAGGAGCGTATCAATAATTTACTGTGCGCATTTTACTCCTACCTATATATTCTTTTACGTCTACTCTGCCGGGTCTAATTAACGCAGGATCTAATCTTTCTAAATAGTTTGTTGTCATAAATAGAATTCTCGCTTCGGTAGAAGCAACGCCGTCCAAACAATTCAATAAACCACTGAACGTAACTCGGTTTAAACCGTCATATGCGGATTTAACTGTAATAAAACAAAAAAAAAACAAATTTACGATACCTTGATGTAAGAGCTTTACGAACAATGTGTGCGAAAAAAGTTTATTACGTACTTTCTTTACTCTCTTCTCGACTAGCAAACGCAGCGTCGATATCTTCCAGAAGTATAATAGTTTGTTGAGGAGCTACCGCTAATAAGTGATTCAATCTGTCGTCCGTTAAACCACGTTCCGATAGATTTAAAACACAAATACCCCGTTCTAATTCACCGGCCAACGCAGTAATGAACGACGATTTACCGCAACCGGGAGGACCGTACAGTAAGTATCCTCGTCGATAAGGGATCCCTAAATAATTGACAACTCTCTGACAACTGACTACCTCTTTTGTACATGCTTTTTACATACATACCACGGTCGATGTACCACGAAGGATTTTTTATAAATTCACGACAATCGTGTATTATTCTTTCGGCGACGCCAGTATCCAGAATAACCGAATCTATCGGTCTTCGTCTCCTAGGATGACCGAACTGCCTCCATTCGCTTCCCATTGCAGTGTACATTACCGTTTTGCCTTCGTACTCTTTCAGCGCCATTTGTCTCGCTGAGAAAGAAACGTTTTCATCGTTTGATAACTTCTCTCCGATGTTACAACATTTAAACGGTAACTTACCTTCTTCTAAAATGTTGAAATATATACTTCTGTCCCTTCCGAACGCTGTAAGTTGTACCGTTTCCCATGGAATACCCATCTGTATGTCTAGCGTTTGTTGCTCTCTGGTGCGTTCCACTTTTATCCAATTCCCTTTGTATCTATTAATTTCAACGACAAATAAGTTACTCGTGCGTTTACACTGTAATCTATTTACTATCGAAAATAATTTAGCTGCTACCATAATCACTGAACGGTTACTCAAACATTTTGTACTCGAGTTGTCATTGCAAGACGCAAAGTATTTGCAGCGATAAGTACAGTTATTTCTAACCTAATCAAATGTGTTCCGATACTTGGTATGAAATCATATCTAGTGTTTATGTGACCTGTTTCTTTTTGTTCGAAACTCGTCTCAACAGAAAGATGTTGGGTTTCTCTTGCACCCTTGTGCGTGATCCACTGCAAAACCCATTGGTAGCTTTTATCACGGCATGGAACTTCCAAGGTGATCATATAATGTCTTCTGTATTTGTAACAAATTACATGACATGTTAATCGATTGATAATCGACCTGATATAATACCTGACAGAAACACGAATAATACCTAAACAGGACCAGCCCTGCTTGCATTCCTTTTCGTAATAAAGCAGCCCCGGCACCTAATCCAAACAGTCCAAAACCAGCTCCAAAGTATGGATTGTCGGACAAAGTTTGTACGTAATCTATTATAGTCATCGTGTAATTATTTGTTCCCTTCTTCGATAACGATTAACGGTGAAAGTACGAAATCGCTTTTAACCCGATTCTTTGTGTAAACATACCTAGAGATTAGGTTAGGCGTACAATCGTGTACTTGCGCGCGATATGCATATATCCGGTATATGTAACAGCAATGCATATCAATGTTCTTCATTCGATAATATAATTCATATTTATTACTTTTTATTCGATCTTATTTACAACATTGGTATACGATTTTAATGCGCGAATTGTGAAAGGTAACACACGATTGAGATAATATTTTTCGATTTTACGAAAAATCCTAGAATTGCGCATAGCAGACATACTGTTTCGCAATCCTCCTATGGTATATAATTTCGATCATGTCTAAAATATCTACACGCATATGTACGTATATTGAGATCGTGTTTAGGTGTGTGTGTATACACATATATATACTCACGTATTTTATTTCGACACGCGTGATTTGTCAAACTCGTAAATGTATGTTTGCGTGTACAATAGTGGTGGTAGTAGCAGTAGTAGTAGTATGTAAGTAAGTATGTAAATACTTACACGCTACGTAAAGACGTGTCAAATTCTCTAACCAATACGATATTTACCGGCACGTGTTCTGCATGGATTGGCTATTATTATTGTTAATCAATTTCTCTTCAATGAAACAAGTTTCACTGCAAATTTAAAGGTATGTCAGATTTCGTAAAAAAGAGGAAAAGGAAGACAATGTTTTTAAATTCGTACACTTTCTACGCTAGCATCGTTATTTTTATTCAATCTTTTTCTCATCTCATGGTTTCCCGTGTCGGCCACTTGATAGCTCTAATGTTATTGTATGTGAAGAACAATTTACTTTATAATTCTACCAATCGTGTTGTGACGATGAAGAAAGAAGTGCACTAGAAATGTACGATTTGTAATCCCTCGAAACATTGACCCTATCGAAACGCCACAAGATTGCCGCGAAAGCATATTTTCCAGCTTGTTCGAATCTTCAACATATTTTTGCTCACCACCAATGCTATCGATCATTTCTCTATCGTTTACAGATGCGGCTGATTCTATTTTTTCATATTATACTACTCTGTACGCTATACGCCGAGGCAGACAAAAGAGTAAACAAATATGTGACTACTTTGATAGATGCAAAATGGAAAGAAACACCCTTGGCTCTTGAAGTTGCCGAATACTTAAACGATGAAAGTCCAAGTTATTTCTGGAAATTTATAGATGCTTTCGCTAATCGCGACTTGAGAAATGGTAATTTTTAATTAACTTAATTCTTGTCAAATTTCAACTAACGTAACTGCTTCTTCGCCACGTTCTTCCCACAGTTACAGAGAAAGACAGCTATGACCTTGCTATCGCGTTCGCTGAGAAATATTTATCTCCATCGGAGATAGCATTAATGAAATTAGGATTATCTTTACGCATTTATTCCGCAAGAATTGAAATGTTCACTCAAATGGCAGAAAATAAAAATATTTCCATCCTCGATTGTTATAACGTAGCAGAAGTCGGTGGAACGTTTACTTGCTCTTTAGAGGAACTGGAAAAATTAGTCGATCGGGTAAGCGGCGTACATAATCCTTTTCAGAAAAATTCATACAGAATTATACATGTTTTATTGTTTATTTCACAGGAAACTTGGTTAAATCCTGACGTCTACAGCGTAGATCATCGTTATCATGCTTCTAAGCAGTCCGAGAAGATTGTTATATTGTACGGTCAGATTGGAACTCCGCAATTCTCTGAATTCCACGATAAATTGAAAAGTCTTACAGAGACCAAAGGAATTAATTATATTTTAAGACATTACTTGAAGGTATTGTACATATATACATATATATATATATATATATATATATATATATATATATATATATATACGAATGTTTAATGAAACGATGACAGCTTGATAACAAACGTGCGTTATTCCTTCTTGTTACGTACGCAGGACAGGGTGGATAGAAATGTACGCTTATCAGGATACGGTGTAGAACTGCAAATGAAATCTACAGAGTACAAAGCAACGGATGATTCGGACATTAAAGACAACTCGGGCAAGGATTCGGAATTCACAAATGATACCATGGAAGAAATAGATGGGATCAATTTCGTAACTTTAAAGTAAGGTGGTTATATTCCTAATACCCTTTCACATTTCGTTTCCGCGTTAACGTCAGTCCTACTCTATATACGTTCCGTCTCGTATACGGATTTTATTGCTTTTATTACCACAATGTAGCTTAATTATTTTAGACATTTGTATCCCGATAAGCAGTCGGAATTGGATAAACTGCAAACACATTTGCTTGAAATTAGCCACGAAATAGGTGCTCTAAAAGTATGGCAGTTCCAAGAATTGAGTCACCAAGCAGCCGAACGCATAAGAAATTCTCCCACGAACGAGGCTATTAATGTTTTAACCGATATTTCGCAAAATTTTCCAACTCAAGTAAATACTTTTTTACAATACCAATAAATCTGAAGGCACATTTCAAATTTCTATTTCATTCAATTCAATTTATATTTAAAGGCGAAATCTTTAATTAGAACGAAAGTAAATGGTGAAATGAAAAAAGAAATGAAATTGAATCAAGCAATGTTTTCTACAAGTTTAAATATTCAACCCACGGACACTGCGCTTTTCATAAACGGATTGTTTTTCGATTTGGAAGCGGTGGATGTGCTCAATCTTCTAGAATCTCTGAGAAGCGAGTTAAGATTAATGGAATCCCTTCGTAAGATCGGTACGGGAAACACTGTCCGTGTTAACGCTAAATCGTTAAATGTAAAAGATAGAACAGTGTAGAAGGCTTTTCGTTTGTAGGATTCAATAACAAGGAGACGAGCGTGTTATTAGCCTTGGACTTGTCCACTAATATGGATAAGCAAGAATTCGCAATCGACATAAGAGATTCGGCTATAATTTGGGTAAACGATATCGAACATGATTCAACTTACGCGAGATGGTCCTCGTCCTTGACCGAATTATTAAGACCAACTTTTCCTGGAATGCTCAGGAACATTAGAAGAAATTTATATAATTTGGTTTGTTATACCGATGGGTAATCTGAAAAAGATGGGGTGGGGGATGAGATGCTTGCAAATATACTAATCAATATTCATGCACGTATTCAACAGGTACTAATCATCGATCCTGCGAGCAGAGAATCCACTCCTTTGGTAACTCTAGTACAATCTTTATATGTACACTCGGCACCGTTAAGAATAGGTTTCGTTTTCGTAACAAATTACGATACTTCTATAACCGGATTAACCGATGCCAGTGTCGCGATTAATAACGCGTACCATTATTTTGCGGAAGCCAAAGGATCGGAACACGCGTTACAATTTTTAATAGACGTAAGAGTTTGCGATATCCGACTGTTCGCTTTACTCGGATCACGCGCCGATCACGTATCACCGCATTCCGTGTGTCTTGTTTTAGCTAGGGAATTATATAAGTTCAGAGCGAGCGGACGTAGAAGACGTAAAGAAAGCAGTAAGAGCGCAAGATTTGTCCGCCAATATAAACTATATCCTTGGCGAAGAGTCTGAATACGACGTAGGACGTCATTTAGCCAGCGACTTTGTAAAGCGATCTGGTTTTAAGAAATTTCCGCAAGCTTTACTGAACGGTATACCTCTGTCTTCTGATCAATTGAACGCTGATGCATTCGAAGAGGCGGTCCTATCCACTATCATGTCGCAAACGCCTGCATTACAAAAAGCGGTATACCGAGGTGAAATAATCGAAGAAGACGATGTGGTCGAATACATTATGAATCAGCCGAACGTTATGCCACGGTGCGGATAATTTCATTCGAAATTTATGCATACGATCTTTCCACCGCTTCATTTATAACAATGCATACGATATTCTCTGTCCTAGTTTAAACGGGCGAATATTAAAGTCGGAGAAGCACACATGGTTAAACTTGATTGGCACTGCACCCGACGACCAGGATTACGGCAAATGGAACCCTCAAGATTTTTCAACCTGGCTAATGAATAGAATGCGCTACATGTATGTCCCGCGTCGTACACAAACACATCATCTGTATACCTTTTGGATTGTAGCAAATTTAAATGACGTAGAAGGTAGACAGCTACTACGCGAGGCACTCGAGTACATCGTAAGTGTTTCGAGCACTCGCACGTGTTTACCATTGCTTAACCACAACCATACGATAATTAAATACGCAAAATTATTTTTCTGAATTATTCGTCCAGGAATCGAATGTAGACGTTAGAATAACTGTAATTGTTAATCCGCTCGCAGACGCAAACAATCTTGACAGTACAGCTGATATTAACCGAATAGTGCTGGCTGCATTGAATGGCCTTTCGGTAGAAAAGTCTGTGCGTTTCGTTCGCAATGTAATTAAGGAAGATGTTGCTAGCGTTATTATTAGCGGTAAATTTCACATAGAGGTGACTATATTACTCCATTGTTTTGTTTTTTTTTTTTTTAACAATTATTATGGGGAAAAGGGGAACGAATAAATATGTAATAATACACGTTTGGGTTCGTAAAAACTATTACAAAATTAGGAGGAAGCTGTAAGAGAACGGTTAAGAGATCAGCAAGCCGACGAATTGTCTGTGCATCGCCAATACGTTAAAACGGTACTGGGTCTGGAAAGAGGAACCAGAGCGATTGTGTGTAACGGACGAGTAATCGGACCTTTGGACGATGGGGAAGAATTTACAAGCGAAGACTTCTCGCTGTTGGAAAGATTCAGTCGAAGCACTTACGACGATAAATTATTTAAAAGATTGATAAAAGGACAATTACTCGAAGATGACGATGAATACGGTACGGAATATATAATCTATGAAAAATGGAGCTGACTTGAAAATGGACGCGACATTGTTACAATTATCTTTTGCGCAGAGAAAAACGAAATCACGGACGACATGATAATGAAAATTACATCTTTGTTGGCGTCGCACCCTCAAACGCGAAGTCGATTCCGCATTCGTTTTCACGGTGACGATTACAGGTGAGCATGGGAAGTGCAAAAAACGGTGATTTTTTACAATCTGCTAATGCCTCGCTATATTTTCTCGCTGTTATTAATGTATCCAGCGCCATAAAAGTTCCAGCCGCAAATCCCGACGAAGTAGCATTTAATTTGATCGCTATTGTCGATCCAGTGTCCCGCGGTGCTCAAAAACTCGGACCGATTTTAAAAACTCTTCAACGATCGTTGAATTGCAACGTGAAAGTGTTTTTGAATTGCGTGGACAAGAACAGCGATATGCCTTTAAAAAGGTATATTTTCATACTTCGCTCTTACTACTCCTTACGATTCGACCAATCGTAATGGCCTTACGAACGCAACGAATGCTTTCTCGTTACATATTTCAGCTTCTATCGTTACGTGTTCGAACCTGAACTGCAATTCTCCTCCGATGGCCATATTAATGGAGCAATGGCGAAATTCACCAAGTTACCGACTTCGTCTCTTTTGACGCAGTACATTCACGCGGCAGAAAATTGGTTGGTCGAAGTGGTCAGAAGCGTTTACGATTTAGACAATATCAAATTGGACAACGTAGCGATCGGAGTGCATAGGTAAACGGATTAACATTTCTGTTTCTATCTCTCTCTCTCTCTCTCTCTCTCTCTCTCTCTCTCGCAATCACCATTATCGTTAATCGTTTCCAGCGAATTCGAATTGGAACATTTGCTCCTCGAAGGTCACTGTTTTGAAGCAGTATTGGGAAATCCTCCGCGTGGATTACAAATCACACTGGGAACAGAAAAGCAACCGTTAATGGTGGATACTATAGTAATGGCAAACTTGGGCTACTTCCAGTTGAAAGCAAACCCGGGTGAATGGGTGTTGCGTCTTCGGCAAGGGCGCTCGGCAGAAATCTACGATTTCACTACGGTTGGTGGCCAAGATGTCATACAAAACGGTAACGATGTAAAAGTCGTAATAAATTCGCTAAGAAGTCACGTGTTGAAAATAAAAGTGTCCAAGAAACCGGACAAAGTTGGAATGGATCTTTTATCCGAAGACGATAAAAGTTCTGGTTTATGGAACTCTATCTCTAGGTAAGCGAAATCTTTTTCCTTTTCACGTTTCAATCGATCACGCGTTGGCTACGACTGTTTAGAAAAGCTTCGAATTCGTTAATGTATGCGTCTGTCTGTCTGCCTGTCTGTCTGTCTGTCTGTCTGTCTGTCCATCTGTCTGCCTGCGTGTATACATATACGATGTAAAGATACGCGATACTTTAAAAATATTACTCATCGACTCTTTAACTTTAATATTTCCATTCATTTTCTCTTTCTTTTAGCTTTTCCAAATTTTGGTAAGCTTTTCACACAATTACTTAAATACCAATTGCTCTTCGTTACGCGTAGAAATACGATTATCCTATCCTATTTGGCTTAAACGGGCGTTATTCATCGGTTCCGGTATAATGCTTGCGTAGACGCGTTACATTTGTCGGAAGCAAAACGAACGCAACATTACTTGCCGCTTGCAAGTTCTAATTTGATCGTTCTTTTCACAATCAGGACATTCACGTCAGCGGACGATAGCGATGATCAGGACGACAAGTTGAATATCTTTTCTCTAGCCTCTGGCCACTTGTACGAAAGATTTCTTAAAATTATGATGCTAAGCGTTGTAAAACATACTAAAAGTACCGTGAAATTTTGGTTCTTGAAAAACTATCTTTCACCAACGCTAAAAGTAAGCAGTAAGCTGTCTACGATCCGTGATGGATTGTAATCGACTATATTAAAACGAACCTTTCGCTGCCGTAGGATTTTTTACCCCATATGGCAAAGGAATATGGTTTCGAATACGAACTCGTACAATACAAATGGCCCCGTTGGCTCCATCAACAGACTGAGAAACAGAGAACCATATGGGGCTATAAAATACTATTTCTGGATGTACTGTTCCCTTTAAACGTTAAAAAGATAATATTCGTCGACGCTGATCAGGTAGAACGATCGTCTTTACTATCATCATTAGAGTTATTACGTTGTTGCTATTGTTGGGAAATTTTGTAAATTTACGTCAGGTTGTCAGGGCGGATTTGAAAGAATTAGCGACCATGGATCTTGGTGACGCGCCGTACGCGTATACTCCTTTCTGCGACAGTAGGAAAGAAATGGACGGGTTCAGATTTTGGAAGCAAGGCTACTGGCGAAATCATTTACAGGGGCGCGCGTATCACATCAGCGCTCTGTACGTGGTAGATTTGAAACGATTCAGGCGGATCGCAGCCGGAGACAGATTGAGGGGACAGTATCAGGCATTGAGTCAAGATCCTAACAGTTTGGCCAACCTCGACCAAGTCCGTACGATATGCCGATAGCAAAATATCGATCGCGTAATCCCTTCTAATCTCGATTCCGACTAAACAACCCTGTCGTTTCAGGATCTTCCTAATAATATGATTCATCAAGTGGCTATTAAAACATTGCCGCAAGAGTGGTTGTGGTGTGAAACTTGGTGCGACGATGCATCGAAAAAATATGCTAAAACCATCGATTTGGTAAATAAGTACAGTTACTATTTTTCTCGTCGTCATAGGTTGTGTTCGATACGTAATACGCAATCGTTGTGTCGCAGTGTAATAACCCGATGACTAAAGAAGCTAAGCTACAAGCTGCTGTACGCATTTTACCGGAATGGGTGGGATACGACGAAGAGATAAAATCCTTGCAATTGAAGTTAGAGAACGAGAACAGGCAGACGGAGAAGGAAGAGAACGGTACGTCTATCGATGGAACAGTTGTACACGATCTACGCGTATACGCGTTGTTACTTTTATTCATCATTTTTCGCTCTTCTCATAGATACATTCGAAGCGACGAAAGATTTCACCGAGCACGAAGAATTATAAATAAAAATGGCATAATATGTGAAATTTAGTTAATTACACAGAGAAGGAGAGAGAGAGAGAGAATTTTCGAAAAATAGTCGATCATCGTTTTCGATGTTAGCCCGTAATAATTCTTGCGAACGGCAAGCGTACAAAGAGAATGCAACGCTACGATAGAAACGAACGAGTACTGCGATAGATTAATGTTTAAGGTTCAACGAGATATTATTCGCCCATTCAGAGATGCATCGTTGTCGTCGTCGCAGTATTGTAGCGATTAATCGTAGGCAGGAAACTATGTCCATACCGTTCATACGATTGTGATTTTGTATTTGTCTCTACTTTATAGTTGTAAGAAATAAACTTGTAACGTTTCTAAAATAACTTTTACACGTTCATTTATGTATAGAACGTATTATACCCCCTTTGGTTGGGTTCGTTTGGATCGAACGATTCGATGAAAGTGATCGAATATAATACATATAAATTATTTCGCTACTAATGACATCTCTCGTCGGTAGAGGAACGCAATCGTGATAGATTGGTTGCGCGCGCTAGCCATGCTCTTTCGTGTTTATCGCGTCGAATGTTCTCTTCTAGTTTGCCCGCATTCCATTCGGTCGAATGGAAAGAATAAAAGCTTGTTGTTTATTTTCCAAATAAAAGGACCCGCAATCTGTCGCAAGAATGGATGAAACTACTAGAGATAATAGCACGTCGTACGTAATTTCACTCTGTTCTTATTTAAACTTTCGATCTCAACGGCTCGTACGTATGCACATAATGTATTATGCGTACGTTTCCGTAGCAATAGATTGTTTTGCAATGAATACCTATAAAAGAGGCAATGCCGATCGACCAAAGATATCGATATCGATAGACGCACAAGTAAGTAAACGCGTATACGTGTACGTATATTGAACGAACATTCGACGATTCGATTAACGGCGGTTGGCGCTTCGTTTTTAATCGAAAGTATTCTCCTGAACCGATACTATATACGCGTGATGAAACTACTTTCCCCGTTTCTGTTATAGATGGTAATTATGTATAGATATAAATCCGAAAGAAGGAAATAGCATTCATTTACAGAAACGTATATATCTTCTATATGTAGCGATCGTTTGCTTTCGGTTTCACGCTCGTCGCGATCCTGGCAAAAGGGGAAGAAAATGACGAGAAAAAGATTAAAGGCAGCGATCGACGTCGATAACCAATCGTCGACTTTGGTACGTTAAAGGAAAATTCGTATCGTGGATAGATAGATTTATCGTGAACTCTGCGTTCGTTTGCCAACGATTAAGAAGAAAACATCGAGATCACTGAGCGAGAGGGAGAGAGAGAGAGAAATCGATATGACCCAAATCAAGATCGAGACCGCCGCTTTAGCAACTTGGATGGGACAAATTTGGAACGATCGTCGTAACGAACGTCAGGGAATAACAGAAACAGGAAAGCATGATAGATTGAAACGCTAAGCGTTATCTTGCGCGATGCACGACAAAGACGGAATAGCCGCGACGAATAGAGAGATAAATATACAGTTTGCAGAGAAAAAACAGATAGAGGAAACGAAAAGAGGGGGAATCAACAGTTGCAGGAGAAGCGGTAAAGTAGGAGAAAGGGAAACGGTGGAGAGCGATCTTCAAGTACGGGAAGAGAGGGAGAGAGGGAGGGAGAGAGAGAGAGCGAGAGAGAGAGAGAGAAATTCATCGAGAGTTAAGCTATCTAGTAAAACAAACGGACTAGACCGGACAGGAGAACTTCTATTGAAAGACAATATGAAGTGGCGTGAAGCTTTCATCGTTGTTTATGTAATTAGTGACGAGCGCGCAGTGTATTCGGTCAGTTTTTTCGATCGGCCGAGGACTTAATCCGTGTTCCACCGTGCCGTGCCGTGTCGCGTCGCGTCGCGTTGCGTTGTACCCCCTTCTTTTCGCCTCTAGTTCCCTCGTCCGGCCTCGCTTCGCTTTTGCCACGACACGCCTCGCCTGGTCGCGACGTCGCCTCGTGTCTTCGTTTTCCTCCCTTTCGCTTTTCCATTCCATATTTTCGATCGATCCACCGAACTTTGAATCGATTCGGTTCGCTCGTCGCATACCACGATTCAGTGCCGTTGTCCATCATACGCACGCACACACACATACACATTATACACGCAACCATTCCGTACAAGGACCATGGACGACGAAAGGATCAAGCTGTGAGTTCAAATATCCTTCCGGATTCGGTCGGATCGATTCGGATCGGATCGGATCGGATCGGATCGGATCGGATCGTCTCGTCTCGTCTCGTCTCTTTCCCCACTCTGTTCGTAATTTAGGAATTTATCGCGTATCGCATCCCAGCGCGTGAAACGCGCTTCTACTCGATTACTCGCGCCTAGCCCGAGTCTCGATCAACGATTTTCCCGTTAGAGAAATCGATCGCGATTTCATCGTAAAAAGCGGAAAGTGCCGTCGGGTGTTGTTCGAAATAAAGTAGCGATTCGAAGCGAAACGAAGAGATTTCGCCAAAACTGTGATTACTTGTATTTAGATCGTAGTATTCGATTTGTTACGGATAACGATCTAACCGAGCACGTGTTTGCACACGGCATCCTTGGCGTTATCGTATCGTTAGATATCGTGCAACGATGGTAATCTCGAGGCGACCCGTTCGCTTCGATGTCGCGATTCAAAACGATTTCGATCGAAAGATAATTGATATTTTTACTAACCTAGTTTATTATTTTTCTCCGCTGGGGGAGAGATCGTCAACGAAACGGCGAACTACGATAACGAACGTTCGAAATCGAAAACAAAGAAGGAAGAATACGATGACTGCCGAAAGTTGATACTTTAACGGAATCGGTTGCGCGCGACGTTCGATAAAATTTGAATCGATACGATCGAGATAACCGTTTTTGTTTCCATTTTGACTGAAAACAGATTCAAAGACAAGGCCGTGTACGGATACGGGACGAGCATTCCACCGAATAATAACGACGAGAACGTAGACGAGAACGAGGCATCGTCGAGGAAAGTGATATTTTGCGTGCACGGGAAACTTTCGGGTTGCTGCACGGTAGTAAAGGGCGCTACGTCGACGATCGACGTAGGGAGTACGACTACCGTGCCTGCTACCACCGCCGTCGACTTTCAAGGAACTTCTTCCTGTAAGTGGATTCGAGTACCACCTCAGTCTCACAACCGATTGGAGTTACTTTATCCGTATCTGTTTTTCCGTATGTCAGCTGTACCGGAAGACCATTGTCACAGAGAAAGAGACGAGGAGATCGATAAAAAGGCAAGAAAGAAATTACTGCTTGCTAGTACGCTATGCGTAATATTTATGATTGCGGAAATCGTAGGTAATGCATCATGTGCCGATATAAGAGCCGATATAAGAGAGCGTACATCAGGGATGTACCCGGCGGTTACCCGGTCGTTTCAACGGACGGTCACATTTTTTAACGAACCGTTGTTGCTTCCCGTTTACTTTCAGGTGGGATAATGTCGAACAGTCTGGCGATCGCAACGGATGCCGCGCATTTGTTAACCGATTTCGCCTCGTTCATGATCTCCTTGTTCTCGATATGGGTCGCGAGCAGGCCAGCCACGAGGAAAATGCCGTTTGGCTGGTACCGAGCGGAAGTAGGTGGTGCGATTCGCGCGAGCGCCACGACCAATAACTCACCACCGTTTTCTCTCTTCGCAGGTGATCGGAGCTCTGACCTCGGTTCTACTGATATGGGTAGTCACCGGAATACTTTTTTACCTAGCGGTCGAAAGAGTGATTCACAAAGATTTCGAACTGGATGCCACGGTCATGTTGATCACCTCTGTCGTGGGTGTCGCGGTAAATCTAGTGTCAGTGGTACACGATGTCTTTCCTTCGAATCCACCATCTATTTATTTAAATCGAATGTTTATTTAAATCGAATCGATTTTGATCTCGCAGAATGGGTTTATCGTTGCATCAACACGGTCACAGTCACGGGCCGCGTGACGCGCGCAAGTCCGGCCCGAATCTAGCGAACGACAGAATCGAGGGGGAAAGTCATTCCCACGATGGGAGAAATATTAACGTACGTGCCGCTTTTATCCACGTTCTGGGTGATTTCATTCAAAGCGTGGGCGTCTTCGTTGCAGCGTTGGTCATTTATTTCAAGGTACGTATTCACGGGTATAGTTGTACCCACGCGCACTCCCCGACCGATTTAATCTACCGATACCGATACTAATTGCAGCCAAGCTGGAGCATAGTCGATCCAATTTGCACCTTTCTCTTTTCGTTGTTGGTCATATTAACCACGCTCGCGATAATCAAAGACGTCATGAACGTTCTAATGGAGGGAATTCCAAAAGGTTTCGAATACTCCCAAGTCGAGAGTACGTTTATGGAAATCGATGGTGTAGTTAAGGTGCACAATCTTCGTATCTGGGCGCTTTCGTTGGATAAAACCGCACTGTCCGCGCATCTCGCGATAAGTAAGCGCGATTAACACTTTCTTCCATCGCCTGCTGCCGTAATTCGTAACTGACCTCATTCTTTCCGTTCCCCCATTCTTTCTTCGCACAGGACCAGGGACAAGTCCGCACGATATATTGCGCACCGCCACTAGAAACATTCACGATGAGTACAAATTTTTCGAAATGACGCTTCAAATAGAGGAGTTCGACGAACGGATGGAAAATTGTAAACAATGCAAGGCATTGTCGCAGTAATTACGAATCTGCTGGAACCGTGCAACCGCAAAGATCGTCAAGTTCGAGCGCAACGCTGATACACGTATTTTATATATATATATATATATCTGTCGTTGAACCAGATATACTACAGTGAATACATGCTGGCTTATCGCAGCCAACACGCATCGCTATTGTAATTTATTTCAAAAATCAGCTTCTCTCGAGCCAATCGCTCAAATGTAACGTTACACGTAAGAAACTGCCAGAAAAAAAAAGAAAAAGATAAAACGTACTGAATAAAGAGTAAACGTACTGGCGAATAAAGTTTAAAACGAGAATAAAAAACGGCAGACAAGGAAAACATTTGCACCCGTATAGACAGGTCTCTTTTTCTCCTATTGCATACATGGTTATATCATTTTACGTACTAAATTATATTATCGATATGAATGATGTAATTGTTATTTTTTCCTTTTCTTTTGTTAATATACGATAATTTTTATAAAATTTCCTTACACTACCGTGACGCCATCTCTGCGAAAAGTGTTCAAGTTGATAGCAAATTCTTATCGACTGCGAGGTAAATTAATTTCAGCCCAGTGGCACCATCTCGCCAAAGAGCGGTCAAAGTGTGTCACTAGTTTAGTTTCGTTTCGCTTCCAGAGATGGCGCCACCGGTCTAACGCCAATTCAGTTCTCCGCCGATAACGACGCGCGAACAGTTTGACCGCTCTTCGGAGAGATGGCGCCACCGGTCTAACGGTAGTTTGGTTCTCCGTCGATAACGAGGCGCGAACAGTTTGACCGCTCTTCGGAGAGATGGCGCCACCGGTCTAACGGTAGTTTGGTTCTCCGCCGATAACGACGCGCGAACAGTTTGACCGCTCGTCGGAGAGATGGCGCCACGAGTGATTTATTCGATTAATGAGAACCGTCACTAGTTCGATCGATGCGACGATACGCGCAAGTTCAGGGTAGATACATGGGTACCATATCCCGTTTCGTTTTAACACCGAAAAACTAGGAGCAAACCGACAGACAGACAGACGCGTCCATGTCGATGTCTCGCGCCTTTGTCATCGAGATTCGTTGCGACGCTGTATCGATAGTTGAAATCGAAGCGTTCGCAAACATACATAACCTATACGGGTTTGCGTTGGAATATCGTTGTTGCGCGAACATCGAAGATAGCTGTCAAAACAATGGCTACGTCGCAAGAGAATTCTTCGAACTTTGAGTACGATTCGAAAAATGCTACGACGCTGTCCGACTTGTTCGATAAAGCGTTCGAGCTTTTTAATAACATAAATAACACAGACGAACCTACGAACAGTCCAAAAATTCAGGTATTTCGATAAACATCAGCCGCTCCGTAAAGTTTTCGCGTGCGTTCATTCTAATTTCATTCGACAAACATTTAAGTATACGCAGACATTCGCTGTCTCGTTCACGTATGGTATTGCATAAATGTCTCTCTTTCTATTTTTCTATACTTGATATCAGTCTGACATCAGACGAACTATGAACATGTTTGAAGAAGCGACGAGACTAGTGTCCATAGTCGATATGTTTAGCCAGAACGAAAGCTTAGAAGAAGTGGCTACGGAAAACCTCAAGTATTTTTTATTGCCAGCCTTCCTCGGTACGCTCACCACGAAAATTTCAAACACGGATGATCGTATGCACATCGTTAATATCGCTGAAATCTATTTTCTGGACTTTTTGAAACGCGTCAAAGCTTATGGCTTGACCGACATCGAAGTCCCTGAAATAAAAATGGAACGCGACAGAGAAGGCCAACAGGAAAGGGTTCGAACGAACGCGGAATTAATTACAGAAATGGTAAGTTTGCAGACGAGTCTGGAAGCTGGGTCCGTTATCGTCTAAGCGCTTATCGATGGTCCCTAGGTGAATCGAAGAAACACAAAATTGCAAAGATACAAGGAACAAAAGGAATTGGAGTCCCGTCTAAAAATCTTGAAGGAAAATCTATCCAATCCGAATATAGACGACGAAATTAAGAGAGAATACATCGTGTCTCTTATAAAGTTGTACGTTAATTTAACGATAGAGGAACTGGCCTCGATAGCTGCGGAGAAGCCAATTTTGGAACACATGAAAAACATGAGAAGAACGGAGACGGCGTCCGGTAAAATTCTGCAGAAACGTAGACCGTCCCCTCCAAAGTTACAGCCGATCATCATTACTCGAGACGAAGTGCAGAAAAAAGTGTTTGGAATCGGTTATCCTAGTCTACCCGTTCTCACCGTACAAGAATTTTATGACCAACGAGTGAAGGATGGAGAGTAAGTGGAGAATTTTGTGGTCGCCCGCGTCTATCGTTGTACGAAACGTCTTTGAAATCCTTTCCATTTTCCGTTTAGCTGGCCCGATCGTTCTCAACAGCATCAAACGAACGCAAAGTGTATGCAAAACTTGGCGAACAGTCAAGGAGAGGATAACGAGCAAGAAGACGTTAAAAAGGAGGAGATGATCGAAGCGGATAACCCAGAGATCCTAGGGCAATTGCGCGCGATGGACGAGTACAAAGATTCGCATAGAAGGGGCTGGGGTAATCGAGCTAATAGAAGTTAAACGTAACGTCGAGAGAGATATCCTATTACGTGTTGTTAAAAATGATATCTCGAACGGTCACACGGTAACACTTGAATGTATAATGAAATTTTACAAATTTCATTTTTTTACATTTTTCTCCTTTCTCCCATCTCTCTTCCAACACTTTGTTTCTATTACGAAGAATGCTTTAATTTATGTTGATATGTACCAATATAAAATGCGTTACGAAACAATGGTCGTCTAATTGTAATTATACCATTACGATTACGAGTAAAGAGGCTCGTCTGTCGAAGGAAACCAGATGGCGCAGGTGTCAACTGGTGAAAACGGTAATAGAGTGAATCGGTGTGCAGGTCGTATGCGTCAGCAACAGGTTGTCGAGTTGCGGGAACACGCGTTCTCGCCTTTTCTATCTTCGATGTAAGTTGAATCGTCGAAAAAGTTCAAGTTGTCGTACCAAGAAAGACGTGCAAATCCTCGAGGTAGACTCGCGTTACGCGTTACATTCGATGACGAACTCGTTCGACGCGATGGGTGGTGCGATTCGAAACGTTGCGTAGATATCACAGACGAACCTTTCTCGGAGGTGGCAGATAATCTCCAAGTATTACTCACGCGTCGACTACCTGCCTAGGTATCTATCTATTCTCGGAACAAATCTTATTCCCTACTTTTCATGCGTTTTTTCTCTCGACTCCTGCGTGTCGCGTGTACGTACGCGACCACGGACACGCACGCACAGAACGGTAGCTAATTTGGCATTTATTTTCGGAATAAGACGATGGTGCGAGCATTCGTCGAATACAAGTGTATCCGTAAATAAATACGCGCGTGATCGATCGATTAGATCTACCACGATTTACCTGGCAAAACTTACCTTCGTAAGAAGGTTAGATCGACTTTTATTTATTTACCAATACCCCGTACAGTGGTACACGTGCTGTTCTTCTTCGCCTAAGCGAGAATTCTTCGCCTGCCAACGTCTGTGACACCTGAATTCAAATAGAACATATTTTTTCCGGTTCTTTTCTTTTCCTCTTTCTTTTTCAGATACTCGGTACCAAATCCGTTTCAGACTCGAACAACAATCAACAGTCTCAACAGTGTGAAAATATCGTACAGCGAAACAATGGAGAGAACACGGTCGGTCGCATACATAGAAGGTGAGAACCATCTGTCCGACTATTGGGAAGAGTACGAAAAGATGATGGAAGGGACCAAATTGTTGGACGATTACCTCGAAGAAGAATGCCCACGTAATTACGACGGTACTGTTTATCCGGTGTTGGCTTGTAACAGGCAAAACGGTGGTGTATCGATCGTGATAAAGATTGAATATTGATTTTCCAAAGACGGCGAAGAGGAAGCGGAATGGTTACGTACAGCTGGTTTAGGACAGTTGACGGAAGCGTGGAAGGCTGGGAGAGAAGTGGAACCGGAGGAATTGGGCGCTGTGTTACGGCCATTGTCCAGGGTACAGGCAGAGGCGGTGAAACGACGCGTCAAGTCGTTGAATCATACGGTGAAGCAACGTTTCAATCAACGTCAACGCGTTCGTAAACCAGACATCAGAGAGTTTTTCAAAGACGTGGAGGTACGTGGGGAATGACGGTTGAGAGCAGGTTGCAAGAAGGAAAGAATTTGTGAAAGAATGCGTGTCGTTAGGCATCTAGTACCGGAACGCGATCACGTAGCGCTACGCCCGACTCTCTGGATTCCGTAGCTGGTGCGACCATAGAGAACGCTTCTTCGCCTCCGTCACCGACAACGGTTGTGCCAAATTTCGTGTCGGTGTTCACCGAACAAGCGGCGGCAAACGATAGTGCGAGCACGTCGCCGACAACGACAGAGGCGGCGACAGCCACGTTACCCGTTCAAGAAATATTCAGGCGAACCGGGAACTGGTTACGAGGGGACGTTGCCAACGATTCAGGTATCCAGACGGTTTGCTCGATATTTTCGTTGGCCGCGAATACGAATTCGAGGATATTCATTTAATTGCAGAAGGAATTCAGTTGACAGGGTATCACAGGTTGGGAACGATACACGTTTCAAAATCTATCGTGCAAAATCGAAACGCGAGCGATCCCAGGGCCGTTGTCGCAAAGTCGAACGCTTCGACGAAGGATTCGACGACGTTCAGGTATATCTCGTGATAATCGATTTGACTTAAAACTTGTATCGAATCGAAATTTCAGGCGAAACTCGGCGGGCGGTCACGCAACGATAACTCGAAGTCACAGCAACCTTTACGGATTGGCAAGACCGACCGACGACGCGGCGTTGATTACGCGTCCACTGACTCGAACCCCCTCCTACGGTCATTTGAGTTTCGAGGAAATGTGTAGAACGAACGACAAAGCGATGTCGCAAATATGGAAGTCGGAAGCCCTCGATTTATCGAACGACGCGCAAAATCAGCTGGGAGTAGAGATGCTGACGCAACGAGATTTCACCAGGTTACAGCCGTTGTTGTGGCTCGAATTGACCGCGGTGTTCGACAAATACAACGTGCCGTTGAAAAAACGTAAACCGAACAAGCGACGAACGAAAGGTTCGCATCGACGAGAATAACAGATACGTAGAGTCTCGTTCAAATTAACGACACTGTATTGTCTTGTATCCGTAGCTGGAAACTTGTTCGGCGTCTCGTTGTCCACCCTTTTGCTTCGCGACAGTCAATTAACGTCCGAGGAGAGCAATATCCCGCTAGTGTTCCAAAAGCTTCTCGACGAATTGACGAGGCGTGGCGTAAGAGAAGAGGGTATCCTTCGCGTCGGAGGGCACAAGCAAAAAGTACACACTTTCAGCAGATCTCGTTTCTTTTCTTTTCTTTTCTTTTCTTTTCTTTTTTCTTTTCTTTTCTTCCCCCCTCGTAGCGATTCACTAACAGAGACGCGATAACGTGTACATACGTCACAGGTGTGTACGGACCTTTCGAGTAAAAACGATCGTTGTTGGTCTGTTTAGGTCGAGTCGATATGCGTACAATTGGAAACGGATTTCTATTGTAAGCCAAAAGAGATGGACAAGTTGTTTAAACGCATGTCCTGCCACGATTTATCGGCAGTTTTAAAAAAGTTGTTGCGCGAACTACCGCAACCGTTGCTTACCGTCGAGCTTATCGACGCTTTCTACCGGAGTCACGGTAAGTAATATATCGAACGCGTGTACAAAAAGTTTCCTCGATTCGTTTCGATTTGGCGAGCTATGTACGCTGGATACATACCGGAATAATATTTTTTCCGCCGTTTCGACCGTATCTTGCGATACGTTTTATTAAATGTACATGTTCTCCATTTTTTTTTTTCCACTCACTCTCTCTCTCTCTCTCTCTCTCTCTCTCTCTCTCTCTCTCTCTCTACTTTGTCGTACGTTTAGGTGTGAAGAACCGGCAGGAGTTGTCGTACGCTTTGAATCTGTTGGTGCTATTGCTGCCGGTAGAACATCGTTGCACTTTAAAAGCGTTGGTTAAGTTTTTAAAATTGATCGTGGAGAATCAAGCGTCGAACAAAATGTCGATCCATAACGTAGCGATGATAGTGGCACCGTCTTTGTTTCCACCGCGGTACGTTCATCCTCGTGATCGTACCGATTTGGGCGCTCAAGTGAACATGGCTGCTATATGCTGTCAAGTGACGGAAGCTCTGCTTGTTAACGCGGATAAATTATGGTACGTACCGAGCGAACTTCTCCATCAATTGCAAAGACATTCCGAGGAGGACAGATATCGAAAGTACAAAAAAAAGTATTACTGACATTCTGCGCGTTTCTCTTTCCATCGTTTTGAAAGGGGGGGGGAAGGGAGGAAGAGAAAAAGAAAATCGATCGATCGATCGATCGACTTGGAACTTTAAACGCGTTATCGTAACGTAATAATTCGCAACAAGTTGCGCGCGTCAGGTGCGATTAATTTGATCGATTTTACCTGCTTCGGGGCGCAGGGTAAAAAGTGGGGGCCTTCCGCGTGCTATCGTTCGATAAACGTCGCTCGATGCCACGTTTTGTTGAGCGTAGAGATACGAGTTGAAACGCCAGTCGGGACGGAGACGAAGACACGGATAATTTTCAAGTTCGTAGATTGTCGCGCAACGGTGCGCGCGAGTCACCACCTTTCACACGCGTTTCGTATACACGTGTACGTTCTAATCGTACGAGTATTCTAATTTATTACTATACGTATGACGATTGCGCGCGTTCCTTCGCCTCGAGTCCCTCCGTAGTTTCTTTTTTTTTTTTTTTCGTTTTTTTTCGTTTTTTTTCCTTTTACACAGTAAGCGTCCCTACTATACGTCTATATAGGTCTACGTATGTATACGTTTCGTTAAATCTACTTTTTCTCTTCCCTTTTTTTTCTTCCATCGGTCAACTTTAATCAGGTTTTCATCGAACACAAATATCTATCCCGTGTTCTCCGATACGCCATATTATCGATAAGCGATCCTGTATATAATACGTATACACGTACACATGTAAATTGTTATATATTTGTATGGAATAAAGTGCCAAAGAGAAAATAAAAGTGGACGACGATTCGTTTATTCGATGTTCGTTTCCTGTTCGACCTTTGCCAGGAGTATAGTAGTCGGTTATCGGTTTTTCGCGATTCCGCAATTGGAAGAGGAGAAAAGGCGAGAAAAAAGAAAAAAAAGAAAAATAGGCTCCGCTACGTTACCGTGACTAGATACTCTGTCTCGAGAGAAAGAAGAAGGAGAGGCGGTAGAGGGTAGGTAGACGACGACACGGGACGAATCAACGCACGGACGCGATCATCCTTTCGAGATCGATGTCTCCGATAACAGGCGCGAAGAGATCACTGGCTAGTTCCCGGGGACAGGAGGCCGTCAGAATAGGAAGAACGAGCATTAGTTTGACCATTCTCGCCGAGGATTCGGTTCGGCCAGCAAGATGTCGTACCAGAGTTCCAACAGCGGTGTCCGTGGCTCGTGACGTCAGACGAAAACCATTCGTAGTTTCGGCGAGTTCTGGATTTCGGGGAAGAAGAAAGAAGGTTTAGAGCGAGGGGAAGAGAGAGAGAGAGAGAGAGAGAGAGAAGCGAGATCGAACAGGAAGAAGAAGCGCAATGTGGGAGGGTGTTTATTACCGGGACGACAGAGAAGCAGAGTTTCCAGGATCGAGAATTCGATTCGATCCGGACGCAAATTGGAGATGGTGGCTCGTGCCGCGGATATAGCGAGGCGCGCGGTGTCTCTCTGCTGCGCGTTCCTAAAGTTGGTTAGATCGACCGGCCAGATCGCGGCCCGCAGAACGAACGCCGCGGCCCAACCTCTCCGCAGAATCCGATTCTGTTCCTCCGGATCGAGCATCGAGAATTCCCGATGTCGCCGAGCAGCCTGCACGGTCGCTAGAAATATCTGACCCGCGATTTCGTACCGTATCGCGTCTCCTGAAACCAATCAGGTTCCGTAAAGTCGCCTTTTTAATTCCGTGGATTAGGCCAAAATTCACGCCGCCTCACCACCGGTGTATCTCGAGTCTCTATAAAACTGTCGCGGTACTGGCGATGGCGGTGACAGGGTCGCGTGGCGGAAAACGCGAGCGACGGCTGCGACGGTGTTCCTGCGAACCCGCGGTCCCCTCTCTTCTTGGACGGCTGCTCGAAGAAAACGGCGGATAGTAGTGACAGAGACACGCGCGACATTGTTTGCATCTCGTTTCGGGAAGGAAGAGCACGCGCGCGAGTCTCGTTACGCGTGGTCGTCGCCACAGTTCTGCTTACCTGCCGCGTTCATGCCAACGGTAAAACATTTGTTCAGACGACAATGCGGGCACCAATTGCGTCTCGCTTTATCGACGACGCACGTGCCGGTGCCGACTGAAAAAGAAAGAGAATTCGACCACGGTGATACGAGAAGGAATCGCGGGCAAAGGTGTTTCAAGTAACGCGTATTAACCTATGCAGGTGAAAACAGCACCGCGACGCACCGACCGCTTGAAGAAACACGAGCAACCGTCGCAGCAGTGAACTCCGTAATGTTTGCCGTAGGATCGGTCCCCGCAAACCTTACAGGCGACCGGAGTCGGTTTCGCCGTTCTTCCTGTCGATAGAGAAGAATGGCCAATTAGTCGATGCTCGCTCTCCGGCGCGTATCGATGACACTCGGTTTTACCCATCGCACGCGATGCCAACGGCCGTTCAACCGGAAACCGCGCGCGCGTCAACGTCGACGGCGACGAAAAGACTGCGAGACGGGGTTGTCGCGTCGCCAACTCCGCACAGCGAAAGGATAATATTTACCGAGGCGAGAGACAGCTTCGAGAGGGGTGCGAAGCGGCGCCTCTCTTCCTCCTTGACGAGCGACACACAACGCGAGATCGAAAGCTGTTCTCTCTTTATTGCGCGACGAAAAAAAAAGAAAAAAAAAAAAAAATGAAAAAACTGACACTAATCGTTACAGGAACTGTACAACAGAAAAGCACTCGACGTTTCGTTGAACCGCGAACGCGCGCGGATTCGCGGATTCGTTTCTCCTTTTCTCTATATTCTTCCCTTTCGTTCTCTCGTGTACATAAAAATCCGTGGTCCGGTGCGCGAATCTTATTTACACCACGCGTCGTCGAGTCGTAGCCGACTGATTCTAGATCGACGAGACGTCCGTAGCCGTCGCCAGCTGCGCGCGCGTAACACCGCGTTCGTCGATGTTTCGCGCCAACCATCGAATTTACGTCGATGCCAACAGTTTGGCGGCCGCGGTCACGTGATGCTGGTGATGATAAGGCGCGTCCTGGCTTCCGTAATACGTTTGCTGTTGATGCTCGGCGCTCGCTACCGCGAGCTGATGGGGATGCTGGTAGTAGGAAGAATAGGGCTGGCCGACGATGCCGTCGCAGCTTCGCGGTTCCGTTTTCACGGTAGCCACGCTTCCGGTTGCCAATAGGGAGGTGTGCCCGAGATAGACGGGTCTCTCCGTCGAACTGGACGCGTTACCGGACGATTTCGATGCCTCCACCTGATGCTGTTGCTGCTGTTGCTGCTGCTGCTGCTGCTGCTGCTGCTGTTGTTGCTGCTGCTGCTGCTGCTGCTGCTGCTGCTGCTGCCGATGTTGTTGTTGTTGACTGCTTTTCAATTCTGTAAACGAGAGAAACGAACGGGGGTCCGCGATGCCGACGAGCGATAAAAACGACAAACGATTGGCGTAAAAACAGAGGCGATACGCGTAACGTTACCCGTGGACGGAGACGAAGCGGCGGAAACGGTGGCCGTCGTATCGTGTTCGACGGCGGATTGTTGCTGTCTCGCGCTACCCGGTTCCGGTGTCTTCTTCGGTTTTCGTTTTCGCGTCTGAATGCCGTCCTTTCGCATGGCGAGCGGCCTGTTCACGCCGTGCAGCTTGAAGTAGAGACCGCAAGCGTTGCAGACGGGCTCGCCCTCGTTGTTGCGCCTCCAGAGGGTGGTGGTGCGGGTGCCGCAATTCGTGCAACAGAGGCCCAGTCGCCTGGTAGCCGTCTGAAATCGCAACGACGGAACAATGTCGCTGCCGTTGGAACGACAGGATCGCATCGCGCGACTCTTACCAGTCGTTTCGAGGGTTTTATCAGCGGTCTGTTCATCCCGTTCATCTTGTGATAGAGTCCGCACGCGTTGCACAAGTAGTGGCCGGTGCCGTCTCTCCTCCAGAGGGGTGTCGATATGGCGCCGCAGTTGACGCACTCGCGACCCTCGCCGAATTGAAAGTCCATCGCGGTATCTGAAAGAGTCGGGTAAGAACCGATCGCTCGGGAACGACATGGGGGCGCGCGCGCGCGCGCTCGCTCGCTCCTCGAGAACTTTTAGACTATAAGTAGCTATATGCACGGCTAGCGCGCGGTGACGTCGAGTGTACCAGCGGAAAAAGTGATACGGTACTCGCGCGAGGAACACTCGACCGCGAGAGTTCGTTCCAAAGAAGCCGCTATCGCTTATCCGTCGCAGATGGCTCGCCACCGCTTCGCCAGCACTCCGTTCCTGGACCAGGAAAGGAGCTTTTTTTCTTCTTATCGCGCCGCATCGTACTCCCGGTCTGGTTAACGTCCAACGTACGAGCATGCACACCTACCGATTCGGTCTGTCCACCCACCCACCTACTGCACCTACACAACCAACCCCTCGTTTCGTTCGCTCGAGGAACGAGCGGAAAGACGTATGCGATACGAACCGTAAGGGGATGCCCGTTGAAATCCGGCTCCGTCGTAGGCGCGCCAGGAGGACATCATGGCGACGTTCTGCGCGTAAAACGGGGCGGCTGCGGCCGCGGCGAGGCTCGAGTGCGGATGTCCGGTGTGCGGATGGGCCGCGTGCGGGTGCGGGTGCGCGTGCCCCGCGTGCGGACCCATCGCGGCTGCGGCCGCCGCCGCAGCCGCCGCCGCCGCGGCCGATCCGCTCGCGTGTCCCGCGAGCGCGTGATGCGCCGCGTACGTTTCCACCCCATGCTGCCACGAGGCCGCTGCCGCGGTTTTCTCCCTTCGAGAACCACCGAAATCCTTTGCGTTACGTACGATCGCGAGCGCGACGGTTCAAAACTTACCAGGCGGGCGACCCGGATCCAGGGAAAGAGTGATACTGCGCCGCCGCCGCCGCCGCCGCCGCTGCCGTTGCTGCCGACGGGATCGTCGGCCTCGAAGAAGGAACGTAAACGGGCGTTTGAAGATGTTGACCGTGTTGCTGCTGCTGCTGCTGCTGCTGTTGCTGCTGTTGCTGTTGCTGCTGCTGCTGTTGTTGTTGCTGCTGTTGCTGCTGCTGCTGCTGCTGCTGATGCTGTTGTTGCTGGGATTGTTGCTGATAGTCGGAGCCGGTGCCGTAACCACCGCTTCCGCCCCCGTGGAACATCCTCCCCGAGAACTAACACCGCGGCATCTGTTCGACAGAAGAGACTCGATGAGTTTCGGCCGCAGCCGCGGTTACGATCCAAACACCCCGAGCGGAGCGACAAGGACGACGGACACTCCGTGGGGCCGCGTATTCGCCATGGCGCCGCGGACGCACGGGTTAGAGAGAGAGAGAGAGAGCGTTCGCGCGCGCGCCCGCTCGATCAGGGAAGCTCTGGACGAGATGGCGGTAGGACAGGGGAGAAAGAGGGGCCGTTGACCGGCGATGGGAGGGAGAAAGGGTGCCAGAGGGAGGCGCAGAGGCAAGACCGCGAACCTAGGGGGCCGTGGACGAACGGGTCCTCGTGGCGAGAAAGAGAAACGGTGAAACAGCGTCGAAGAGGGATGGAGAACGAGCGAAACAAAGAGCGCAGACGCGTCTCCACCTTCGAGGCGCGACTACGCTCCGAGCGTAGAATCGGAGATACGGGTGTAGCGGCCATCGCGGCCACGAATAAGATCCGTGTAGGCGGGACCAAAGCTCGGTAGGTTTCGCGCGCGGACAACCGGCCTCGTCGCGCCGAAATTTACTCTTCCTCTCTCTCTCTCTTGCTTCTCTCGCTGCCGATCGACGACCTAACCCAGGCCCGAACGCAACGAGAGATCGCGACGCGAATCGTTCGTATCGACGAACGACTAAGCCGCGTAGAGAACCGGTTCGACGACGGCGACGACGACGACGACGACGACGACGACGACGACGACGCGATCGTTATACTTTGCCGATTCCTAATCAGGTGGGACGCGTAAGAAAGATTCTAGTATCACGGATAGTCGTCGGATAGGATGATAGGTTGCGTCGCCTGGCGACGCGTGGTATACGCGCACACCACTCTACGATACGGGCGACACTAATGGAAATAACGTTCTTCGTCTACCTTCGGTTTGTTTTTTTCTTCAGCCAGGACCGTGCGTCTCGTCTCGGCACGGCTAATCTCCCTCTCTCTCCCATTCGCTTCGTCTCTCTCTGTCTCCTCATCGGAGCCATCAGTGGCAGCGGCAGCCTTCGAACAAGAGTTGAGCAAATTCTATTCGAACAGAGAGTGACCCCGGATTTATTCCCGTAGTGGCAGAGATGGGTCGCGGGGATGGGACGCGCGACAGGAGGACGTTTACGAATTCGAATAAAGGCGCCTACGGCTCGACTGTTTCTGAACGAGATTCGGTGGAAGGCGGACGACGGAGAGAGAGAGAGAGAGAGAGAGAGAGACGAAACGAAAGTATACCTACTCTCGTACCGATTCTCTACGAGCCTAATTAATTGCTTCGAACCGTCTACCGGTTCTCTCTCTCTGAAACTGGCTCGAACGAGTTCCTTTCCGTTTCTCACGAAACTTGGCGCGCTTTGAAAGTTTCTCGTCCGAACGTCGAGTTTCGAGTGTCGATTCTCTCGGATCGGACAACCGGCGGTGTCGCCGGATGGCCCGGTCGTTCGATGCCGAGGCGCCACGGCGCCGACCGCGTAGAAGGGTTTTCTTGTAGCCCGATCGTAGCAACGCGACACGCACACGCGCGCGCGTCTGTCTCTCCTTCCTTTCGTTTCGTTCGTCACCGACTTTGTCCCGCTCGCGTTCCATCTATTAAAACCGATGCTTCGCGTCCGACCATTCTTCGAACGCTTTTACCCACACACGCGCAAGGCAACGCGTTTCGGTTGCCGAACCGCGTTATGCTAATTAGCGACGATCCTAAGGAAAAGCGAAAAACTAACAGATCAAACGATCGGCGATGCCGGGGTCGTTTCAACGATTAAAAGGTAATCCTTTTCCTTTTGCCACTTTTTCTCTGGTCGCGTGTAGGTAGGTAGGTAGGTAGGTAGGTAGGCAGTTAGGTAGGTAGGTGCGCGAAAGAGAACGGTGGAAACGAGGCTTTGGATAACTCTTGGCTGTCGGTAACTCGATACCGAAGATGCAAACGAGAGATAAGATTCCTCGGAAATTGCGCTGTCCGGTCCAGTTTCGGCACGCGCCTCTCCCCCTGCGCGGTTTCATTGACGGACACGCGAGCTTATCTACGCCTCGGAATCTTCGCGACGCTCTTCCCTCGCCCGATCCCTCGTCGATACCGACGATTGCCTCCTATCCACGCTCCGGACCCGCGTTTTTCGCGACGACGATACTCGCGATTCAGCCCGGTTGAAGATGTTTGTCCGTCGGGTCGACGATTCGACCGAGACGCGTGGACAGGGTGGACATCGGGAGGAAACATTCCTCGAATAGTTTCAATGTGTCGGCGAACCAGAGAGCCACGGCCAGAGAAGAGGTGACCGGTTATTCCGTCTAATCGACGAGCTCGACCGATTCTTTTCCTCCCTCTCTCTCTCTCTGAAATGGTCTCGTCTCCTCTTGGATAGATTCGCGTATTATTTCGGTTCTCACGCCGACTCGTTCCAATTAGGTGTCCGAACGTTTTTCGTTTTACTCTTCGAAAAGCGAGAGAGAGAGAGAGAGAGAGAGAGAGAGAAGGAAGAGACACCCGGTTTGCCTACTTACGCCTACTTGCTCGAAGCGACGGTCCGCGTTGCCCCCCGGAACTCGCGTCGCGTCGTGAATTTCCCGAAACGATTCCGTTTCGCTGCAAGAAGCGGAAGAAGGGAGAAGAGTACACGCTACGCGGGTACTACGCCGTACGGTACCGTTGATATTAGACAAGAGCCGGGATTTAAATATTTATGAATTATAGAGTGGCTCGGCTTGTAGTTGGGCAATTTTTGCCAACAACTACGAACCAGGGAACCCCGCTTAACTTTTCTTCTTCCACGATCTTCCCTATTCACTCGGCCGACTCTAAAGGAGATTTATGCATTCAGCCTCGAGCGTCGAGAGAAAAGCTCGCGGTCGTGTAGGTACTGGCGCGCGCGCGCGCGGTCCCAGGTATTCGCGCGTTTTCAGCTAGAAGGTGAAATAGCTAGCCGCGCGTCGAGGTCCTCCTTCGACGTCGACTTCCGGTTTTACCGCGGAACACGACTTTCCAATAACGATTCGAGTTCAGGTACCAGAGTCCGAGTGCGACTTTGGGCGCAGCAGCCAGCCTTCGCCACGGCCGGTGTCGTTATCTCTCGGCATCGATATCTCTTTGTCTTCGGTTGCAGGACGCAGGCAGGCGACCCGGCGTCCCACCGCCATTTCCAATATCCGAAATTCACTCGCAGCCGGATTCACCGCGTGGTCATCGTACGCCGGCGAGTTCGGGGGCTCGGGTTAATTATAATATAAAACTTGCCGCGCCTCGCGTCGCCTCCGCGATTTCTTTTCCACCGTTCGTTTCCCTCGGGAACAAGGTTCCGCCGAGCCGTTCGTCCAGCCGTACGCGCAGCACCGTCCAGCTGTTCCCAACCGAGTGTATCTCCTCCAACTCTTGGCTCTCGGATCGCGAAACGAATATCGCGATGGCAGTGGAGGAGCATCGAAATCTCCACTGGAACTGGAACCGACGTTTCGCGCGCGGCCCCCTCGGAAGATCGCGAAACCTGGCCACGAGTGGGCAACCGCTCTCTCTCTCTCTCTCTCTCTCTCTCTCTCTCTCTCTATCTCTCTATTTCTCGGTGTCGGTTGAGAAACACGGACGGCGTATCGGCAGGCCGTTGTCTCTCTATATTCCTCGGGAACGCACAACCACCACCACCACCACCATCGGCACTCGCGACCGATCCGATCCGATGCACGCATACAGGCTCGCGTGCCGCGACCAGCCGCAGCCGCGATCGCAGCCGCCCGACCAGTCGGACAGCCAGCCAGCCAGCCAGCCAGCCATCCAGCCAGCCATCCAGCTTCTTATCCAGCCGTTGCGGCTTATCCAGCCAGTCGGTCCAACGCTCGCATAATTACACGCGGCACCACCATCGTAATACTCGCGCACCGCTGTCGGACCTCGAAACGGAAGTTTCGACGTGCTCGTCGTCCGATCGCGCTCCGAAGCTAATTACCGGCATCGCGTTGCGACGCTTTTCATCGACGGCAAGCGGTGACACCGGCGGAACCCCGAGAGGAGGAGAGGAGGCCAGGCGAGCGCAACCGGTAGCAATCGAGCTACGGGACGTAGAGGTGTATACGCGCGCGATCCAATTATCCGCTCGGTCTCCGAGAGCAGATCGCGGTCGCGATTATCATAAATCAAGATTAACGGTCAGAGAAGATTTTCGCCGTCCAACCGGTCGTGAGTTTCGACTTTTAGAGGCCGAATATCCGCGTTCGGTTCGCACGTTCGGACTACTACTGGAGAAAACGAGACGGAAACCGAACGGGAAACGAAAGAAGAAGAAGAAGAAGAAAAAAAACAAAAAAAAAGAAAGAAAAAAGAAAGAAAAAAGAGAATAGCAGCAAACGATAGAGTAAAGAACGTAGCCAGAGAGGGGGGAAAGCAAAAGAAAATGATCGATTAACGTTGATGCGTTAACGGGTTAAACGTATTCGCGATTACGCGATAATTCACGATTTTTATTCGAGGAGGCAAACTGGTTTCGCTCTCGCGGGAAAAGAGCGGCTTCCTGTTGGGCGATCGAGCGCGCAACACGAGCAGATTCGCGCGTATCGAAGATTTTCGTCGCGGTTCGCGTTCGCGAGTGCACTAGCGCGAGCAATCTCGAGCATAAACCGGTCACCGACCGGACTCTCTGAACGAGTTACGATAAATCGTGAGTAACGGCCGAGCCGGAGAGATTCGCTGCCGGGTTCGCGTTAATTTTCTGTTTGTTTTCTAATTAACTCTCGGAATACTCGTCCGTCGGATCTGTACGGGGCTTGGCTCGCGCGTGACCGTGTTTACCGTGAATTTCGCTCGACTCGGAGCTCGTCGCGTGTCAATTTTCCAGCAAAAACGCTTTTGCCACGATCGTTACCCTCTAACGCGATGATTTTCGGAGCGTCGCTCGAATTCCGATAACCCGTAACGAACTAGGACGAGGCACGAGTTTACGAGCGAGTATCCGTTTTTTCCGCTCCTCTCTCTCTCTCTCTCTCTCTCTCTCTCTCGAACCCGTTTCTCGTTCGCGGTTCGACCACGGGGATGTCGAAAAGGGGAAGGCGGATCCGGCCGTTTCTCGGCACGATTTAATCGCGTGCAATCGCTAGGAGAAATGCCGCGTGTCTTTTGCCGTCGACAGGTTCGGAAGAAGAGCGCAATTAGCGGCCGGCTATAATTTAAGCCGGTTCAATTAATGCATCTGCCGCGGACCGCCACGGCACACACCACCGCGCACCCCTTTGCCAGCCAGATAGGCGAGGGACCTTCTCTAACCAAGCGCCATACGTAATTCTCTCTCTCTCTCTCTCTCTCTGCCCCTGTGCCACTCCCTCCCGAGTTTCGCACGGGAACCTACCCTTATCGCGCGAGGCGACCGAACCTCGCGACGCGGAACGTTTACTCGCGGCGCACGGTCGACTGAAAATCGCGACGCTCTCGGTTACGCGTGTACAGTTAGATCCCGGATCCAGAATCGAAACGAAAGAGGAGTAGAAGGAGGAGGAGGAGGAGGAAGGATCGCGCATCCTGGGAGTAAACGGCGTACACGCGGCTGTGCGTGCGAGATCGCGCAAACAAGGTGTTTGCATTGGCCTAGTGCCGAGGCGTTCGCGGCTTAAATTAATTACCTCGTCCTCCGACGTAACGGGTCTTTGCCCGATGCGCGCAAACTCGCTCGCTCGCCACGCCACGCCAGACCGCACCGTCGGCTCGATCGTTCGATACCATTTTACCGCGATTTTACCCCGAGTTTACGATCTCGCGAGCCTCCACCGAAGGTCGAGCGGCGACTTCGGCCGGCTTTTTCCGCTAGTAGAATTTCACCGTCCCGCGCGGCCCACGGACACGCGCAAACCGTTCCCCGATCTCGACCAACGAGTCGAGAGATCGTTTCAGATCTTATCGATCCGACGGCAGACAGCGTGGCAACGTCATTATTACCAGAACCCGCGGCGATCGTTATCGATTCGTAAAAGCATTAACGATCGTTTTACGATGTTCGATAAACCTCGACGTTCGATGAATGCATTACGAACCGCGGCGGCGAGCCGTGCGCCGATAAAAGTATCTAGTCGATACCGACGCCGGAATAGTTATCGCGACAAATTAGCTATCGCGTTCGCGGTACGGTTCGCGCAGCTTATTTTACGTCGATGCGGTTGCTACGCGCTTCTCCGAGCCGATTTTCACGTTTCAACTCGTCGTAACACCGAGACTCCGACGAAAGGGTGGCGATAAGGAAAAGGAGGAAAACGAAAGAAAAGGGGGCAAAAAACGAACGTGGAAAAAAAAAAAAAAAAAAACATAGGGAAGGGAAGATCGTACGGACGAGCGAGTGCGTGCGTGCGTGCGTGCGTGCGTGCGTGCGTGCGTGGTAACCGAGAGAGGTCTGCTTTCTCCGAGAACAAGCCGAGGCGCCACGCCGGGCGACAACCAATTAGGCCTAAGAACCGGACGAGTGTTCTCGTAGGACGATGCCGCGCGGCGCCGCCGCCGCCGCCGCCGCCGCCGCCGCCGCCGCCGTCGTCGTCGTTACACATCATCCCTGGAAAAACCACTCCACGTTTCTTCCCTTCTTCCCTTTGCGTTACGACCACCGTCGTTTCGTCGTTTAACCACTCGAGTGTTCGACGAGTCTGCAATTTCGCTTGCCGCCGAACCAAACGAAAATATTTCCGACGCGAAACGCCGGAAGTCGTTCGCGATACCTTATCGTTCGACGGGTTGTTCTTCGCCGATCGCTTCGCATCCGTTTAACGACCGTCGCTCAACCGTTTGCTTCCCATTTCGCGTCTAGCTACCAAAAGAGAAATACTCGTTCGCCGCCGCCGTTTCATCCAGATGTCGGCTCGCGCGAAAAGTTTCGTTTCGTCGAACGGCTAGATTCAACGGGTTTGTCGTACGCGAGCTACCGCCATCGTTCTTATCGTTCTTAATTAACGCCGATAACCGCGTAGACGGAGATAACGACCCGCATCCTTCCGCAACTGGACGGAGATGCGCTTCCTCGAAATAGGTAACGTCGCCTCTGTTCTACTCACTCGTAATCACTCGTCGGAGCTCGACATCCTAGGGTTCGAAGGCAGGGGCGAACAGTTTCGTCTGTGTTTCGTCTGTACGATGGCGCGAATCTCGTTCGTTCACAGGAGCGGAGAAATACTCCGTTTCGACGTCATCGAACCGGCGTCGTTAACGATCGGAGCACTTAGCGTCGACGAAAACCATCGAACGCGAGACCCGCACCGATGTTTACGATCATTCCGAGGAACCACTCGTCTTCTCACTGGAACGCACCTGCCGAAAATCGAGATTCACGCGATCAAATTGGCGACACGAGGAGGAGGAGGAGGAGACGCGCACATTCGTCGACGGCGAGCGAGCGATTCACGAACGGACGGACGTTGAAAGAGTTCTCCGGAACGCGATGCAGCCGGTGACTGCGCGGCTTCGACACTGGCTTGGACAGTCACCTTTGGCGCGTCGATCGTTGGCACGCCAGGGTGGGGGTGGTTGGTCGGTAGTATAGAGTCGGCTTCGCGAAGGCGAAAGCAGTCCTCGGCGTGGTCAGCCGCGGAGGCGGGGGCAAAGGCGGAGGCGACGAAACCGCGGACACTCGCCGCGACGCATCGCGATGCCAAAAATGCTTTCGATCGCAGAGAGAGAGAGAGAGAGAGAGAGAGAGAGGATAGTGGTAGGGATGAGAATCGCAAGGCGAACGCGTTCCACGGGTTAACGCGCGGCGAGTAACGCTAAGCGCGTACGCGCGAGTATGTAACGCGAGACACCAGAATCGAATCTCGCACGGCAAAGATAGACCCCGGGAGGCGGTCCGAGGCGGTGCGCGATGCCAGCTCTCGGGAGGCGGAGTCTCGACGCCCACGAGCACGAAGGCAGTCGAATAGCCGATTATCGAGCCGACCACACGGCCGCTTCGTTTGCCAGCCAATTTTCATAAAATCCTTTTTACTCGACTCGTTGCACACCGAGATCTCTTTTCGACTTTCAACCCCACCACACCACCGCCTCCGCGGGCCCTATAATGTCCGACCAGATCCAGCCCGGATAAGCCGTGTTCGCGGCCGGATCGTACTTCTTCCACGATATCTTTGGAAATTCGCGTTGACCCACGGCGTACTCTGACTTACGAACCTACTAGCTCTCTCTCTCTCTCTCTCTCTCTCTCTCTCTCTCTCTCTTTCTCTCTCCAACACACGTGCGCGCGCGCGCGCGCGCACACGCGCAGACATTTCGATCAACCCCGACGTCGTCGCCTCTACCACCCTCGGCTGACCGTTCGTCGTTAAATCGATGACGATTCGAACGACGACAAATTACAAACGGAGAACGAGTCATCTGCGACTCGACGTTAGCGGCAGTAAAAAGAGAAAAGGGGGGAGGGGAAAAAAAAAAAATGAAACGAACGATCCATTTCGAGGGAATGGATCGCGCGTTTATTTCGCACCACTTACCGTCCGTCACCGATCCCCCCTTCCCCCTGTCGGAAAACCGGACGTAGCGTGCCAGGTAGGAACCCCTGCGAGCTGATCGCTATCTCGACGCCGGAAGTTCGCATCCAGAGAGACGTCGGGCTCGAACCCGCCTGTTCACGGATATCATATCCGTTCTTCCATCTTCTTTCGCATCTTTCGTCCCGCGTACCGATTATTCTTCGATTCGATCGATCACCGGCGTCGACTCTACCGGGGAAAAGATACGCGGAGAGACGCGTCGTAGCCATTGACTCGGCACCGAATCCAGCCCATCTGGGTAGCGAACCAGTGCCGTTTTACGAACGATGCAAACTATCGCCACTCCGTGCGTCTGCGGTGTTAAAAGAAGGAAAACAACGAAATAAATAAAGAGATGGAAAGAAACGCAGCCCCAGAGGGATGGACGGCGAGAGCAGCACTTTACGCGTCTGGCATTAATTGGTACGATCGATTCGGTTTCGTTCGGTTCTACTGGGTCGTAAACGGCGTAACGGAGGACCGATTATCTCGTTGGGACGGTAGGATAAAATATGGTCGGTGCAGCTTGCCGTTAAGTAACGACGAAGATAGGCGTGGCGCCGATCAGAAAATTGGAGGGTGCAACAGCAACGTAGCGAGCAACGAGCACGGACTAGGCGTACCAACGAACGGAGGATTCCCTTCGATCGAATCGCTCGATTCCGCGTCTGCTTTGCTCGACAACAAAATGGTTAATCCCCGTGGCAAACGGAGCGTGCCTTTCACTCGCGCGCGCAACCATGATCGCGCGACAGTAAATCAACCGACACGCATTAAGCATTAACGCATTTACATATCGACGTTCCACCGCGCGCGCGCCCGCGACGCACTAAATCACGCTCGAATTGAAAATAACGCGTCCTACGAATTACGCGACTCGACTCGACTCGATTCGATTCGATTCGATTCGATTTTCGACTCGAACGCGAGGACGAACGCGAATCTCAATCACCGTGCACGAGGGTAAATTCGTTCTCGATCGGCGGTGGTCGAAGGGGGATGGCGGGGAAGAGACGCGAGACGCACGGTCTCTTCTCTAATCTAATCGTCGCCTCTCTCCCTCCCTCTCTCCCTCTCACCCACTCGCGGTCTTCGTCGCGATCCTTCTTTCGCAGTCTTCCAGGAAACCGGGTCGCCGCGCCGCTCCGGTGCGCGGTTGTTTCCACGCGTGTAGGTACACGTGTACGCACGTACACGCGAGCGTTCGTGGGTGCTCAGGATCGGCCGTAGGTTCTGTAATAGCCCTGTGGGCGAACGAGTCGCGTCGCTGAAAAAGAAGAAAATTCGACGACGATCGCGACGCACCGTCCGGTTCTCAGTCCGCGAGCCGCTCTTACTCGCGCGCACCTCTACGCGAGACTCTTTCCATTTTCTACCGCGCGACCGAAAATATTTCCACCCACCGATTATTCGCGTCCGGTTACCTTTAGTTTTCCCTCCTTCCGCACTCGCATCTAACGCTTTTCACTTTTTCATACCATTGACGCGAATGCGAATCGCGCGAGCTTCACGCCGCGAAAACTTTCTTCCGTCGCGTCGCGTCGCCTCGCCTCGCCTCGCAACGTTCGCTAAACTATGCGTTTACGCGTTACCTGTTACAGGTACCTTACAGGTACCTTACAGGTACCTTACAGGCATCTTACAGGTAGGTGGATGCACGTAATGTCGCATCCGAACTCGATATTCGTTTTCTCGGCGAATTGTTTTATCGGAAAGCTGCGAAATCGCATTTCGTTTCGAGCAAGTTACTTTCCGCACGTTAAAAGAGAAACAGATAGATTCATGTACCGGTGTTTGTTAAAAATCCCAAATTATATTATATCATTATCATTATTATTATTATTATTATTTATCTTTATAAAGATATGTTTAGTTGTACGTATATCGGACATTCTCTGTACGGAGTTTTATATATACATATATATATATATATATATATGTACGGATTGTAATTTGTAAACTCGTTGAATCGACCGGTGAAATTGTGTTCGCCCGACGGGAAACGTTCGGTACCTATTGGCAAGTTCCAAGGTTTTAGTTTTGCGTGAATTAATAAATATCGACGAAAGGATAATAATTTCGAATACATTACCGAAACGCAGCCAAACACCCCGTTAGAAAGTACAAAAATTACGACGTTTTCTTTGGCTCGTTCGCGACGCGCGAACCATCTGCAAAGCTGTGCAGCGAGCGAGTTTCCCATTGTCAGCAGGATTCGAGCAAGATCGCGGCTGACCGTAAATACATTGTATTCCTATATCCATTTATCCATCTATCTATCTATTTACCCATTCATTCATCCATCCAGTCCATCTTATATTATCATGTATGTATGCATGTACGTAGGTACGCGGGCAAGTACACCGTACACGAGATCGGAATTCGACTCGTCTAACCGCGACGAGGAAAGAAAATCGAGCGAGCGATCGCGAAACGGATTCGTAGAGGAATACGGAAAGCGGGGGGGGGGGGGGATTTAAGTCGGGTAGGTACGTCCGGCGCGCGACGCGATCGAGTTACGCTCGAAACCTTTACGAATTCGAAAGAATTTCCTAAAGAGAGAAAGGCAGAGTAACGGTGCACGGCACGCGATAAGGTACACCCGGTTGGCGCCACGCCGATAGGGAAACGTCGGGCATCCCTTAAATTCCGTGCGATCCGGTCGCGAGAGAGAAAAATCAAAGCGTTCCCCAGGCCCGACCCGAGTCCGAGTCGAGTCGAGTCGAATCGAAACGGTAATGGTCCGCCGCCGATGGAAAACACCGAAATCGTTGTGTACGCGGAATTACGCGCGTAACGACGCAGACTCGCGGATCAACAGCGAAGCAACAGCAGCAGCAGCAGCAGCAGCAGCACCAGCTTTCTTTCACCGTTCTCCCGTGCGAGAAGGGATCTCTCGAGGGCGGCGCCACGGTTGCGCCTCACAAAAAGTCCAAGACGGGAATAAAGAGACGGGGAAAAAAAAAGAGACTCGCCGAGAGCGGCTAACATGGAATAGCCCTTAGCAGGCACGATAGCCACTCTTTAGGCTGATGGACTCGCGGCCCCTTGCCTCCCCCCCTTGGTCACCGTGCCCACGTATCGCCGCGGCAGCCTCCCCGTACGCCGGCCGGCCTTCCATTTCACCTTCCCTCTGGCCGTACTTCCTTTTTACTCTCGCTGGCTGCGACCCCTTGTCTCCTCGTATCCTTCCTTCGCCGATCCGTTTCTCTCAAGGTTTCGGAGCTTTCCCACTGTCCTTGCCCGCCGCCGCCGCCGCCGCCGCCGCCGCCGCCGCCACCGCCCGCAAAACGGATCGCTCGAGTCAGCTATTCTTACTCGGCGCATACCTCGCCGCCGCGAACGAGCAAAAATTCGCCTCGTCGTCGCACACCTACCGCGTCGTGTACCTTCCTTCCATCGTGTCTAACAAACAACGATCGTTTACAGGCGCCAGACGCAAATCGAAAGTAGGAAAAACGTTCGTCCTAGCGAACACACACGAGGAGGAAAGAACAAAGGTGCGATTACCGGGCAAACGAACGGGAGTACGATAAATAAAGGCGAGGGCGGGGGGGGGGGGGGGGGGGGGGGGAACGCGACGCGAACAAGGACGCTTCAATATCGAGCTCGGCGAGCGCTTCCATCGGTTTCCCTCGAGAGGGCGATACCGCGTGGCAGACGCGAGAATCGTATCCCCGGCTACCGGTAAAGTCGAGCTCGCGGTTACCATCGGTAGCGGTTAGCCGACATCGCTCGATTCGTAATTCGTTGCCAGCGTACTTTTCGTTAAAGCGGAAACGAGAATGGAAACGAGAGCAGATCACGGTGCGATCGCGTTCCTCGGCGAGGCATCGATGTTGAAAACGACGGCGGCGGCGGCGGCGGTGGTCTCGGCTGGTAAAGAGAATAACGGCGTTGTCGCAGTCTTCCTTTTCTTCCTCGTTTCCGTTTCTCGTTACGCCATCTCGACGTGAACCGCCGTGGTGGAAGTTATGACGGAGATCGTATCGGTACCGGGTTGACTAGCGATTGGCTCTAGCGGTGGCACACTGGAACGAAAAGGCAGACGCGGAGAATAAAGTCGGAGGATCGACGAAAAGCGAGGAGATCGCGCGACACTTACATAAGCGTAGCCTGTCGATTTAGCACGGCAGCGGTGGGCAAAGCGAGGGGAGAATGAGCGTGGCCCAATTGCGCCGTGGTCGGTGTACCTACGGGTAGACGGCGCTCGTCTACGGATCCGGTACCGCTTCCGGTCTCGTTCTCGGCCCTGTTCCCTCTATCATCGGGCTGTGCCTCGGTTTCGGCCTCCGGTCCCATCCCACCCCCGTTACCGCTACCGCTCCCGTTCCCGTACACGTTCAACTGCACCGAGTCCACTGGAACGTGAAAACATTAATCGTTTCGAACGTAACGCGCGCGCGATCCGCCGCCAGTCTAGAGCGCTGCTACATCTGCTCGACCCGTAGGTACACCCGCGCCCAGCGATCGTAGACAAGCGTAGACGATACGTAAATGATAATGCTGTGCTCACCGAAGACTCACCGAGTACGCTAGGTTTAAGCTCGGTCTTGTGCATGCCGCTCGGTCCCGCCAAGCTTCCACCCATTCCCGAATGATTTTTCGGTTTCCTCTTTCTCGTCTGTATCCCCTCTTTCTTCATGCTCAACGGCCTGTTCACCTATATATACACGATAATGGGACCCCGATCAATACGAGGAAAAAGTCGATCGCTATCGGCGTAGTTACGATCGCGAGAAAACAAACGAAAAAAAAAAACATATCACCGATAACGTTGTCCGATCGATCGATCGATCGATCGATCGATCTACGTCCACGGAATTAACCGCGGCAAGATTTCGTTTAAATCGGGGATCGTTTCGGTTTTCAATTTTCGAATTCGCGGCGATCGACGCTGCACAAAACAGTTGTACAAACAGAGAATCGCCTCGAGGTGGAACGGACGGCGGTGAAATCGTGTTTCGTAATCGTCGTACAGTTGGAAATTCCCGAAACTCACGTTGTGCAGCTTGAAGTAGAGGCCGCAGGCGTTGCACACGGGCTCGCCGTTGTTGTTTCGCCGCCACAAGGTCGTGTTGCTCGTCCTGCAATTGGCGCACTGGACGCCCGTTCGTCGCACGCCCGTCTACAAAAATACAACGATTCGAACTGGGATGGAGAGAGAGAGAGAGAGAGAGAGAGAGAGAGAGAGAGAGAAATGGGAGCGTTCGAAACGCGCAGAAAGCAGAGTAAACAACAACCGGCGGAGTAAGCCTCGGTCGCGATTGTTTGCTCGCTCGTTGGCTCGATCGCAGATAACGCCGCGACCGGTGTCTACTTTTTGCCCGATTTCTCTCGCGTCGCGCTTGGACACAACAAACGGGAAAACGGAAGAAAACGGGGGAAGAAAATTTACCGGCGCTACCGGCTGTTTCGGTTTGCCGCATCTCATGGGCGGTCTGTTAACCCCGTTCGTCGCCTTGTAGAGGCAATTGTGGCAGTAGTAATGGCCGGTGTTGTCGTCCCTTCTCCATATGGTGGTCGGAGCCGCGCAGCCGGAACACTCTTTCGGATCGGTGGTCATCATGTCGAAGTTCTCGTCCGGACCGGAGAGCGGCAGACCGGACCACGGCGACGGAGCGGCGGTGCTGCCGGTCGACACGCTGTAACCGCCGCCGGAGTAGAGCTGTATGTTCGCCGCGTCGCCGACCGGGATCGCGGTCACGTTCTGGTAGCTCTGACCGCAATCGAACGTCGGCGGTGACGGAGTGCCGGCGGTGGTCCAGTATTCGCTCGAGGAGGCTGGCTTCGCGTACCCCGGATAGGCCGAACCGGAACCACCGGCGTACAACGAGACCTGGGATCCGGGCGATGCCGGCTGCTCGTAGTGAAGCGCGGCCACCCCTCGAGTACCGCCGCCGAGCGAGGCCAACGTCGGATCGCCCTTTATGTACGCGCTCGTGCCACCGGGAGACTCCACCTACACGCGTACGCGCCTCCATTAAACGCTGGTTCGTCGCGTGCGTCGACGCGCGAGACCGAGACGGAAGCAGAAGAATACTCACCCCGGATACGCGGCTGGTCAACGGCGCCGAGGGTGGATAAGCAAAGATCACCTGATCGCCGGGTTTGTTGGAATAGGCGTACGTCGGTGTCTGGTGAAACGTCTCGTTCCCGGTTATGTACTGCGAGTATTGCACCGCTTGCGACGGAGGAATCGGTACCGTCTCCAGCGTCGTGTACGTGCTCGACACCTTGATGTTCTCCGCGGCGACCGCTAAAGAGACCGCGACCGCGTTGCTCGTTTCCGTCTGCTCGTACTTGATGTTCGCCCCGGTCCCGGTGTTTACGGTGTAACCGCCGCCGCCGCCGCCGCCGCCGCCGCCTATCAAATGTTGCTGTTGTTGCTGCTGTTGCTGTTGCTGCTGCTGCTGTTGCTGATGATGATGATGGTGATGATGGTGGTGCTGACTCGATTCCTGTTGTCCGCTCGTCCCTGTCCGTATACCGCCACCGTCGTCGATCGGCGGGGAATAAGCAGGCGCCGCCGTGGTCGCCGTTGCCGTCGTCGCCCCCGACGAGTCCAATTGCACGTTCACCGTCACCGCACCGTGCGACGATACAGGGCCGGTCGAGCCAGCCTCGTACTCCTCCCCGGAACTGGCCACCAGCACCGGTGAACCTTGATGATAGGAGGATCGCACGATCGATCCGTTACCGGCGTTCGACTGAACGGCCGTTTCCCGCGAGCCTCCGAACCTCTGCTGACCGCTCGACTGAATCGCTCGTCTGTCTTGCGCGCGAACCGCTACCCCGTGGTGATTCTCTCGCCGATTCAACTGTTGTTGTTGTTGCTGCGCGTCGTGCTGACCGGAATAGATACGATCGTACATGCGTTCTTCCTCCGTTTTCTCTCGATCCGGTGTCCCGTACCTGGCCGCCTCCTTCATCGCCAACTCGCCTTCCGGCACTTGGACTTGCACTTCCTGCCCGTTGCTAGTCAGATAGACGATCCGCTGTTCGCTCGAACGGTGCGACTGTTGCTCGATCTCTGTCGCATCCGACTGGGAAATACGCACGAAATGTTGCGGCGTTTGCTTCCCGCATTCTTGCTGATCTTGTTGTTGCTGCTGCTGCTGCTGCTGCTCGACCGATTGTTGCGTCTCGAGTTGAAGGGTCGCCGACATCGCGTTCGGATCCGGCGAATCTGGCTCGGGATCGGCGACCGTCTCGGTTATGTGCCCGGCCGTGGTGATCGTGCGCACGGGCCTCCTCGCCGTGATCACCGATCGAGAATTTTCGACCGCGCGTTGTTGCTCCTCGCTCGTTCTCATCCCTGGCGAATCCTCGCCGACGCGACCGTCGTCCCATTCGCGTTTCGCCTCTTGCTTCGTCAGCGTCTCCTTCATCGCGTCCTGCAACACACACGGGACACCGACGCATACCTTTTAACGTTCACCTTCGACGATGCGAATATCACCGTCACCACCATCGCCACCACCACCCGGAAACAGATGGTACGAGAAAAAACGACCGAGAGAAAGAGCGAGCGAGAGAAGGGGAAGAAAGGCGCGCCTCGTCCGTCCGACAAGAACGAGAAAAGAAGGGAAAAAAAGAAAGAAAACAAAAAAAAAAAAAAAAGGAAACAGAAAGAGAAGAAAGAACGAAGGAAAGAAAGAAAACCGCCGGACCGATGTTTACCCTGACTCGAGTCACACTTCCCTTCGACAATGTCAAGTTCCGGACCGAGCACGCGACCACTTTTTCCTTCTCGCGCGTGACACTTGCCGCGATTCCAACCTCGGAACCGTGTTCGTACAAGTACATGGATACAGGGTGTTTTAGTCTCTCTCTCTCTCTCTCTCTCTCTCTCTCTCCCCCTATGTTTCTCTTGGCGGTTTCTTCCGTAAACGATAATCGAGAGAGAGAGAGAGAGAGAGAGAGAGAGAGAGAGAGAGAGAGAGACTGGGATGCTTACGCGTATACACTTTGGAACGCACCCTCGAAACCGGTGGACGATCGAAACGATGCGAGTTGAAGATGCGAATTCGGTTCGCGCAAACGTTATGGTAGTGTACCGATATAGCACAGGCGTCGTATACCGTGTAAAGTTTCTACTCGTCCCTCTCTCGACGGGCGAACCGAGCGAGGAAAGAGAAGAGAGGAGGAGGTGGAGGAGGAAGACGAGTCGAGAATCTCTGGCTATCGAGTGGAAAAGAGGCAACGGAGGGGTCCGTTTGTTTGTTCGTCGATAACGAGCGGCCGCTTACTAGCTCACGAGCGCGATAACGCGTTTCACGAGGGGATCGCGAGGGGATCGCGAGGGGATCGCGAGAGGTGTCCTCGCGTGTTTCTCATCCTCCACGGCAGCCATCGTTGTTAAACGCCATTTTGTCGTCGAGGCATCGATGGTCGAGGTGGCACTGGTAGGGTAGCAGATCGCGTGAGTCATCGCAGCGGCCGTTGTCGAGCGATTATCGGAACGGCAGGGCCCAAAAAATCGTCCACCCTCGAGCCGCGTTTCTCGCCTCGCGAATCGTCGCGTCATCCATTTCCTTCGCTCTGATTCACCTTGGCAAACGAAACGGTGCTCGTCGAGGGACCGGACGAAAGTTCGGATCGGTACGCGGTGGCGTACGTGACGCCCACCGATTAAATCCGGAACCGTATTTCTCGTCGATTCGGCGGCCTTGGGTAAACGGTGGCGAGCTCGCGCGACCGAGAACCGACCACCGATTCATCGATCTCCGTCGTTTATCTAGGATCGAATCGAAAAATGTATTGTTTATCGACGAACGAAAAAAATATAGATTGGTTCGCGGTGTACCGCTGATAACGAACGATAAGAGAATCGACGGTGTCACGCTGACCGATCTGGTTCTCGATCGGCGGATAACCCGCGTGTTAATTCTCCGTCTCCTCGGTTCGCGATCGAACCGGGGCCGAGACCCCGAACCAGACGAGGGAACGAGCCTCGCGGTGGTGGCCACCGCGACGGGGATGCCGGTGTCGAGGAGGCGCGTCGTTGTCAAAATAAACCACACTATCGCGATTTATCTCGTTTCCCATGATAATAAGAGATAAAACTGCATCCTTACATTAGCTAGTATATCAGCTAAAATGATAATTTCAGTCGTCGGGTCCGCCAGGAAGGTGTAGGGCCGTTCCTCCGGCTCGATGCTCGAGTTTCGCGAACGCGCGATTTCCGCATCGCGGTACCGTGCCCTCGTCGTGGATTCTACGCGGTGGTGTGCCCCAAGTGAAATCGAAACGAACCGAGTGTGATCGATGCGTATTTCGTCGCGGTTCCTCCCGAGTAAGGCCTCCGAAACCGACCTTCCTCTACCTTCCTACCTTCCTTCCTTCCTTCGTTCCTTTTTTTTTGGGAACACCTCGAAGGAGATGACGCGGGATCGCGGGATTGCGTAATTGCTGGAGTCGCGAACACGTCGAGGCCATTTTCTTTATCAGTTGAGTAGGAAATTCTTATCGGCGTAAATGAAAATCCCACTGCGAATCGGTATGGGTGCGTACGTGCTTGCCTTGCGCGCGCGCGCGCGCGCGCGCACGCGAAACGGTATCAGATGTAGAGACGACGATCGCGTGCACGGTATAGGAGAAACGAAAATTTTTTTTTACCTCGACCACGAGCGGTACGGTGGTGCGCGCGGGCGCGCGCTCGCCAACACCACTTTCGGTTAAGAGGGATGACGCGTATCCGTCGTCGAGTTCGTTGCGCAATCGTTCCTTCCTCGAATCGAGGAGGTACGGGTGTAATTTTCCATTCCGCGAACCGTACCATTTGTTTCGCATACCCGATTCGGAATCGAAAAACTCGACGCCACCCATCGACGCCGCTCTCGGACTAACGCCAGACACCTAAAGCTTTTTACGATCACGATTCGCGTTTCTATTTGATAACGCGATCCATCGGAACGTCGACAAAGTTCTCGCGCGAATCCCTGTGCTTTACAACGCAATTACCCAAATAATTTACAACGATAGAGCAAAGTTTTTCAGCGATCGCGCGTTTTCTCGACTCGGCGCGACTCGACGCGACTCGACGCGACTCGAATCGCGCGAGACCAATAATTAACGTTCGCACGACAAACAGCATTATCGTCGTTGCCCGATATTATTCCATTATCTTACGGCAGCTATGTGCTCAACGATTAATAATATATCTGCGCTCCGGGTGTATCTCATCTCGATATCCGCGTATAGTTTCGCGGCGGACGTTGCCGAGACGGTTACGGTAACAGACGGGTTAAGCGACGACGCTGGTCGCGTTTTCTTTTCTTTTTTTATCGTCTACACCTTTTTTCGTCCACGAAATCGCACACCTGTAACCGACCGAATTCAACAATTAAAACACACAAGTGTGTCGCGCACGCTCTACCGAACCAACGAACGAGTCACGTCTTTCCAAATACCAACCAGTCTCCCGTCCTTTACCTCCCGGTTTCCTCTTCTCTTCTTGCCACGCTTCCGTTTCCTTCGCCAACGTTGCGCCGTATCGCAACCACGCATCGCGCACCGTATACCGTGTATCCGTGTTTTCGCCTACTTTTCGCATAAGTGTGATGGCTATTATCCGTTTCGATCGAGAATGCGAGGTGGAACGGACGCGGGAAAATTGAAATATCTATCTTCGACTTGACTTGACTTACCGTGAGTACGAGAGGAACGAAGATGCGATACAGTTCCGCGAACGATATCGAGCCGAGCCGGTGTGATTTGTGTCGCGTTGATGGTCGTCGGCCGACTCGCGAGCACGACACGGTTACGATTCGAGAACGAAGGTGGCGAGAGAGCACGTCGCGCGGCTTGACACAGGTGCGCTGCCAAGGTGTGTCGTCGACGGACGACGATTCGGATCGGCTGCCGCCTGGTAGCGTCGTGCCGAAGCTTCGATCCCAGCACCGACGCCAGGGCAGAGAAAGAAAGACGAACGAACGAACGCGAACCCGTTAAATATTTACCGACTACGATTAGGCGAACGACAACAGACAAACCGCTCGTCACCGCTTTGTCGCCCTCGTTCTTGCCCTCGCGTTCATCCGCATCGATCGGGGTTTTATTAAAACTGCTCCCTCCCGCGGCCGTTCCAGCCGCCATCTTGGTCCCGCACCTCCTCCTCCTCCCCCCCCCCCCTCCACCTGTCAACCGTGGCCCCTTTCGCATCCCCTTCGCGCTGCCCCAGAGCAAACCCGATCTTTCCGTTCTCCCCCTGGCGAACGCGCGTATACGAGCAGGAAAGAAAAGAGAGGAAAAAGAGAGGAGAAAACAACCGCGAGATAACCTGCACGCGCGCGCGTCGCGCGTTATCGTTGAAAACACCGAGAGAAGAAGCGAGCTCGAGCTCGAGAACAGAGGGTGTCGACATACTTGCGCAGAGCACACACACGGGATTCCTCAGATAAGGCGCGGTCAGGTGAGACACGGTCGTAACATCGAGCAAGACGCGACCAGTTAACACGCTCGAGTTAAACGGCCCGCGTTTAACCTAAACGCTCTCTGGTACAACACGCGTCTGCTTCGCGGTCAATTATTCCCCGCGAATCCTTCTACCTTCCCTTTCATTTTCCAATCCATTTCTCCTTTCACCGTTTTCCAACGGTTACGCCAGTCAGGGAGAGAACGATTCTCTCGTTCCAACCTTTAACTGAAAGAGATTAGTCGAGATATCGCGCCTGTTATCGCCGAAAATACACAGGGATGAAATATTTTCCTGCGCGTTGCTCGCGTTCACCGACTTCTCTTCGCCAGCTGGTCGGAACGCAGCCCGTCGTTCTCTTCGACGCGCGTTCGTTACACCTTCTATCGTTCTTTCGATTTAAATATCCCTTTTTATTCAAAA
>CAXAJV010000005.1:7500-140000 GCA_963969225.1 Xylocopa violacea | reverse complement strand
AGCAGCCGAGTGAAATAGGAAACGAAGGTGGCAGGGGTAGAGAGCGGGGTAAAGAGAGCTTACGTCTAACTGTTTTTTTTTTTTTCCTTTTTCCTTTTTTTTTTTTGCTTTACGCTCACGATCGGCCAAAAGCTCGAACGTTGCGAGCTCGCGCGCGCGCGCGCGCGCAACGATCGCTACGTTCTTTTTTCTTTTCTCCGCGCGAAATCGCGCGAGCCTGACGCGATCCATCGTACGCGAACGAAATCTACGCGAGTCGTCGATCAGGCAACGCAAGATTTCGAAACGGAGCGCGACCGTACCATGGGTATAGTGGCACCTCGAAGCTACGAAAAATTACTTATCGATTAGCGAGCTACGTTGGAAAAGGCAGATCGTTTCGCTCTATACGAGACTTGGTGGGAGATGCGTGGTAAAGTAAAACGAACGATGGAAGAATACGATTAAAAGTAAATTAACCGATGACACAGGACGAATTAAAGGACGAATGGTATGCGCGAACTAAGATTGGTGAGTACAAGAAACAGGGTAGATACACGGATACCGGGATGGGAACGACAGACAGAAATAGAGACAGACAGACAGACGGAAAGAGAGAGAGAGAGAGAGAGAGTGTGTGTGTATGCGTGCGTGCGTGTGTGCGTGTGCGAGTGTGCGAGTGTGTAGGCGCGCTCGTGTGCGTGTTTCGGGGGATGACACCTACCAAACGCCGGCTCGATTTCTCCTCGAAGGCGCGACGGGCGCCACTATACCCACAGAAGCCTTTGTAGAAATCGCCCTGGTCCGCCACTGAAACAGAGACAGGATGCCAAACGTTAGGGGTGCTTCTCTATTCTATACGGCACGGGGTGTCGAGGCCGTTTGCTCACTTTGGAGATCGGACGGACGGTTCCGATGGCTAGCAGTTAAGCACGAATCGCGCTCGCGTCAATCCGAAACGAACTATTAAACGTTTTAGAGGACACGAACGGCGGCGAAACCACCGATCGTCGGTCTGTTCCGGCCACGGGCGAATTTCCACACAGGCTCCTGCTCGCAAGTCCCTTCGGTCCGACTTTTCTCCCGCTTCCCGGTCTCTCAATTTTTTATTTCACATTCTTATTTCATTCGCTCTTTTGCCGGCGAACGTTGCAGTCGGAGAACAAATCGTTCCGATGGGACGAGAAACGGCACCTTCCCCACCCTCCCCCTCTTTCCTTCCTTCCTTTCTTCCTTCCTTCCATTCTCCTTTTCGTTCGTTCGTTTGTTCTTTTTTTCTTCCTTCCTTCCTGCCTTTCTTCCAGTCGTGTCTTACCAAACGCCGTGGCTGCTTCACCAAGGGTCGATTCATCCCGTTCATCTTGTGATAGAGGCCGCACGCGTTGCACAAGTAGTGGCCGGTACCGTCTCGCCGCCACAGTGGAGTGGAAATTGCCCCGCAATTTACGCACTCGCGACCTTCCGTAAAGTACTCCGCCTCGATGTTGTGCACTGTGCCATTTGTACATGTTCAATATGTAATCCGCAATTAACCGTTTATCGTGGGGGACGAAGCGGCGAGAGTCAAGGTATCCGACGCGGTAGCGGAAATTTCTCGCCATCGAGCGTTTCAACGACGAGGAAGGAAATAGCAATAGCGCGGGGCGGAGGATGTAGAGGGACAGAATGTGTTATCAGAATTTCCGGCGTTTCTCGATAATAATTAACTATGCTAATAGGCGTAGTTGTTGGCGTTACTCGCGTCGAGTGTTCGACGACGCGGGGTCGTGACTAGAGAAAAATAATATCGCGTTACTCGCTACATTCGGAGGAGAAGAGACGCGAAGAAAAGGTCGGCGTACGGCGAGAGCGTATCCGGCAGAAACTGGGGCTGGGAAGCAATCGGATATCGTATATTAGTAAGCAAAGAGTTGCTGACGTCGACGACCATCTTACGATTCCAGCCCGTCTGCCTCTCCGCGTTGCTACGCGCGTCAGCTTCTATGCTTTTAACACTGGACCGTGCGTTCGAAGGGAGCTCGAGGAGCGAACGCGAACAAGTATATCCACCGCCGATGCGGCGCACGAAAACGTTAGGTTCTTCGTAACCGAATATTCGAGCCGCGCTGCGCCGCGCCGCGCCGCGCCGCAAGATGACGAAGCGCCGGGGAATGAGAATAGGAGAGTCGAATTACTGGACGAAGGGGCAGAAGAAGCGCGTTGAAAGCTGCTCTCGGTTTCGAGGGACCGAGAGACACAAGAGTCGAGTCCTCGCCGGCCGGTATATTTCAAACGATTGCCTGTACGGGATTAATCGTTACCGGTTACGATCGGAGTCTGGCGAATGTCACCCGAATCGGTGGTGGTAAATTTGTCGCGGTCGCGGTCGCGTTCCTAAACCACTCGAGACACGGTACTGGTGGAGAAAAGCCACAACACGCCCCTTACCTTCGAATTCCGTTTCCTGGCCCCGTCGTCTCTCTTCTTCTACTCGCGTCGCGAAACTAAGTCGTTCGTTGTCGTTCGGTCTGTATCGCGCGTAGACAAAACTAGATTAGCGCGTTGTCTGGGTCAGGGTTGCCGCGTATCAATACCTCGTTCGATACGATACACGCAACGTACGTGTATCGATAGAGGAGAGAGCGCGTGGTACCTCTATCGCGTGGCGAACGCGGCGATATCGTTTCGACGCGGCTCCGTTCCCCGAAACACGAAATCGCGATTGCCGCAACACACTCCGTTCGGATCGTAGTCGATGCTCGCGATGCTCGTTTTAAAAATGGAACGAATCGTGTCATCGGTCAAACGTCGCCGACCTCTCTAACCGATAACGTTCCGGACTTGTGCCGCGCGATAACCACCACGGTAATTCGTACGATCGACCGTGCGCGCGTACCTATTCTTTCGTTCGACGCTTCGTCGACCAAGCGTCGTCGAGTACGTTTCCATTCCGTCTCTATAATACGCGTACGATTAAACGAAATCGAAATCGTACGAAAATACTTTATCGACGCGACCGACCACGAAACGAGAGAAACCGTAACGCGATATTCTTCCCACTTAATTTCGGCCACCGACGACGGCACCCCGGTCCTAGACCGGGGTTTCTTTTTCCCTTTTTTCTTCCAAAAATTTCTCTCTCCCCTTCCTTCTGCTCCTCGTCCGACGAATCGCGCTCGGATCGAATCCTTTTCTCTCGTTATTTACGATCCTCGCAACACGATCCAGTCGATCCACGCGCGTACCGCGTCCCGCGTCCTCCTTCGAATCCTTCGCCACGATTTATCGTCTCACGAAACACATCCGTGGACCGTAGTAACGCGACACTTGACCCACCGCAACCACCCTACGCGCGCGACGAGTAGACCGGAGAGCGTTCCCAGGCCCCTTCTGGCCCATCGTCTACAATCGTCGTCGTCGTCGTCGTCGTCGATCCGCTTTTAGAAATCGAGAGCTTTTTACTTACTCGCGCTAAGACTAGCGGTGGCGGTGAGCTGATGCTGCGCGGGTGTCGACACCGGGTTGACGGCCTGTCGCCTCGAAGGAGTCGCGTATTGGGTCGTCAGCGAATCGCTCGAAGGTGAAACGTAACTCCAGGACGTGGCTTCGACCGTGCCGGCGGCTCCTACCCCGACCCCGACTCCGACGTTGCTCTGTTGCGTCGGATACGATTGGCTGTACCCTCGAAAACTCGCCCTACCGCAAAATGGTTGCGAAAATCCCGGCAACGTTTGATGAGTCACCACCGTACCCGATGACTTGCCGCCACCGCCGCCGCCGCCGCCACCACCGCCGCCGCCGCCGCCACCGCCGCCACCACCGCCGCCGCCGCCGCCGCCGCCGCCACCGTAATCCTCCGAAATCGCGGGAAGAGCCGTGCCCAATCCTGGGAAAGAACCGTGTATGAGACGATACGAATCTTAGTAGTATCGCTGACCACGCTCTTCTTCGTCCATCGATCCAACGGGGGGGAAATTTACCTGGCGCGTTCCACAGCTGCTGAGGTGAGGCGGTCAATTCCGTGGGGCTTGCGGCCATGTAAGGCAGACTGTAACTACCTCCGGTTCCCGCCGCGCTGGCTGTCGTCATACCGCTGATGCCGGTCATCGAACGATACAACGGGCTGAAACAACGATCGAACGATGAAACAAAGATCCGACGCCCCTGCTCTTGGGAATTACGGGCGGCCGTCCATCTGCCGTCAGGGCGAGAGGGGAGAACGGGGAAGGAAACCTCGGCGACACGGGTTCGCTAATGTTTCGCGGGAGACCGGAAACTCGAGAGAACCGTTCTCCGCGATCCATCGAGCCGTAAAATGCGGGCGCGTGCCAAGGCAGGACGTTTTTACGATATATTCCTTTCCGACCAACGGCTACCCGAAACACAACTACTCCATTATCTACCATTACCATTTACGGTGGCTATTACCGCTACCGTTACCATTAGCATCGGGGGCCCTCCGGCCGTGCGTACCTGCGAACTCCGAGGTTCCTCCGACCGACTCGTTCGAACGCGCATCTCTTTATCGCGACGCGATGCTTAGCGACGCGACGCAAACCGCGCGAAACGCGCGGCCTTGACGTTTTCCGCGACTCGTCCGCGACACGTACCGTTCGATCGGTACGTGCTCGTCGAGCGATTCGCGTATTCTCCCGGAACGATTTCGAGGCAAAGTTGGCGGCTCGCGCAACGGCATTCGACGTAAAAGAAACATCGATAACCGGGTAACCTCGTCCTTCGCTCGTTCCACGATCGTCGTTCGCGAGAACGCGGCAAAACGAAGAGTCCAACTTCGACCCGCGCGTGGTTGTTCCGTTACGGCCCGTTGCCTCCTCCTTCTCCTCGACCAGGTGCGATCGGTGCCGACGCACGGGCACGTGGCTACGACACGACAGACGACGACTATACGCGCCTCGAGAAAGTCTCTATATTATTTGTACACGTCCGATCGGATTTCTTCCAGGAACAATCCATCCCTCTTGACGGCTGACCGGTTACCATTTCCTGTTTTCTCTTCGCTCGGCGATCGAAAAGCGTGTAAGAGAAGGAGATGTTTCGGGCGATCCGCGAGGAATGCAGATATCGCGAAATCCAATCTAGAAGGTCGGTGGCGACAGGGTTATAGCCCCTGTTACCGGATCGCTATCTGAATCCACCGAGTCGATAAGAGACGACGACCGCTAGCTTCTCACGATAGCTGGTGCCGCGAGAAACCATACGTACGATCCGTATCCGGTACCAAGAAGAGTACAAGTTGGTTACAAGTTGCACTCTCCGCGCGAGCCCGCCTAAAGCGGTCGCGAATCGCTGCTCGTGTTTATTTAGAGGAGCAACGTTTTTTTCGCAACCGTGTTATCGGTTCCACGTTTACTCTGTTTTCGTTTCACGTTCGCGAAACGAAGCGCACCGATGATAAATCGAAGCGGGAAAGAGAAAGGGGGACCATCGTCGGCCATCGCGGCGGGGTGGAGCGAGAACCGAGGTGAAACGTGGCAGCAGGATCGATCGAACGTTAATTTCGATCGCTCGAGATGGAAACGAGGATAAAGTAAAAATGGAACAGACGCGTGCAACACTCACTGCATACTGAGATCTCGTTGGTCTTGTCGTTGTGTTCCGTCTTCCTCGACTCTTGCCAACTCGGTTTCGCGGCAACGAAACGATCACACCGGAAACCGAACGGTAACACGGCCGATCGAAAGAGACGCAGTTAGGCGAGCAACTACCTAGACGCAGCGAGAAACGATCGCGTCGCGCACAGTCGGCACCGAACAGACGGAAACAACGAACCGGCCGGAATAGAATCGGACAATGTGTGCAGAAAACGTTTAAGCGAATGGCGTTCGAGGACCTCGAACGTGGTCAGGATTTCCCCTTCCGCTGATCTCTCCCTTCCTTCGACCCCTCTCGCGGTACCTCGTCGCTCCCGCCCTCGATCGACTTTACGCGTATCCCCTCTGCCGCTGTCGTCGTCGTCGTCGTCGTCGTCGTCGCCGCCGTGCCGCGACGATTACATCCAACGATCCCGCCGTTCCATCCGTCTCGGTCGACGAAAGAAACTAACGATTTTTCGAACGTAGATCGAAAACTGATGGTGTTTGCATTCCGTGTCGCGCACCGCCGTCACCGAAACGTTTCTCGGAACGGATACGCGGCGATGGGTACACCGCGACTCCGTTACTGGACTGTAAACCCTGCGATGATTCACGACGAACTTTGCGTCGAGGATCGACGACGATTAATTTACGATTCGCTCGACCAGAGCGCGGACGCTTCTCGATCGATTCGAAAATAAGAGAAAAAAGAGAAACGAAAAACAGATCGTCCTCTGCACCCGAACTTTCGATATCGAATTTCGCGAAGGTCGTGGCCCCAACGCGCGCGCGCGCGCGCGCGCGCCATCTCGATCTCGTCCGCCGATCGAGTGTTCGCGGAAAATGCAACCGGCCGAATCGCTTCGACGCTGGCTCCGTCAGATAACCTTCCGTTTTCCCGCGCGCGATCCAACGAATCGCGCTTCCATCGGAGTCAATAAACTCTTATCGCGGTAACGCGAAAAAGAAGCGAGCTCGCATCGAACTCGCAATCGATCGACTCCCCTCGATCACTCGAACACCGTTTGCCGGCCGGTCGAAAAACGTTCGGCTCGTGCCCGGAGGACGTTGTATATTTATTCATAACGAAACTGTTGGCATAGGCGTTGCCCGAGAGGCGTCGGTTTGGCTTTATTTTTCGTTTCGCATCGCCTACGTATACAACATCGGCCGGCCGCGACACCGAGCATCCCTCTTAAGCCGGCCTGTAAATAACTCTAAACTCCCACCCCGTTGCCGGATACGCAACCAACAGCGACCAACGTTTGAAAATTTACCGGTCGCCAGTCCACGGGGAATTAAAGATCGACCAACCTGGAGAGCGGGCCGCTCGGCGAGTGCGGCGTCGACGAGCCGGACTCGTGCTCTTGTTGCTGTTGCTGTTGTTGCTGTTGCTGCTGCTGTTGCTGTTGCTGCTGCTGCTGTTGCTGATGGTGATGGTGGTGGTGATGAGCGTAGATCGAGTCCATGTAAAGTTGCTCGGAAACACGATCGGCGTCCTGAGCGAGACCGTGATTGGTCTGCACCGAGGATTGCGGTTGCATGGCCGTCAGATGAGCGTACGACTGTCTGCCCTGATCGCTGGGACTGTATCCACCGTCCGTTTGCCCTTGACGATGCGGCGACGAGAGTCTCTGATCGTCGCGCGGACTACGGCTAGAACCGGGTGAACTGCCGGTACGTAACGTTGGCGAGCAACCGCCGCCTCCGCCGGTTTCCGTGGCTCCGCAGCTTCCATCGCCGCCGTTGCTACCGTTCCCGCTACCACCTCTGCCGGTTCTCATCTGATGCTGAAGGTACGCGTCCTCCGGCAACACCTCCTCCAATTGATGGTGGTGGTGGTGGTGGTGATGCTGGTGTTGATGCTGGTGCTGATGATGCTGGTGATGCTGATGATGACCGTCGTTCCCCCCGACGTCGCTGTCGGAATTGCTCGCACCGGTACCGGTTAGATTCGGGAACAGCACACCGAGGGCGAATTCTCCGCGAGCCCCTCTCATGACCGTCGCGATTCCGTTCACTCTCTCCGCGTCTTCCTCGATCGTTTCTCGATGCGCCACCGGTTGCGCGGCCTGCGACTGCGATCGTATCTCTTGCTCGTCCGGACGGTGGTGGTGATCACTCGTCGAAGAAAGCGCGCTGCGTTGAGTCACCTCCGACTCCAAATGGTGATGGTGTTGCTCTTGTTGTTGTTGTTGTTGTTGCTGCTGATGATGTTGTTGATGGGGGTGATGATGATTGTGATGATGATGCCGTGGATGGAGGTGGTGTTGCTGGTGGTGGTGGTGATCGGTCGTGGTCGGCGAGAGTGCTTCGGTACCGTAACGATGCATCGTAGAGCGAGGCGCGTGACTGCCGGGCCGATTTTCCTCCGGCACCACGGAGACCTCGCTCGACCGTCCGTTATCCCCACCCTCGGTAACCGATACTTCTCTCGCCCCCGGTTGAACGTACTCGGACCGATGGCGGTGGTGGTGTTCTTGGTGGGGGTCTTCGGAAACTCGTTGCTGTTGCTGTTGCTGCTCGTCCCGATGATGGTGCTCCCTCGGCGACGAATCGTCGCCTGGTTCGTCACATGCCGCGTATCGGCTCCTTTGCAATCGAGGGTTAAAACCGGTTCGTTCAAATCAAGATGGACACGGGGTACGATCGTTTATCATACGCGATATTTACGCACGCATTCTCTCTCTCTCTCACTCTCTCTCTCTCTCTCTCTCTCTCTTTCTCTCACCTTTCACGGAGGACGGAATCGTGGTAATCGTAGCCGAGGGAGTGCAAGCCATAGGCGGCGCTGACATCGTTTCCGTGGTGCTCCGCTGAAACGGGAATTGCCACCAGTTGAACGTTGCTTCTCTCTGGGATCGCGCCATTTTCAATTGCCCGTTGGCCCGCCTCCAGCACGCCCACAATGACCCCGCCTTGCTCGCTTCCACGCTTTCCGTAATCCAGCTGTTGTTCGCGTTCCCGTTCCCGGTCTCGTTCTCGCTCCGTTTCCCGTTCTTCTTGCTCCAGCTTTGGTCGCCGAAAAAGATCGACCGCTCTACTCTCTAACCGTAACAGCCTAATCGTTCCTCCGCCATTGTTCCCTTCGATGTTATCGCCGACAATCTCCATGACTCTCTCATCCGTTCCGTCGTTGTCATCGACGTTGTACTTGGTCAACTCTGTCAACATCAAACGTTCATCCAGATAAGCGCGCACCGATCGGAGATCCGACGACTCGCGATCGATAAAACGAATCCGTTCGATCCGATAACGTTTCGAAATTCTAACCGTCTTCTAAATCCCTGCAATTACGTATTTACCAGATGGACACCTGTCGCCTACGCTGGATTTACGTCTGGTCGCCGGTACCGATCGGAAGTGTTGTTTCGATGATACGAACAAACTGTTGCTAGCCGGTACATTACAAAAATAACCGGTCGTCGTCGTCGTCGTCGTCGTCGTGTGTTTTATATATTCGCGCGAGTATTCTACACACATCTACGTAACCGTCTAAATCTATTTATTATGTATTTTCTAGCCCGGCTAGCGAAAATAAACGTGTCGATCGTTTCGCACGCGAACGAGCGAAAAGGCGAGAATGAAAAGCGATAATTCTCTCATTTTCGAAGCAAAGTCGAAAAGAAGATACAGGGATAAGAGCTCTAGCATTTCCCTCTGAAAGGCACACCGTGTCGATCGTTTAACATTCAACCGACCTTATTGACGTTACCTAATCGAATTGGAAAGGTCAGGCTCGCTGGATTATCTGACGGTGCTCGGTCTCGTCTCGAGCCGCGCGACGATTGGTAAAAAAAAAAAGAAAAAAAAAAAAAAAAAACGAAAATCGCGCGCGTGTCTGTATTTTTCGCGAAAGGTGCAACTATCGAACCTACCGCCTAGTTACCGATCGAGATCCAAAGGTATCCGCGAACGTATCCATCTACCACCTGTATTTTTGCGGCAGAACTCGCGCGCGAATAATCCACGCGTGACTCGTGTACACGTAGCTCGTTCATCGACGAATAATCGCATACCTGCTACATTTAATTAATACAATCGCATACCTACCGTTCGATCGACGCGACGATCGCGGACTTAACGAAGGCAAAGCTCCATTGTTGCGCGCTCGAATAAACTACACAGCCGAGCCGAGCCGTGGAGACGTAAAAGCCACGACCCCGATTAATCACTCGGCGCAAGAAAATACGCGGTCACCGCGACGTGGACCTCCGAGTGCGCCTCTTTCTCGCTCGCATCGCAAAACACCACCGTACCATCGCTCTGAAACCTATTGCTGACCTTTCTATACATGTACAGGATACGCGCACGCACGCACACGTATATTCGTCATCCGATGTCGTAGTTATCGTATTATAACGCTTGTTTCGAAAACGAAGTCAAACGTATCTTCGTTCTCTCTCTCTCTCTCTCTCTCTCCATCCATCCATCCATCTATCTGTCCGTCTCTTTCGTAGTCGGTTTTTCACTGTCGTTTCCATGCGAGCGCACAAGCGACCCATTCTCCGTGTACGAAAAGAGAGGTTCGCGGATGGGGAAGAAAATTTGGTAAACTTTTTCACACTTGCCGGATAGGCAACCGATCGAGATTAACGTCCTACGCTACGGTTGTACATGTAGCCGCGATGGCAAAAGAAGAGAGTAACTCGAGTTGGTCGAGCGGAAGACGTTTTGTACAACGGGGGCAGAGGTTGCTCTTATCTTATTGGCCCCATAAAAACATTCACTGTTATCCGCGACGTAAGCTACCAAGACGGCGCGCATCGATGCGATGCGCGGTTTACAACCGAGATTCTCAGAGATTTAATACAGTGGTAGGAGTTCTCTGCTCTCTCTCTCTCTCTCTCTCTCTCTCTCTCTCTCTCGATTATCCGTCGCGATCGAATTTTAGATAGGTAGGTGTATACTCTCGCTTCGCCACGATGAAACGTTACCGTTATCGGTTCGCGTGGACCGACATTTAAATATCACCCCGGTGACGTTCGACGACGGGAACAGCCGTGCCATTGACGAAAGGCCACCGACTAAAGGACCAAATGTTCTCTCTATCGAAGAAGCGTCCTCGTTGTTACATACCTATGACCGACGGAGTTGATTTCCAACTAAAACTTCAACGATGATTCCTTTTTCTTTTCCTCGCGGCACACTTATCCCTCGAAAAGGTAACCAAATTGGTTCGAAACGATCGCGGCGACGAGCCCGTTCGATGCTACTCCGACGGCTACGTGAATACCACCGGATCGAATTACCGTCGCGTTTTTTACCAAATACAGCCGAACACGGTTCCATCCCCGGTCTCGGATTCGTTTAGCCCCATTAACTTTCCTCGACTAGCCCGCCAGGACCGCCGCCGCCCCTCGAAAAGAAACCAAAAGAAGAGGGGAAAAAAAAATGACAGAAAAACAAAAGACCAATTAGTTGGCTAGTTACTCGCGTACGCGCCTCGATTTCGCGCGACGCGTCGAACCTCGATCCCGATGGCTCGGTGCGATCGACAACAACGACGACGACGACGACGACGACGACGATCGATAAAACCAGAGTATTCCCCTTGGCTAGAGAGTGATTTTTCTCCGTCGAGTGTGATAGACGTGGCCGGTATCGGTAATCACGCGCCGCGAAACAACGGAGGGCGCAGACTGCGCGGCGTAATACGAGAAGGGAACCGAACGCGCGCGATCAAGCGCCACACCGTGCGAAACACTGTTCGAACCTGTCGATGCTTCCGAAATTTCAAATTAAACTCGACGATCGTTGGTTTTCGATGAAAATTCCGCCGATAAACTAAAGAGAATTTGGTTACGAGAGCCACGGAGAGAGGGAGGAGAGGAACAGAGGGAGAGCGGAACGGTACCAATAAATCAGTCGTCGAAAGGTCGAAGGTCGTAAGCGGTGCCCCGCTATATTCACATCCAGCCCGTAATGGGGTATTAAGTCGAGAGGATTTTCGAGTTAATTTTCTAGCCTCCGCTCGCAGCTGTGGATGAGAGATGGTTATTAGTTTAGCCCGATACAACCATCGGACGTCGTTCCTTCGTAACTTTTCGTTTTTTTTCTTATTCCATCCATCCGAAAGATAAAACGAGACGATCTCAGATCGATTTATAAACGATGCGCGGATTGCACGAGTTACTCCGATCGTCGTCCGGTGACAACAATTGGTATTATAGGTGAGCGAAAGAGAGTGGGGATGGGCGAAAAATTGTTTACGTAGCAGGCAAACAGGCAGGCAAAGTAAGCAAAGCGAGCAAAGCGAGCAAAGCAAGCAAAGCGAGCAAAGCAGGCAGGAGGTCGGACGGGTGGGTAGGTTTACGGTACGTATTCGCTGGCCTGCCATCGAGCAGCACTTCTGACGTCACATCCTGCACGAGCGGGCGGACATCCGGTTTCGTTGCCGGACTCCTGTCCCCGAGCGATAATAAAATCTACGTTTGTTAAGGGAAAAGAAAGAAAACGAGAGAACGAACGCGCGTTCACGGTCCAGAGCCGGGGCGCGAAAGAGTAGTAAAGATTCGTGCCGCTTTCGCGCACGGAAACGCGAATAAGCGCGAATCAACCGACTGTTTGGAAATCCCATCGGGATTAACCGATCTTTCGTTTACTCTGACCCCCCCCCCCCCCCCCCCTTCCTTTCGTCTTCTTCGGCGATCCGACAAACGTACGCGCAGAATTTTTCACAAAGGACGGCTACAAATATTTGTCTCGTTATTGTTTTACGGTCGTGTTTCGTCGCATTGGATTATCCTTTTACCCGAGTAGAGCCCTACGTCGCCTCCTCCTCCTCCTCCTCCATCACTGGTACGTACGTACGCGTGTAGGTACACCGATTACGATCTCATCGGAACTACAAATCAGTCTCGAAGGTACGATCGCGTTCGACGAGCAAGTCACAGATGGCATTAGGTCGCCGTGTACTTTTTTAATATCGCAAAGCACATTCTCGTGCGTAGGTAGGTAGATAGGTAGGTAGGTAGGTAGGTAGGTAGGTAGGTAGGTAGGTAGATAGGTAGGTAGGTAGGTAGGTAGGTAGGTAGGTACACGCAGGTATGCGGTAAGTAGCGTGCGGAAGAAAAGGGAGGCTCGCATTTTCGCTCGCATCGAATTTACTGTTTTAGATGAAACGTTCTTCGAGGATATCCCGATAGCGTCTACGAGACAGTTGTCGGTACAAGAGTTTAAACGGGTTGATCCCGGCGCGGTGTCTGGCCAACGTAGATAACCGCTGGTGCGCGCGAAGCAGGGGCGTTTTCGGGGCGGTGTTCGCGTTCCTGAGGGACTCGCTCGGCGACTCGGTGCTCGGTTTTCCCGCGGCAAAAACCAGACACGGTTCCTCGTTCGAAGACGAGCAAAGTAGCTGCGTTCGACGCGTCGACGAGAAATTCCCGCGTTTCGTCGAGATAACGCCCGCATGTGTACGGAACGAAACCTGCCAACCATACGAAATCGCACCGACTCGTCCCAACTTTGACCCCAACTTTCCGTTTCCGTTCTCCCGGACTACCACCAGTCGTACCACTCTGGTACGCCAAAGTCGAACCGACTTTTTTCTTTCCCCCCCCCCCCCCCCTCTTCGTCACCGGTTCTCCACCGCGTCGACGACCACCACGGTTTTGCGCCTCGGTTTGCCAACGCACACGTCGGATTGTTCAGCTGTCTTCTTCGGCGCGACTGAAAAAAATGTCTGCGTTTGCAAAGGACACGATCGCGAGTCGCACCCCTACCGTCCGAACCTTTTGGAAAACGCGCGATCGACACGCGAGTACGTGTGGTACACGCTTAGTATATACCTATACAGAAGAATAATTGAAAACGGGGGGGAGCCGCGAGAAGAAAGCGAGCGAATACTACACTTGGCGCCAAACGCGAGCACAACAGGAGAACGAAGACGAAGAAGAAGAAGAAGAAGAAGATGATGACGATGAAGAAGAAATGGCGATGGAGTAACAGAAACGAAAGAATGCCAACAATGTCGCGGTTTATCTGCGCGTCCTTGGCTAATCTCTGTCCGTGAAAGATTACCCTATCACCGAGAGTTATGCTATGTCTCTGGCGCTTGTTGTACGTAGGCGTTTCTATCGACTCTATCTCTTCTATCTCTCCCTCCCTCCCTCCCTCCCTCCTTGTCCGTAGACTCGAAAAATCGGCTTTCGAAAAACAAGTAACGATGCTAAGCGTAACGTAACGAAATTCAACTATACTACATCGCGTTGTACGGTAGAAGAATCTCGTTGCCGGTGGACACTCGCGTACGAGGACAGTCCGATAATAAAGGTAATTACGGTCGACGTATGTGTACGCGTGACGTATGAAAAAATGGTGGGTTCTCGGTCGCGCTCGGTGAACGGACCATCGCGTATATTATTCAGGCGAATTTAAAGACGGGTAGACTCTTTTCTCGAAGAGGCGACAACGGGAACGACGATGACGGCTGTAGCGCGGACTACGCGAGACGGACAAGGGTAGAGAAGCACGAGGCTTAAGCAGGACGATGCGCGCGCGTTACGTTGGGTCATGCTGCGAAGCGTTATCGCAGACCGGCGGTCGGCCGATACCTTATCTGGAGTAGTTGCACACCGACAGTGGCTCCCAACTTCTGCCCATCCTGTCATTCTCTCTCTCTCTCTCTCTCTCTCTCTACCTCCTCGTAGAAAAAAATCAGTCTGAAATCATTCGACATCATTCGTTCCTACGTTCCTATTCGAAATTCGATCGATCCGATTCGTACGTTAGCTACGCGACGGACAGCTGCTTAGTAATCGAAACGAAATCCGCGGAACGAAAACGAAAACGAAACACGGAAAGAGGAAAACTGGAAAGAAGAAGAGAACCGAACAGATTCTTGGTCGATCGATCGATAAGAGAAAACACGTAAAACGTTTATTGGCATGGACGACCTATTTAGACGAAAAGGCCGTTGAAAACATTGATACACGATAAGCTCACGAGTCCATCGTCGTTACCATCGCCTTTCGTCGGAACAGTTTGCTTCGGCGTAGACTTTTCGAGGATCACGAGACGCACCGAACGACTGATCCCGACTAGACTAATTGTAAGCTGCTAGCCGATTCTTCACCGAACGCCGTCGGTGTATATCGCGAGATAAGTGGTATCGTGCTGGCTGTGGTACACCACGGCCGATAGAACACCACCCACCGTTTCGTTTACCATCCAAACGAGATACAAAAACCATCGACCGCTTTGATTAGCCTCGAGTAAGGTATAAACCGAGCGTTACGCGCGCAAGTAACGCGCAACGACGTAACTCTTACCCATGACCGCGACTGTTTCGAGAAACTGAAAAACAATAGGCAACCGGATGGATCGTAAATAACACGCGGTACGGGGTTTCTGGCTCTGACACCAGCTGCAAGCGGTGGCACCAGTCGCGCGCGCTCGCGACCAGTCGTTTCTCCGTTCCAACGAAATATTCTTCCTCGCCAGGGGGGGGGGGGGGGGGGGGAGAGAGGAAGAATCGTAAACGATCCGAGAGTTGTCGCTGAAATCTACGTTTTATCGTGTTTTTCCCTTGGCCTGTGACTTCACCGTACGACACACAATTTCTCGACGATGCGCGCGCGGAATCGCTTCGATCGCGCGGATCGTTTTAACCGAGGCGAAAATAAAACCGAACGACATTTGATTTTTACGGCGTTACCACCACGTCGAACCGCTTTCGCGTTACCGCTTTTCAACCATCGTAGCGGCCATTTTCAAGCATCCATGATGCAACGTATCCTCCTCCTACTATTTCTCCTACTCTTCCTGTTATCATTTATCCATCTACGAATACGTAACGCAGCGATTCGCTCGTTCGAGTGGTATATAACTTTTGTTCGCGGTTCGTGAAAATTTTGCATCGCTCCGAGCTACGGATAAACGAAGCTTCTCAACGCCAACATCGCTAATATCGTGCTATTATTGCGTACGTTGACCCATGACGAGGCAACATGTCCGCCTCGAATGATAGAAAAACTCAGATAACAGGACTGGACTTGGACCCTGTGGACTAATGTAATTCGCTTTGCGTAAAACGTACAGCGTTTACGTCACTCTCGAAAATTCTCTCGATTCTCCGACTTGAAACTAATTATTAAAACTGTTCGCGGTCGCACGATTCCGTAGGTTGCGGACGCGTACGTGGATGGTAGCGCGCGCAAAGGTACTAGGAGGCTCTAGCGAGAATGTTGCCGCGCATGGAAATCGGTGTCGCATCAACGGGGCGACTATCGTGTGTATCGTCGTCGTCGTCGTCGTCGTCGTCGTCGTCGTCGTCACGCACGTCGGCTACGAGCCGTGTTCGTCACGGACAAAAATCTTGTTCCTCGATTCGCAAACGACAGACGACAACGACGATAGCTACGAATGCGTAGACCGCGTTATCGCGGTCACTAATAGAGTTATCGGGCTCTGATATCCAACGTATATACATACCCGGCGATCGGCCCAGGTTCCCAGTGACTCGCGGACCATCGTCGCCCGTTCTTACCAGAGTTCATTTCTTTCTTTCTTTCTTTCTCGAACGCGAGATTTCGACAGCGGCCCGATTACAACCGAGACAACTCTATCGATATATCCCGCGTTCACCGCTCACCGTATTCGTTGCGTCGATACTTTGCCATCTCTTCCGCCGCCCCTCTCCTCTTTACACGAACCGCATCCGCTGCCCGCAAGACGAACCACCCGTCGTCGACTCGTTCGACTTTTCACCAAACCTCTCGTTAACTCGTTTCACCGGATCCTCGTATCGCGTTTATACAATAGCTAGAGAGAGAGAGAGAGAGAGAGAGAGAGAGAGAGAGAGAGAGAGAGAAAGAGAGAGGTACTTACGGAGAAGAATTCGCGACGCACCAAAAACGCACTTTTCCTCTCCTCTCGAGGCGAGTTTAAAATGTATGTCAACAATTGTACCGCGTACTCCGCTTCTCTGTTACTCTGAGCCGATTACCATCGGTTACACGTTGACCACTGTTCTAAGATCGAAAGCGAGGCTGGCGTGCATTATGTACATAGAGGAGAACCAGTGACCAGAATGAAACTAACGGAGGGGTACTCGCTCGCGCGCGCGCTCGCCTCACCGAACGAGCGAGCAAGCGAAAGAGAGAGAGAGAGAGAGAGAGAGAGAGAACGATTGTGACTGAACGATTGTGATAGATGATCGAATCGAATAAATGGCATTCGATCGAATCGTATTCGATTGTGACCGAGAGATTGATTTTCGTCGGTCTAGGGGAAAAATGGGTTTAAAAACTCGCATCGAAGCGAGTCGAGTTCCAATTTCTATACGAACGGGACGACAATAAATGAATGTTGCAAAAGAAGAACAAAGAGGAGCGAACCGAGTGTCTCGGAAAGACACCACCTTCAGGCTGCGTATATAGCTAAACGGGGAGGAACGCCTGGTTCCCCTGCTGTCGCGACCGGCTTGTCGCGTTCCACGGTGGGGATACGCGCACCGTCGACTCGCGCGATTGCTTCAACGTGGATCGACGTGGATCACCGTGGTTCGCGTCTGCATGTGTCTCATACATTCTATATATTACATATATATTCGTACATGTACATTCGCGTCTGCTTATATTTCTCCCTCTTCTTCTTCTTCTTCTTCTTCTTCTTCTACTTTTGCTGCTATGTCTTCTTCTTCTTCTTCTTCTTCTTTCCTTTTTCAACATGGTTCTCTTATCAATTCCGTACGTACGCGAATGCGCGTACAACGTGTGCACACACACACACCGACTTCTTGCCCTCCCCTCCAACCGCTACCTTTTCCATTCTACACCTCCTCCTCTCCCCCTTCACCACCCACCCTTTTGACTGACTTCCCTTCCGATATCTCCTCCCCCTTTTTTTCCTTTCTCCTCCTCTTCCTCCTCCTTTCAATTGGTAACGCGACTGCGCCGGCCTGCTCGTGCTTTTGCTCGTCCAAACTACCTATTTACGTACACATCCGTACGTTCGCGTTGTTTTTCACCCTTTCCACTTGGATTATTCGACCGATAATCCGATCGACGGTTTAATTATTCGAACGATGCATACGATCGATTAGAACCAAAATTAATCGTTTCGTTTCGTTTTACGTATTGGAGAGAATTATTGTACCGTTGGAAGAAACAAATCTTCTCGATGAGTCATAAGCTCTTTTCCAAATTTCCGAATCGTATACAGAAATCGGTCCAACGAGCGATTGCAAATACAACGTTATGGAAAGAGCTGTACGAGTGCAAACAAAGGGCCGTAGTCATTTTGTAAAAACCTCCACCATTGTTTGCCGGCATGATTCATATTGGTCTATGACCTTATAACCTGTGCAGCGCTGATGCATACGCAACGACGCTCTATTCTTTTAGGTTCAACAACACGTACGTATTTGCTAGTACAACAGCAGAGGTGACTAAGAAAATGATAGGTAGAATTACTTCTCGCTCTCGCACCGTGCGCGTCTTGAAGAAACTGTTGGTTCTTTTTAATAGTTGAATCGATTTGAAAAATATTTCGCAGATCGAAAACCAGGAAGACTGTTCTCCGTTTTCTTGACGGCCGTTCATCGCGACTGTTGACCGCACCGCACCGCACCGCACCTAACCGAGTCGCAACGAATAGGGTCAAGCTCAAGTTGCCAGCCTTTCTTAACGACTTTTCTACCGATCGCTTATTGTTTTCGTCAGGAAACAATCAACCATCTAGCGAGAGTTTAACTCCACCGATACCTATACGAAACGCGCTACCCGCGCCAGCCGTTCGACAAGTAGGGTTACAATTAGAATTTCGACGATTGCCGAACCACTAATTCTTTCTATTATAAATGTTTCCACGCAGTTTCCACTACTCTTTTGTTAACGGTCGATGAATTAAAATCTATCACGTAACGATGAGTAAATAGATAGATGAGAGAGAGAGAGAGAGAGAGAAAGATACCTAAACATATCGATTATCGCGATAACAGGAGCGATATCAGACTCGACTCTTCCTTTTATCCTTCTACTGTTAATGACACATTCCACGTCTCTCCATCGCTCTCTATTTTTCTTCTCGAGCGATATCCATTCGATTCTACATAAATGAGCGACACGCAACCTACACATTCCGCGCGAGTACCGTTCTCGGTTGGTGCTGTACAGGTTTTTATTCAAGGTGGAAACGCATAATTCGTGTTACCACTTAACTTGGAAGAAAAGATGAGCGATTAGAGAGTCAGTCAAAGGTCGACAACGTTGAACGATAGGCGTCAGCCAGCGACATTATTTTTCCATGCGTATTTGTACCATTCTCTCTCTCTCTCTCTCTCTCTCTCTCTCTCCCTCCCTCTATATATATATATAGTGCATGTACAAACTCGACAAGAAAAGAACCAAGCGTATCGTTACCAATTGATAATAGCCGTTGGTATATTTTAAATAACCTCGCGCTCGGACGCGATACTTGGACGGCTACACGCGTACCGCGTTTACTCTTTTCATTTCGTTTCAATCGTACTTACGTGCATCGATGATACGATGAACGATATCCTCGTCGACGAAATCGACGACAATCGATATCGAATCGCCAATAGCGTAGATCCAATTCATTCGAACGAATGTGTTGGTGAAAACACGAAAAAGCATGCCGCCTTCCCGTTTCGAAACAAAAATAAACTTTCAACTGAATCGAGGTACAACAAACACGGTTCCTTCGTATGGCATATACTTTTATTTTGCTTTTGTATACGACGATCCTGTTCGATTCTAATCGAACTTGACTGGCGTTGCCAATCAATTGCCGCTATTTACGATACGGAAATTAATTACAATGTAACATTACGCGATCGACGTTATGAAACGAAAAGCTTTTCGAACGCCAACGTACTTTGGTGTATCGCCGAAATTTGTCAACCCACATAAACCCACACGATTTACAAAGAAAGATCGAAACGATACGATACGATACCATCGATCGATCGAACGTTGTAAAGGGAGTAAAAAAAAAAAAAAACGACATACGATGTAATGAAAGATGATACACAATCGGGTAATCCAGTTCGTAAGATGTCTCTTTAATAAAAAATAAACAAACAAAACAATCTTATAAACGCAATGGTGTGCAGAGGAAGTAATCAACAAATAGAAGGGAATCGGTTTGGGTATCGTCGATGTTGGATGTTTGCAAACTTCTCTTGAACGAGCACGCACAAAAGTCGTGGCAGCACACTCCATTGTTCTTTCGTCCCGTCATTCGGCTAGATTACGTACGCGATCCGTACTAGAGTATGCGCTATTCTTAACCAATTATCAATCCGCAACCCAGTTTAAATTGTTGTTTACTATGATTTATCATACCACTTAACGCAAACGTAAACGGTAATGGTTGTAATTTCTTTTCCAAAACAGCACCCACCGTCCAGTTTGTGTCCACGCTTCCTGCACGAAATGAAACCATCCGGATACACATTAACGGGTTTTAACAACGAAACGACAAGAAATTCCTACATTACTACTATACGTGTACACCGTTATACCTCTGTATATTAAATCGGCCTTTGGTAAATCGATTTGGTAGGCAATAGTTCCGGTCGATTCCTGTATTCTACAATTTATTTCCAACTCTACGCCGACTTGCAACTGCTCGCTAGCTTTCTGATGGAAACAAAGATGACAGCCGGACAGACCTACGGGAAAACGGGATAAGATTCTCGAATTCGTCGAATTACGAGAATCGCCGCATCCAATAGAGTTTACGTACCCAAGCTACCGCTAATCGTCGAATCTCCGTTCGTGTATCTACCAGCGGCCGAGAGAACGGCAACTTGACCTCCTGGCACAGCCGGACCACGCTGGTACGCGAGTTCTCCACCGAGCGCGACGGACGGAGTTATACTTTGTAGGTAATGCATTACGAAAACGCCTGCGAAACAAGTGATTCCGTACCATGATGAATTCGTTCGACAACGCGATTTGACACGATCGTTCTTTACGCGAACGCGTAAAGTCTCGCGCTTACCAGAGTCGTTGAGTATGTCCGGATTACCCAAAGTTAACGAGGCCGTGTACGCGTCACCGCGATAATCCGTCGTCATTTGAACAGCGGTAAATTTACTTTTCTGTACTTGCGTGGCCAATTTTCCCCTCAATCTTTGACCGAACTGATGAATGATATTAGCATTCAGATTACCGCTTGGATCGATATCACCCAACAACACCGGATAGGCCTCCGTAGGAACTGGCTGCTGAGTACCAACGTACGTTGCTCCGAACCTGAACACATTCAAACGTTGTTACATCGTAACGGATGAAAGCATTTCGTTCGCCACCAACCTTCGTCTTACCTGTATCCAGATTGCGTTGGGGAACTCATACTTATCGTGTGCGAAATTTGAAAGTGATTGCTAAGACCTTTATTGAACATCACTTTTGCACCATCGAAGCACCCAGGAAATACATCTGCCGTTTCATATCGGAGATAAATGAATAAATAAATTAATACACGATGCGTAACGACGTGATTAGCGAAAGTGATCACTTGCGAGGATGATCGTGCGTGAACGATGCAAACTCTTTTACCTTTACACTTCTTATGCAGATCCTCGATAGTGCCGGGATTCGTCAACTTATCAGAATATATGCTAGACGCGTGTAGTCCATCGGAGGGATTGGAGGGATCGGATTTTTCTAAATTTGGTAATAAACCTGAGGTCGGAGGCGGCGGCGGCGAAGGTGTAGGAGGTACAGTGGCTGCTAGTACGTTGCCCATTTTTCTCAACTTTCTAAATAACAATCTGAAATTTTCTTGTCCTCTTTCCTTCTCTCTGTACAAATGATGCAGCACCGTAGTTCGTTCACTATACTTGTATATCCTCGAGCAAACACGTTAAACATTTACTGCATAAATGCCTGCATATATATATATATATACATATATATATAAATATGTACACATATACAAAAATCGTCGATGAAAAATCTCACGTTTAATTGAAACAGCGTGCTTCTCCCTGAGCCGCCATTTGTAAAAGACAACCACTGCCGCTCGGACCACGAGATATTTCGTTTCCCCGAAATATCCCTATTAAATCCCTACTATCGGGTATCTCGGGTCGATACTCAACGAACGACGAAACTTATTCCGTCCGTTATTTTGCGCGACATCATTTTTTGTCCTACGAATAACACAGACCGTAAAATCTAGTCAACCAATGAGAAATCATGCCGCTAAATAAAGCCACTTTACACGGATTATGCAGTGTTACACGACGCGTCTGAATCGACGAGATCGAATAATTTTGTACGTATGTACATTATTTGTATCTACGGACGGTCGAGTCGAGATAAAAGACGAATCGTTACATTTCCCAAACAATGACAGCGCACATACCTACTACCATTTATTTACGACTCTATGGCCATCTATCAAAACTGATGTACACGTAGCATCGTATGCGCGGTATACTCCATTGATCGAAACGGTCGAAAATAATTTCCGACGACGACTCGACGAACTTTTACCGAACGAGCGTTAACGGCTGAAATGTGAAAACGCGATTCAAGTACAGCAATAAAGTCGTATACGGGGGAGTTAACGATCGGTGGCAGCCTGGAGGGAGCGAGAGATCAAACAACCGTGGACTGCGGACTGTGGGCTGCGGGAAGCAGGCACGGGCCAGTCAGTCCACTAAACAAAACATGGACGCCGTAGAAATAAATGCGTCCGTCTCGTCGCAGAACGAAAGGCCGATCGTATCGACGGTAGAAATATGCCGTGTCTGTCTCCTTGGTAATCTAGTCATGCGAGACTTATTTCTGGAAAGCGAGGTTGCGTCCCTTTCGGCAAAGGCGATGAGTTTCGCTAACGTTAAGGTTAGACATGTAATTTTAAGGTTACGCATCAACCGTATTATTATATCGCAAAGAACCGTAAGATAAAACGATATCGCACCCGACGTTTGCGCGTCTTTTCATCATCTTTATTCCGCTACGGAAAGACGAACGGAACAGGAGCATGATCGCTCGTGTACAATTCGGTTGGCAACTTGTTTGCATTTCTAAAAGACTAGCAATGTCCAACGATAGAAAAGAAACGTTTCCGTAACTTTAACCGGTCCTTTGGACCGTGCTTGTAGCGCAGCTTGCAATCTCTTTTTTTAACAGTCACGTCTTTTAGATGTTACCCGGAGATGGACTACCGACCCGTGTCTGCTGTATATGCGCGGACAAACTGGAATCCGCGTACGAGTTCAAGTTACAAGTAGAACAAGCCGACGCAGTTCTCAGAGAGAGATTCGTTACCGTCAATATGAAGGAAGAGGAGCTGTTTTTCAACGAAGTCGAAGTACACTTGAACGAAGAAGATCGGAACGATAACGTGGACGAGATACACGTGAAGACCGATTATCAAAACGCCGGCGAAACGCTCGCATCGATATCCAGGGAAGAAAACTCGGCCCTTCTCAAGGAACAACTAGCGTTGTTTCAAGTTGAGAAATTAGCCGACCAAGAAGAGACGGACATGAGAGGTAAAGAAATTGCGGATCAAAATTTCGTATTCGATATTAATAGGCCTTTCGCGTTTCCCAGAACAAACCACCAACGTGGTAATGGAGGAAGTAATCCATCAGGCGGAACAAACCACGGAAAATTGCCTGAGTCACGAGGAAGAAGATATCAAAATGATCACCGACGATCCAAAGGACGAAGAAATGTTGAAGCACGAAAACAGAGATAACGATTGTCTGGAGAATATCCCGACTGTGGAACACGATTACATATTACAGCAGGAATGTATATTATCTAGTGGAAATCGGCAACACGAAGTGGAAGAGTTGCCGGAAGAAGAGGAAGAGGAGGAGGAAGAGGAGGAGGAGGAAGAGGAGGAGGAGGAGGAGGAGGAGGAAGAGGAGGAAGAAGAGGAGGAGGAGGAGTTGGGGGGCGAGATGGAAGGCGAAGAGGAGGAACAGCAACAGCAACAACAACAACAACAACAACAACAACAGCAGCAACGTCAACTTACCTCCGAAGAATCGTTTCAGCGCGAAGACTGCACGGAATACGTAAATCTATTGGTAAAAGCGGCTAATGCGTCAACGAATCGTCAAGTCGAAGACGATGCAGAGAAATCGGATAACGTCGCGAACACAGATGTCAAGGTAGAACAAGAATCTCATTACCCGAACGAAACTAGAAGAAGTAAACGTAAATTAGTTCGACGAAATGTTGCGATGAAACGAGACTCCGACGAGGAGAATTATTTCGAGAATTTGAATTTAAGCTCGAGGCTGAAGAAAGTTCATCAAACATCCGATCGGTCGGAAAAATTTTTTTTTCTCTGCTACCTGTGCGACAAAGAGTTTCTGTCGAAGAACGTTTTAAGGGAGCATATGCATTCTCACGAAGAAGTTCGAACAGCGCTGTCTTTGAAAAAAACGCCGGACGCGTTGCAAAAGAATGCGTGTAATCCCGCGAAGACGCCTCCGTCCGGTAAGAGATCGAACAAGTGTCCGTACTGTGGTAAACAGTACATATACATAATCTCGTTCAGTAAACATTTGAAGAAACACGAAAGGGAGAAAGAAGAACCAATGCCTTTGGAAATATCATTCCACGAACACGATTACAGTCTGGATTTTGACGACTATGAAACTGCGCGGCGACGCTTGAATTCCGAATATCGGAAAAGATCGAAACAGAAAAGAGAAATCGGCGGTGGCAAAGGATGTACGAAGACAGAGGAAGGGGCTGAGACGGAAGAGACAGAGGGGAAGGAGGAGGCGCAGGCGGAGGCGGAGGCGGAGGCGGAGGCGGCGGAGGAGGAGGAGGAGGAGGAAGAAGAAGAAGAAGAAAAGGAGAACGACCAGAAGAGAGGCAACAACGGAGAGGATGGCGGGGAGGGCAACGATATCAACGACAGCAGCTGCGGAGATGATGACGACAACGCTGCCGACAGAGAAGATTCGAATTCGAACAGAAGAGGGAAACAAAAGAACGGCTGTGTTCGTACGGAAGCTTTCGCATGCGATAAATGTTCGGAGAAATTTTACACGAAACGAGGATTACAGAAACACGCGATCTTGCATGTACCGCTTAGATGCAGCGTGTGCGAACAAGAATTCGATTCGTTGGAAAAATTAAGAAACCATCGAGCGAAACACGTGGTCGAAGGTGTATTAACCGAGCAAGAATTGTCGATCGACAAAGCGGCGGATCGTTATTACGAAACAGAGCGGACAGAGGAAACGGAAGAAAGTAAACGGTGGATAAAAAGTGAAGAAACGGCAGAATTATCGAGGACAGAAAGTAACGGATCGAAGAAAAAAACCGACAGGTAGGTAAGAAGCAAAGATTTTTATGTATTTCGCGGTCGCGAGAAAGGAGAGAATAAAGGGTGCGGGGGTGGGTCTATAAAATCTATTCGTTCTGACAATAATATCGTATGGTGTTGTTTAGAAACACGGGATCACAGCATCGTCATTCAGAGAGCGAATATAATTGCAAGGTGTGCTGGCAACGATTCGCGACGAGGGATCTGCTACGAAAACACACGGAGCAACAACACGAACGCGCCAAATCTTACAAATGTACAGAGTGTAACAAAGCGTTTGGTAACGAACTTACTTTACGTAATCATTTGATAGCTACTAATCATACGACTTTTCTGCACGGGCAAGAATACGATCCGAACAAACGTATTAAAAGAGTCGCTGCGAAGGCCGCGGAGATAATAATCGATAAAATCACAAGCGACACCGGTTTGGAAGATTACGAGGACGAGGAAGAAGACGATAGCGAGAATGTTGCCGATCGTGGTAACTCGTTGGATCGTCATAATCATCATCATCATCATCATCATCATCATCATAGCGTTCACGGTGGCGGACGGAATAAGCGCGAGACCAACCCGCACAGGATCAAACAGAATTCGAAGAAAGAATTGGAATGCGAAAGTTGCAATAAAAAATGCAGCTCGAGGCAATCGCTGACGAAACATATGGAGCAACACGTGAAAGACGAGCAGCAACGGGGGTCGAACAAGATGGAGAAGCAGCAAATGGCGCAATCGGGCGAGAAGGACAACAAGGAACGGCAAAAGAATGCCAGCCACGAGGAGGTTGTTGATAATCGGGAGAAGAAAGACGACGACTACGATTCGGATTTCGAGAGCGGATTGGATTGGCCGATGGACAATCACGAGTGTACGAAATGCCAGAAACGGTACAGTACGAAGAAATCGTTGCTACGCCATCAGTTGTTGCACGAAGAACCGAACTTCGAATGCGACATTTGCAACGTGAAATTTTACCGCAAGGACAAACTGAAAGCCCATTACGACAAGTGCTCGGAAAAGAATCCCGATCAAGTGAGAAAGTGCAATATTTGCGGGGACAGTTTCGAGAACAACGAAATTTTGCGAGAGCACAGATCGAAACACGTGACCGAAGGCATACTGACGGAGGAGGATCTGAGAGATATCGAGCCGCGGCCGGCGGAGAAAAAGCCAGGCGAGAAAGTCGGTAGGAAGAGGAGAACCGATATCGTTGGACTGGAGTGCACCGAGTGCAACAAACGATACACGTCGAGGAAAGGGCTGCTGAGACATATTCAAGTCCACGAGGGGAAGAAGTATCTATGCGACATATGCCCGAAGAAATTTTACAGAAGGGAACACTTGAAGATTCACGTTGCGAAACACAATATGATAAAGCCGTACAAGTGTACACGGTGCACGAAGCGTTTCATCAAAGAGGAACAGCTGACCAGCCATCTGTCGAAACACGACCGAACGTTGAAGAAGAACAAGGAGACGGACAGCTCGAAGAGGTTCCTTTGCGAGATCTGTTCGAAAAGTTTCACGCAATCGACCACGTTGATCGCGCACCTAAGGGCTCACAACGGCATAAAGCCGTACGTTTGCGAGGTGTGCTCCCGGCCGTTCACGACGAACGCCTACCTGAAAATGCACATGCGAACGCATACGCAGGAACGGCCGTACATTTGCCAGTACTGTTCGCGAGCGTTCGCCCGAGCCGACACGCTCGCCAATCATTTGACCTCGCACACCGGCGAGGCCAAGTATCACTGCAAGTACTGTCCGAAGAACTTCCGCCGCCTCAAGTCCCTCAAGGAGCACGTGTTCATTCATACCGGGCAAAGACCTTACGCGTGCCCGACCTGCGACCGCCGGTTCAACAACAACGGCAGTCGGTACGCTCACAGCAAGCGGTGTAAACAGAACTTTGTGCAAAATCAAAATCGCGCTCAAACGTTGACCGCGCAAGTGCAACCGGCTCAAACTCAGCAAAGGGTCTTGCAACAGGCTACCACCGCCCTTGGTCAAGGTCAACTGATGAAGGCGCAAAATATCAAAACCATCACCATTACCAGACAAACCGAACCGGTCACCGCTCATCAAACGGTTATGCAACACCAAGAGATATTGATGCCTTTGATCCTTCCTCTTACGGTCACGCTCGCGGACGTTGGCGAAGAAGTTATACTACCGGAAGGAACAAAAATATTTACCACCTCTTAACTTTTACTACTTTACTTTACTTTACTTTACTTTACTTCTCTCCTTAACGCGACAAAACTCAGAGAGAGAGAGAGAGATCCAAGTAATATAATTGACAATGACACGCTCTGTTTCTGACTTCTGTATTATACGTTCGCGTTGTATATCTCTGCTGTTTATATTTAAATACGAGAGCCTGTAAACTGTATAGGAGTTTTATATCGCGCGCAAAGCTGTTCGCGGAACATACTATCGGTGGTATCCGTGTTGTACTCTCCATGCGATCGATCGATCGATCGAACGTGTAAAAACTCGTCAACTTTTAAAAATCCTTGCGTGTATTCAAGTTCGAACAGCGATTGATTCGTTTCAAATCGTTTGAAATAACACGATACAAATGTAACGCGGATTATTATGCGGTATACGGTAGTAGCGATTCCACCGTCGTCGACGCGCCATAATCGAGTTACGATAATCGGTCGAAGCGTCGCTTGCTTTAGAAAATGTCCATCACTCGCAACACCTTCCCTTCCTTTTCGTCTTATAAACACACGCGCACGAGGAACACCGTTCTGTCCAAACATAATTTTTCATCAACACCAACCTTTTTAATCATCGATCGTCCATGGTGGCGGATCGTGTCAGAATTATTCGAAATTTCTTGCATTCCCACTACCGTCGATACCCGGGATCGACTAAGAGATCGCTAAAGATTGTTGCGCAGCGACGGTAGCAATTCTGCTGTTGTGTATCGCGGGATACCCGAGTGAAAAATTTACTTCCGGCAAAAAAACGCGGATTGCGATTTATTTGTACATATGTACTCGAGTAAATAAGTATTGTGAATAAAACGTTCGTTATTGTGGATTTTTGTTCATTCCGCTGGTTAACAACGGTTATATATATATATATATAAAAAACGCTCAGAGCTCAACGTTCAATTAAAAATATCATCGAGCGTATTTTGTATGAAACAGGCAGTAGTAATTCACCAAGGTAGAGTAATATTCGCAGCTTAACGGTGGTCGTTTATTGTCGGGACGGCAGACTTTTCAACCATCGATTACCCACAAAACGTTTATACCAGACGTACCCAAGTTAACGCGACCCAACATACCATGATCTCTCGTTTTAACGATGTACAAGAACAACAGAAGCGTATGAAATAAGTTGTTTCTACCCTAAAATTGCAGAGAAAAGAAAAGAAAATTATAAATGGATTAAACTGATGAGTATAAAGTAAACTTCGTACAACAATTATACTTACACGTTGTATTTCCTCGTAATCGTTAGGCGATGAATCTCCGGAATGTGCCAAACTATAATGAGGTGGATTTATAGACTGGCATACTATCACGGGGCCTTTGCTACGTGGCAAAATCATTCCCGATCTAGCCATGTATCTCGACGTGAACGGTCGGGCGTCCGGTTGATCCAAAGGAGCCTCCAGTTGCGTGTCCATGTAGGTCGATACCAAGTGCATAATTATCTGTAGGAACAACAATGCATTTACGAATACACGTTATGCGTACGCGCGAGCCGATCTCGTATCTGAATGACATAACAATTCGGTTACCGCCGAATCGGTCGGCAAACTGGAATCCCATTCTTTCCCGTTATGCGGTCCACCGCTGTTCCATTTGAATTCGCTCATCGAGCCTCCGCTCGCGAGAATTTTAATTCTTTTAATCAAATACTCTTGATTGTTTGAAAGCTCCAAGAAAGGCACCAAAGTGGGTAATGTAGGGATAGCAGTGACCAAAAACGAAGCTTGCGCTAGTTTTCTCAACCTATCCAGTCCAACGCAACCTGGTTGAGAATCGCTCAAACCGTGACGAACCAGAGCCAAAGTGACATTATCGATTTCGGTCGCAACTCGTTCGACGACTGTTTTGCTGATCCACTAAAATCCAATTTCTCCCTTATATATCTCTTTTCTTAAACATATCGGACACCACGCGCGCTACAATATTCAGATAAATATATAATATTGGTACACACGACGGTGTACGTTTGTTTCACTTGCCATTCGAAGATTAGCCGTCCATTCGTTTACTTTACTCGGATCGATTCTATATTTCCTCCAAATGTCGGGAGCACCGAACATACCGCGGGGTGAATTTCCTTCCTCGGCACCGGGGCTAGCGGACTTTGACTTATCTATGGACAATCAAAGTGTCCATTGGAATTAGTTTCCTAGTCGAATCGTGGACAAACTGCGCGCAAACTTACCGACAATAGGTGCCAGCTGATACGCGCATCTCCGTAACAACGGAGAAACTTCACCGGGGCTACGAATCGCTGGATGCGACCAAAATGAACTGAGCAAGTTTGAAGGCTGATCCATATCTGTTGATAGAACGTGCTTCTTCTGACGAGTTTCTTCCAAATAACTTTGCAGCTCTCTCTCGCTTTGAATCAAATCTTCGCTGGTTAAACTGCCGTTCGCCGAAACATTCAGAGACTTGCAGAACGATCCGTTGGGAGTGGATGCTGATTTCTGCGACGTTGGACTGCCGTATTTGAAAAATGGACTGGACGGTGAGAAGTCCTCTTGGAAAAATGAGAAATTCATGTACATTTCGATAGATTTAAATAACACTAAGGAAATAGAGGAATAAAGATACACTTGATCGCGCACACGCACTAGATTCGCTCAATCCCGAAGGACCGAGGGAAGTCATTCTTCTATTCAGGCTTATACACGACAAGTTTAGCGGAAGCATCGGTTCCGATGCCTTTTGGGACAGAGACGGTTCGTTCTGGAAAAGCGGATCGTCCTCCGATACACCCAGCAGATGTCTTTGTCTAGGGCTTAACAGTATCGGCCTTAGGGTGAAGCTTGCCCACAAGTATCGTGTTATATGATAAAGGGCGTTCAATGCAAATATCGACGCCAGGCACCATTCGGCCCAACAGAATGGCTTGTACGCAGCACCCCCGTACAATCTAAATAATAAACGCACGAATGAACGCGTGCACACATTTTCCAATGTTTACAGAATCAATTGAATTAATAGACGATCGATAATGTCAGAGTATTTTTTCAAAGTACGAGTTGTTTACATGTCAAAGATGAGGATTCCAAGTAGTGAACTGTTGACGAAAAACCATGTGATGCTACTTCTCGCTTTATTTTGCGCTTGCCTTATATCGAGTGTTTGTTCCACTTGAGGTTTAGCAGTCAGAACCCTAACCAAAAAAATTCATTGTCTAATTACACAGCATCCTAACCTTCCTTCCAAATTCCGTTCTACGTTTCGAATTTATTCTTTTACCTTGCATTAGGAGAGATACACTGCATCGGAGATCGGAAGTTGCTCATTTCTTTCCTTCGATTCTTTTCGTTAATTCGATCCAATGGTTATTCAACGGCCACAAAGAAGAGAGGAAAAGAAGAACCGACGTTTCCGCTCGTAAACGGACAGTGCTGCACGCTTGCCGCGCTTTTTCTTTCGCTTTCACCAACGATGGAAATCAAGTAAAACCGTTCGCATGGCTTGCTTCGATATCGATATTTATTGTTATATCATTAATTTATTGTTAACGACTAATTACATTATACACCCAGCACGTGACTGGCTGTGTGTGTGTGTGTGTGTAAAATCACTCACATTAATCCTCTCAATTGTTTTTATATCAGAGAAATAATGCCCGATACGCATGATAATTACGTACACGCGCTTTTATATACAAGTGTAAAAATAAAAGGAACCATCTATTTGTTCGAGTGTGCGACAAAGGGAAATCGGTGAAAAAAGTATCCTTTGCGTTGTACGCGTAAGATTTAGTCATTCAATTTAACGAGAATCTTATCTTTCGGCACATTATCGCCTATCGAGCATAATACACTTTCGACGGTTCCATCTCTAGCTGCTCTGACGACGTACTACAAACGAACAAACAAAGGGAAAGGAAAAAATATGATCAACTTCGAAATATGAAAAGAACGTTTGAAATTAATAGAAACGTACTTCCATTTTCATGGCATTCATCACAAGTAAAGCGTCGCCGGTTTTCACGACATCTCCCTCGGCGACGAACAATTTTTCTACAAATCCAGGCATAGGACTCGAAGCTTTGGACGGGTCCACTTCGATTCGATTCTTTCTAGGATCATTGAGAAATTTCGTACCAAGTGGTGTACTAAACTGCCATTCGCGATCCTATAAAAGCCGAAGATAGAGTAAATCAGTCCTGCGTGATTGATGAAAACGAACGAATATGTCAAAAAGAGGACCACCAACTCTCGTAAATAAATGCAACGTGTTGCGGATTTTAATTATTCTTGTTCTAGTAACCATCTCGTCGATCTCGCTACACAATTCCAATGACTTCCCTTTTTTCTTTAACGTGCCTGCTACCCTTTTCCAAGGACCAATTCGATTGATTCTCATCAAATAAACCTCCGGTTCCGTGTATTTTACTTCAATGTTGACGTCATCGCCGCAAACATTGAAAGAAAACGTTCGCGTTAAGGTATGATTTAATCTGACACCGATTTCGGTTGCGAACGGGCTGAAAGGATCGGTGGTTGCTAGAGAGAATCGTAGAGAGCGCGTGTCTTCGCAAAGTATCGAGGCAAGGGCAGCCTGAACCGCAACTTCGCTTGGTACGCGTAACTTTGGAAATAATTCTCGATAATGTTCATCTATGAATCCTGTATGTACTTGGCCTTGGCAGAAATTTCGATGAGAACACAAGTCTTTCATAAACTCTATATTGGTGTCGAGTCCGGCTATCTAGAAAATATTATAGTCGTCCTCGTATACTTTCGACGAACAGAAATTTGTTTTCCATGGAAAAATTTACTTACGTTATAGTCGCTTAATTTTGACCCAAGTATGGCCAACGCTTCTTCCCGATTTCTTCCCCAGACGATCAATTTAGCTATCATCGGATCGTAATGCACGGATACTTCGTCTTTCTCGCGAACCCCAGTTTCGATTCTAATCGCTTTACTCGTGACTTCTGGAACGTTCATGTACAATAGATTCCCCGCTCCTGGTAAGAAACCTTTTCTTGGATTCTACGATTTATGTAGCAATAACAAATCAATTAAATCGGTGAACGGAATTGATCGATCGCAGATAATCGAAGGACATTTTATTTGGTCAAAAGGAATACTTTTATGCATTTTTCAGAAATTACGGATCACCTCGGCGTAAATTCTCGCTTCGAAAGCGTGCCCTTCGAACTGAATTTCTGTTTGCTTCAACGGAAGTTCTTCTCCCGCTGCAACTCGTAGCTGCCATTCAACCAAATCCAATCCTGTAATTGCCTCCGTAATGGGATGTTCTACTTGCAGTCGCGTATTCATTTCCATAAAATAAAAGTTATTTTGATCGCGATCCATTATAAACTCCACAGTACCAGCCCCTACGTATCCTACCGCCTTTGCTGCTTGTACTGCCGTCATACCTAAATGCGACCTTAAATTTGCTGAAATACCGGGCTACAAAACATTACTTTCGCTACATAACTACTATTTTTGATACCGAACAAAATAATTCATTCATTCATTCATTCATCCATCCATCCATCCATCCATCCATCCATCAATCAATCCTATCTATCTATCTATCTATCTATCTATCTATCTATCCATCTATCTAAAATTGCTATTTATCTAACTATCTATCTATCTATCTATCTATCTATCTACGTACATAGATATGTACGTTTCAATGTTTAAAATTACATACTGCGGGGGCTTCTTCGATAATCTTTTGATGCCTTCTTTGAACCGAACAATCCCTTTCAAACATATGTACAACATTTCCATATTTATCTGCAAAAATTTGTACTTCGACATGTCTCGGTGTATCGATATATTGTTCAAGCAGAACAACCGAGTCACCAAATGCCTTTTTCGATTCAGCCCTCGAAGATTCTAGAGCCTCTACAAACTCTGACTCTTTTAACACTATTCTCATTCCTTTCCCTCCTCCACCACGTACAGCTTTTATCATTAAAGGGAAACCTATCTTTTTCGCTTCCAGTAGCAATGTTTCATTGGATTGGTCGTCCCCGTGATAACCTGCAATATGATTTATTATTAATAGCATAATAGTATACTTAGACGCGTGCATAGCGATAACGGAGATCATAAGGCGCTGATAAAAGATACTTGTCAGCAACGCTCCTACCAGCGGCGTTGCATGCTACGATTAACAAGTATTCTTCGTTAAAGGTGTACCTGCTACAACAGGAACGCCAGCTTTCGTCATTATAGATTTCGAAGTGCTTTTAATCCCCATGTTGTTGATCGCGTTCGCCGGAGGTCCGATAAATACGAGGTTTTCTTTTTGACAAAGTTCCGCAAATTCTGCATTTTCCGAAAGAAACCCATAACCAGGATGTATCGCTTCGCACTTTGTCTTTTTTGCTATGGATATAATTTTGTCCTGTCTTAAATAACTCTGGCTAGTAGGCGCGGGACCGATACAATAAGCCTCGTCTGCTTGTTCTACATGCAACGCGTTTTTGTCTACTTCGCTGTATACCGCTACAGTCTTTATTCCCAATTTCTCGGCAGTTCTTAAAACTCGACACGCGATCTCTCCCCTATTTGCAATTAATATCTGTAATAACGGCAGAGAATATCATTTTTTACAATTTCAAGGTTACGAGAGGGGGAAGATTAAAATATTTACACTCTTACTTTGTTGAACCTGTTGGTCACAACTCTCGGAATGTGTACATTTCGTGTGCGCGAAATCAATATACTGCACCTGAATCTGATATTTATAATATACTTGACGTTACTTCGTTTTGTATAAATAAACGACAAAGCGATATTATTTTACTTACCGCAAAATTCGCGTGTTTATCTTTATCCCTCGATACATTTTCATGTGCCGATTCGGTGTCTGGCTCTAAACAAACATTTATCGTTCGTTCGTGCGGCTCATCATTCGAACAATTAATTATTCCGCACGCATAACTGACTGATCTAATCAGTAACCCCGCGGTGAAAGGTTATGAATACATAACGCATGTATGTATATCTATTCTGTACAGAGAAAAACACAACACGGGACAGCGGTACGATCGGTCACGTGATGAGGCACTGATTGGTCCATTTTTATCCAGTAAGAGGTGGGAGCGTAGGAAGAGAGGGGGTACTTGCTCTCGTAACAAACATAAAACGGCACGTTGAACGTAAAAAATTCGGCCTCCTCCGAATAATGAATTATGAAACAATTATTCTTGTAGGTCTGCGGTAATAATGGTTTCTGACCTACCGATGAAAATACTTTCATCTTTTTGTCTTATATACCGTATTAGTCTAAAGAAATAACGTAAAGACACGTGGCCTCGCAAATATTTAGTAACACGTTTCATTGTTTATACTGACTTATATTTTGACTTGTTTTTTAACATACACACACCCTTTTCTTAATTGTTATGATCCCAGAAAAGAGCGTCCCATTCGGGTCTACCAGGAAACAAGGTTCGCTTTCATCGTTCTCCTATATTATTAATGCATTTTGTACACTCGTGCGTTTATGTTTCCATTCATATTTACGCATACTCTAATTTCTAATTTATACCTTTACGTCTGCATTTCCATACTAGATAATTATCTCGTATCTTATATATTAGGTCCGTACGATATTTTTTTATTTCTTGATTCGGCAGCACGTTACCTAGCCAACAAACCTATCCGTAAAAATGACTGTAAAAATGAATTAAACTAATACAAGAAGAAAACAAAACGAGCAAAATATATTTATTTTTAAATATATTATTAGACAGAGTACGATGCGAGCATAACCACAGCTTTACTCTCCGTCTAACGTAGGATCAATTAAGCCAAGTAGAACACAGTCAGCTTCTAATATCGTTAAATCGCTAGACGCTCCTAAAAATCTTGTCGACAATTCTAAATCCTTTATTTTTAATTTGACTGTAGAACCTCTGATGTACTTGCTGAAATGTCAGAATGTCAACATGATTATCCGTTTAGGCAAAACACGCGAAAACACTGTTTGCAACTCACTCAGAATTCTTTTGAGGTCTTGGGCATACGCAATAAAATTTCCATCCAAAATCAATATATAAATCATCATCGACTACATGAAAAATTTTTCCTTCAACTACTTTGTCTTCGGGATCACCAAGCTGAAATATGATTAACACGTATACGTACACAAGTAAAAAGTAAGAAAGAATAATGTTTGATAGTGCACTTTTATAAAATATTACGTATATTTACGTCTATGAACTTGGAATATCGAAGCAACGAAGGAAATGTATTATTGTTTGAAATTTCTGAAACATTTTTATTTTCGTCGATGAGTCTAGATAATTCGAGAATTTGCTCCGAAGAATAACTCATTCCAGGTGTTCTATTATCAACATCTTGGACATTTCCTTTCTCCGTTCCGTTATCCTTGGCGCTGAAATTTCGGACAAACGGGAGGTTCGTATGACTCGTACACGTGAACCACAATTGTTCGATCGGTTTTCGATATCGTTGAATCTTATTCATTTTAATCACCAGAAAGCGCGTGTTCGTTACTGAACGACTTTCTTATAGGTTACGTTTGAACGTTTCACCGCATTCGTTAGGTTAACCGTGCCTAAACGTACGAAATAAAGTGGTTACAACTTTTCGTTGCGTTTCTAACGGATCAAGTGAGTTATCGACGATACGATCAACGATGTTACATCGAAACGAATAAAAATGATTAATGGAAAGATCGTAGATAGGATTTTTCTTTGTCGGTATCGATTAACGTGCTTGTAAAGTTGTTCGATTGTAAATCAAGAATGCGAGACGGAATGAATTTTCATTTCTTTTCAATTCTTTCGATCAAGTATAAATTGATGATGGACCGTTAAAACTGATGTTGCCTTTATTAGTCGATGAAACAATCGCGTAGCGTAGATTAATAACAATTGCATGTTCGTTCGAATGCAAATCATTATATGCGAATCATAACTTAATATTAGTTAATTGTGTTTTATGCGAAAGGTGTATCAATAATGCCTATACAAGGTACACTCTTCAACATTGTATCCAGAAATATTTCTACGTCAACGATGTGTAATCAGATAATAAAACTGACAAGACTAAGAGTCGTGGATAACAGTGAAATTGGGAAGCGAGCTATGATGGAAGGAAAACCACCGCGTTGTATTCATGTTTATAATAAAAAAGGCGTCGGTTACATAGGTAAGTTGGTTAGCGAGATATTACTTTTTTTTCATAATGGATTTTCAAGTACTATTCTTAAATAACCTAGGGGACATAGTGCTAGTCGCCATTAAAGGCGAGAAGAAAAAGGGTGTATTGGTCGGCTTGAAACAAAAACAAAATCGGAAAGTTCCAAGATTTGACAGCAATAACATAGTTCTCATCGATGATAACGGAACACCTTTGGGTACCAGGATTCATGTACCGATTCCTCACATTCTTAGGACAATCTTGAAAGAAAAAACGCACAACAAAGGCGCCGATTACACAAAACTGTTAGCCATTGCTACAAATTTTGTATAATCCGTATAGACGGATAACTGCAACTTTACTTTGATTACTTATACTTTAATGTATGTGTAATTTATTGGAAAGTAAAGGGCAGTGTTCGTTATATGACAATTGTGTAGCTATTTATTATGTACGACCTGAAAAAAATGTAATGAAAATTGTTCTTAGATTGTAAATAAGAAACAATAAGGAATCAATCGATCGATATCGGTCGTTGACGAATAAAAATCGATCAATATTATAGTAATAGCGTACCATTTATATATATATATATATATATATAAATAAATAGATCTCGTACCTGGCCACTACAGAACGACAACAGAACGAGCAACTCAGCTTCATCTGGTGGCAACATTTCGCATCAGACAAGCGTTACCACGCTTGTTAAGTTGTTAATAACGTAAAACGTCAGAGTATATCTCTTCCCCCGGAGTTAAATCCCTTATTCCTTCTCTTGTATCTGTTATCTAGGACTCTTGTCGAATCCGTGGCGTTACAATCTGTTTCTATAATCCATTGTGTTGGTAACGTTGCAAGCTGCGTATACTGATCACACGAAAATGATAAAATAGTCGGCGAGGAATTCGGGTTAAAAAAATACATCGAACATTAGGTCTAAGCTATATCTAGTCTATGGTATTGGGCAAGCGAGAGTAATTGTAACGTGGTATGTATGTATAGAATGAATCATCATAAGATGCGCGCGCATACAAACGCATACAGAGGTACACAGACTGTTCGTAGTTTTCTACGCGTTGCAAGCTCGCGTTATAGATCTTGACGATCGAAGGATCCTGTATATATTGACAAATATTCTGAATCGACGTTGAAAAAATATCAGATTCTATAATTTACATTGCAAAACGTGTACTTTTGTATCTTTCTGAATGCACGACATATCGAATCATTTAGGAATAATCGCAAAGTTCTTTCATACAATTTCGGTGAGTTCTCTATAAATAGAAAGATTTTCGTGAAAACTGTTCATACATGTGTATACAGTGGTGAAATTAAATCGTGTTATTAATGTGTGCGTATATATATATATATATATACATACATATATACACATGTACATACGTAATGTCTGCTGTTGCAGATTGTATCAATGATTCTGAAAAATATTCATTCAAAACTGTTTTAAGGTGCTCTATATTTGTGCCGCAAAAGTATTTCTTGAGATATTAATTCTAAACATGTGTCAGGCACGTATACGGAGTGTACGTAAATTCTCTACACTATCATTTGTTACGTTCGATCAACGAAAACACTGAAAACATGCACGGTTTCGGTTTGAATATTTTATTTTTATTCCGTAAAATAAGAAATAAGAGTAGCAGTATGTACGGACATCGCGCGATATTCATCCATATACACGCGGTGTGTTACCCTGCAGGGGGATACGCGTTTAACGAGTCGCGTTAGAGGAGGTCCGGACGGGGAAAAGAAAAAAAACATTGAAATCAATAAGAGTAAAAGAGATAGAAAAATCATGCTCGAAATAGGGGCTAACAGGGTAGAAAGTATCTTTCGACAGAAGGGTCTTTATTTTTAGCTGATATAATGCATGCAACGATGGCATTTTACTTAGGCAAAAAGAAAAAGGAACAAAAACTATATATATATATATATATATATGTATATCAATGTATTCAAGATATGTATCGTTTGGAAGAAAGATTTAAAAGTTTTTATTTCGATTCTTATTTCAATCAGGATTATGGAGAACGATCAACGATACGAATTACGAAGCGGAAGTAGATCACGCTCTAGAACTCCCTTTGTACAGAATCGTAGCTTAATCGAACCGGAGACTTTGGAACATCATTATGATTTGAGAAGCCAAAGTCGAGAACGATCCGGTACTCCTGGAGAGGTAACGAATAATAGAAGATCTGCTACTAAAATTTCGTAAGCATCGAAATTGTTTGTTACTATATAAAAAGAATTGAATTTCAATTTATACGTAACCTTTCCTATATAATAATTGCGATAAATGAATTGCTGTAGACCCGTTAGCGGTAGCAAAGTAAATGACCAAAGTATAAAGACCATGGTGGAGAGGAAAAAACAACTTGTAACCGCTGAAACTATGTCGGATAACGTAAATAAGCAGGATGAAAATTCTCATGTCGGTACAAAGAAAGGGGAACGTAGATCCGAAAGGCAAAGAGCAAAGAAACAAATGTTCGCGAATGGACAAACTGAAAATAACTTTCCTCTCTCGTCTCTCACTAGCGATTACTCTTCGGAGGAGAGTGGACGAGAAGAAGATTCGTCCAACAGGCCGAGTTCTGCGCATGAAATTTATCGACAAGCTGGCGATTGGTGGAAGTACGTATTTATAGCATCGGATCCTTGTAATGTTGCGCATCTGACACTCTTCCAACGCTTCTCTGCTCTGTAATGCTAGAGATACGTAATTGTCATCGATATCTTCGACAGTGATACAATGATTAATGCATTGCAATGTTTTAGTGTATTTCCAAAAACGGATTACACCTATTCTGAACGGTCTCAGTGTCGCTACGAAATAGCGCCAGGTATATTAGCGATGCCTAATATGTCACGCCGTTCCATTCATTCAAACACGCAAGATTTTAGTCGAGTTGAACATAATCGATGCGAGAGCGGTATATGTGAAACAACAAGCACTGAAAAAGAGAATACCACAAAAACTGAAGAATCTATGGTGAGTACGTAACAATTTACCACGTAAATTATCTGTAAATAACGGTGCGTTTTAGATTTCACGCTTATGTCGGTTAACAATTAACTCGTACAACACCATCTTTTTGTAGCCCATGTCGAATGAATTTTATGCATCGCATACGTCAGATTCGGATGGAAAGTCCAAAGTTCGATACAAAAAGACTCGTGTAGAACAACAATATCGTTGTCATAGGGAAATAATTTATACCGAACCAAAAATTTCGATCAACTCCCGATCAAGGTTTGCTAGATTTCTCTCTCTCTCTCTCTCTCTCTCTCTCTCCCTCTCTCTTTCTCACTCTTAAATACCTGCATATGATACAAGCGTGTTTCAATGGTAGAATGTTTCTTTCTTTTTAGGCAACCATTGTTACACTCTGATTCCCGAAAAAGCGATATTACATCTTTTGTTGACTCAGACACTGAATTAGAAGAGGCAGTTTCAAGCAAGCATAACGGGAAAAGCAAAATTACACGATTCACAAGTTTCACATCAGTCGTTGTTTTATGGTTTAGGAAACTCCTTGAATTTCTAAAGCTCGATACAATTAAAACAGGAGAATACCGCGCTGCTTCTGAATATCAAAGATATGGTATTATTGAATTATTCACACGTCTACCAAAGGCCGCATCACGGCAATCGTTTTGCCTTTGATGTAAAGTGATATAAACTGTTTACTAGTACATACGTTAATGTCACTTGTATGCATATATATGTATATATAATTACAGAATCTAAGTGGTTCAGAATTTGGAACTGCGTTGACCGTACCTTGCAGTACCTTTATATCTTTATGGTCACGGTGTTCTTCCTGGACTCGTGGTTATTAAGCCATATATCCAATAGCAGACGATGGATTCGCCAGAAACGTCTAAAGGTTGTCTGGATTGCTTTATTACCGCTGCTTATTCTTACTGGTAAATTTCCATGATAACCGTTAAGTCACTGTATGAAATTTTCCAATTTAGAAACCCGTGTCTCCGTATCGATATTCTTTCTCTCTATTTATTTATTTATTTATTTATTTATTTATTTTTTTTTTTTTTTTTCTTCTATTTATCGCGGTCACCCACAACGTGGTCGAGTTTTTGCCGTGGCATCTTCGGGAAGACCGGTGAAACCTATCCTGGCGTTTGTTTTTCTTTTTGTTTCAGGAACTTACATCGTGCAAAAACAGTCCTTTATCTGTCTGGATTCTCTGCACAATATTCCCTACGATGTCACTGAGACGAGCTATCGCATCATTAACAATATTATCAGTTTAACTTCTTTTCAAAGCGATTTATTTATTGAATATATGAAAACGTTTAAAAATGTATCAGTACTCCGCTTGTCAGGTGCGAACGTGTCTTTACCCGAGATGCCTTAGCATTGGTTAACAATTGATTGGTTGATCAGGAGTGATAATTGTTTTTTTTTTTTTTTTTTTTTTTTCTTTTCCCTTTAGTCGTCTTGGGTCTCGTTCAGTTTATACGTACTTTATAGCAATTAATACAGCGGTACTTGGTTAAAATTGCTTTACCGTTGATATTATTATTATAGTGTGTGTGTGCGTTATTATTACGATCACTGCTGTTATTATCGTTACTATTATTATTATTATTATTATTATTATTATTATTATTATTATTATTATTATTATTATCTTTATTCTCCATATCAATACTACATGCACGTTTGCATTGCGATGTACAACGTTTATCTCGTATTGTGTTTATATCGCAACGGCTTTGACACTGGTTACATATCTGCAACTGAAAATGATAAATATTGCACATATGTATATATGTACATTTTTTTTCTTTTATTATGCACGCATATGAATTTAGAGATGCAAAAGAAAAAAAAAAAAAAAAAAAACTGGTTGGAAATTATTATCTTTACGTATGCCTATTGCTGTGGTATCTGTAAGAACACGTTCACATATCGTCCAACGCGTTTTTAGAAATATTTGCACTAGTTTATTGCTCGGAACATCGTAATGCTATCTGTATAAAAGAAAAGTTCTTATTGAATGAAGTCGGGCTAAAACGGTTAAATGAAACGATGGGAGAAGGATAGAAGGAGTAGGATATTACTTGACTGGCGATGTAAAATTGGAGTATTCGCGCTCCACAAGGAATATGGACATAATCAGTCTATGTATCGATGTCATCGGAATGGTGAGTCCCTTCGTCTATCCTTCTCTCGGCAGTTGTATTATGTTACAAGATCTCGTAAAACTTGAAGAAAATGACATGCTCGTATTTCAGGTTGCTGGTGTTTCCCATATCTTTCAACATTGTTCCTTTCAACGAAAGTTGTTACGCGACAATTTAGAGAAACACCGGAGTCCGTTACCAGTGATAAACGATTGTTTCTAAAGGGGGAAATGATCGACAGCGGAGTCAGAAATGTTTCAGAGGATAAAATTACTGAACAGTCTGTAAGAATTGTTACCAAACTGTGCTTGTGCGTGTGTGCTTTAATGAAATTTACAACAACTAAATGTTTGTTTACACAGGATCGCCTTTTCAATACAAGTGAGTCAAAGGAAGGTGGTGGATACATTTGGTCAATGTACGATGTAAGTTGCAGCGAATCAAATTGTTTCTAATCAAACTATCGGTGTTTGACGTGTATGTTGTTCTTTACAGAACAAAGTACAACTGTTAGAAAAGAGATTACAGGAATTGAAATTACCTGATATGTATACTAAAGAAATTAACGACATTAAATTGCAATTCGAAAGATTGAGAGAGGAGCTAAAATTATCTTGTAATACTCGAACGGATTATGTCACCAGTGAGGAGTTGGAAAAACGTATGGAAAGATTCTTGGCCGATTATATTAGTTTCTTATCATCGAAGACAGATGAAGTTAAAGGTATTTGAAATATACTTGTCGCGTGGATACGTACAAACGAATAGACAGTGTGCGAAAAAATGATTTCTTTGTACAGTTCAAGTTAAATCATCGATTACTGCAGACAACGTTGTAACAGATGATCGTGTGCGCGAAATAGTCAAGGAGGCCTTAAAGATATACGACGCGGATAAAACAGGTCGCGTTGATTACGCGTTAGAGTCTGCTGGTAAGTTTACGTCGAATTTATTCAGACTTGGGAATTTTGTTGACTGGATAAAATTTGTTAGTCTCTCGTTAATAGGTGGACAAATAATTAGCACACGTTGCACGCAAAGATACGACATAAAAACTAGAGCATTCAAATTGTTGGCGTTTACGCTTTACCATGAAAATAATAATCCTCGTACGGTGATACAAGGAAATCCAGTACAACCGGGTGCTTGCTGGGCATTCCAGGGCTTCCCGGGATATCTGCTAATTAAGTTACGTAGCCTTGTTTACATTACTGGATTCACAATCGAACATGCACCAAAATCGATTTTACCTAACGGAGAAATGAGAAGTGCTCCTAAAAAGTTTAATGTTTGGGTAAGTAAATCGAGTATTCCCTGTGCACGGTACACGAATTAATTGAATACTTACGTACACAGGGTTTCGTCGATGAAAATGATTCTGAACCTGTAAGGTTCGGCGATTATGAATTTGCAGCTTCGGATGAGAGTTTACAATATTTTCCAGTTCAAGTGAGTTTTATTATTAGAACGGAAAAATGTATGAAACGAAAACGATTTTAAATCACCCATTTTGAAAGAACACGTCTTCGTCAAAATCGAATCAAGCATACCTTAATCCGAAGTGGGATCAATGGGCTGGAATAAGAAAATTTACATGTTTCCATTTTGCGGTTGTTTACAAAAGTGACAGGCGACATGTGTGTTACGTTCTTTCATGGTGGACGATTGAAAAATCGCCTTAAACATTCGAGATGATCCAGCTTATCGCATCGTATTTTAATATAATTAATGCTTTCGAATACAGAATACAACGATCGACACGGCATACGAATACGTGGAGTTAAGAATACATAGTAATCATGGACAACTGGAATATACATGTTTATATAGATTTCGCGTTCACGGAAAACCGATTTAAGTAATAAGTTTAACCGAAAGTGCAAGAGAGTGTACACCTTTCTAACACTGTGATTCGTTGTATATACAGTGTAATAAGAATGAATTATCGAATGTAACTCTCTCAACAATCGATAAAGAAGGTGAGTGAATGAGCGAATGACTAATAATAAGAGACAGACAGAGAGAGCGAGCGAGCGAGAGAGAGTGAGTGTGAGCGAGCGAGCGGGTATGTGCCTTGAATTACTGTCTGACATAACAATTACCGACCGAGAGATTTATTTTATAATACGTTATTGTAAAATGAAAATAAGGCCAATGTAAGTTACCGTTACCATACGTTGTTTGCAATACCATGCCTAAATATTCGCACACGAAATCGATTATCTTTTTTTTTTTTTTTTTTCGTATGCGTGTCGTGCTCCTTTTCCCCTAATTTATGCATACAACCTCACGACTGTCTTTTCGAGAGAAACGAGGTGTACGTAAGAAGAAAAAAAAAAAAGACTCATTTTTTTGAAGAATCTACGAGAGGGAAAAGAGGGAAGGGAAAAGGTTAAATCACGCTGCAATTTGAGGAAATCGGTATTCCAAATATTATCCAAAGTTAAACATCATTAGCTTTGTAATATCGTATATTTGTAAAATCAACTCGACAGTACAAATTATAAAGAAAAAAAAACTTTGTCTAGGTTAAGGTACGTTTGCAGTGTTTCTACCATAATTTTCATTATAACGATGCGTTTTATAGAAATTTAGTACACAGCATATTTGATAATATATTTGGTTGGCGCGCGTGCGTATACAATGCTATACGCATATGTGTACGTACGCACTTCTACATATACTGTACATGTATAAAACAGCGAGGAATATATTGTTTTGCAAATTATAAACTAATTTTACAAGAAACATTCACCGTATTGTTATCTTCTACCATACTTTTGTCTCCTTCTTTTCGAACATACGTAAATCTATTTACCCGCTATATGCCATCGATTATTCTTACTTACGCGGACAGTGTAATTTCTTAACGCATCGAGTTAACTTTATTTCTCGTGTTTAATCGCGCGTTAATCCCCATTTTGTTCTAAAAAGAAGAACTAAATAAGTAAATTAAAGACAGAGAGAGTTGATTTCTTAATCATCTTTATTCACACAAAACAAATATAGACAAAAATGTCCTTGTCAATAATCGTACACGTACTTACACACATATGCGAGTGCACATCGCTTAGGTACATACATGAAGCGCGTGTACGCACTTTTCTTTGCATATATGTGCAAATTAATACATTTCATTTTATACATATGGATAATGTAGAGTACACGTATAATGTAGAGTACACGCACGTGTCATGGTACGTGTGTACGTGTATGTACATATTTCTATATATGTAGAACATACGTGTAAAACATATTTAGAGAATTGTACGAAAGTCGAATCGAATCGAGTCGAATCGAATCGAGTCGAGTCGAATCGAATCGAATCGAATCGAATCGAATCGAAACGAAACGAATGAAGTCAAATAAGATATAAATTCGAAGCTGTTTCTCTTTCCGTTCTCAAACTTGCGCATCTAATAAATAGGGGAGTAGTCGGAAGAGAGATACTGTTGCAAACAGTAAAATACAATGCAAACGAACTGTCGATTGCAATAGTTTCACCTTGTCTCTCGTTTTGGCGTCGAGTTTCATTAGAATCGATAATAACCCGGTAAAAGTGTTGTCAGCAACGAGATACTGGAACGGAATATCGGAATGATTTCAATACTGATTTTGGAATGGTTCGTAATTCCCAGAATTGGGCAAGTTACCGTTAGAACAATAAATAATGTTCAACAACATTAATGGAATCTCATTTCCATAGCGTCCACTTAAAATAGTAACGATTTGCTTCCTGCATGATAGTCGGAGATCATCCATTGGAAACGTAACCATTAATGCGGAATAACGATAAATTTCGACCGTAGCATCATCATTCGTACGATAAGCATTTCGTAGGACACTGTTGCATAAGTTTTATGACCGCCTTTCACAAATCATAAGAACAATAATGAACAAATAAATAAATATTATACGTTTGCCACGTAAGATAACTCCGTTCACTATTCGACTCACTCGTGATGTCATGGAATTTACGCTCCTCGTTATTTTTCAGATTTTTCAATTGTCGAAAGTGAACTAGCGAGGAGCTGACTCGCGACTCGTTATTATCGTAACAGTTGTAACAACAATAAGTATGCTACGAACTGACAGTACGGTGTACAAAATAACATAACATAATCTATATAATCTTTATCTTTACAGACGCGCGCGCACGCGCACACACACGCACGCACGCACGCACGCACACGCACACACACACACACACACACACACACACACACACACACACACACACACACACACACACACACACACACATACACACACACACACACAATAGCAATTAGTGAAATAATAATCGTAGCAGTGGTAATAATTAATAAAGATAACAGTAGCGGTTGCGGTTGTAATTGTAATGTCGAAGATGACGATGCTCGTCGTTGTCGTTATAGTCAAGATTGTTGTTACATTCGATGGTGATAAGAATAACGGAAACGTTGTATGAATTACGGTAGAGATGATAGCTGTGAAGCCGATAGTATGTAATTTAACAATAGCAGCGGTAACAGCAACAGCACAGCGATGATAATACCGATACTACGTATGATATTTGTGACGATGGGTTAAACAGCAAGAACAGTTGCGGTTAGCGCGTGAATAGAAGCGGTAATAACGATAGCGTCACTAGCATTATATAACGATTGAAATACTATCGATAGCGCTGAAACGATACAATATAGCTGGCCGTATAGCTGACGATCAGACGAATTTCAGACCTTGGCTCGAATCGAAGTTGGAATTACGAGGAAAGCTTATTCGGTATCGTTACCCGGCACGTAGTTGCAATCAAACGAGGAAAAAGTCTCACCCCACCTGACTAGGCGCGTGATACTACCGCGTGACGTTATAATAATAATAATAATAATAATAATAATAATAATAATAATAATAATAATAATAATGATGATGATGATGATGATGATGATGATGATGATGATGATGACGATGATGATGATGATGATAATAATAATAATAATAATAATAATAATAATAATAATAATAATAATTCGATTAAGTGTCCATGAGTCTCTGTCGATTTTTGTTTCGAATGGCCTGCTTTTGCCAATTGTACGAACATGCTTGCGATCAATTGTACTCTACTCTCTATTGCAATTATAAAATCTTGCGCAAGTTTGCTATTTTGTGCGTTAAAAAGTATAAAACTATTTGTTTCGGTGAGATTTTTAATTACGGCAAACTATTAAAAATTACTACTTTTAACTATTGGAATCATATACTTAATAAGTAACACGTACGCGATTACTAATTTTTTTGTTTTTCTTTTTATCGTTTTTTGTCTTTTTTTTTTTGTTCCTTTTTTTGTTAAGAATTATAATACCGATATAAAAGAAAATAAAAAATAATAATCGTTGTAATAATGAACGACAATACTCAACGTGTATGTATAATTAATTTCTAATTAGATAAAACGTAAATATCGCGAGAACGCAAATATTCCGTCGACTAGATTCTTGTATGGGAACATTAGCACGCAAATCTCGCTCATACCAGAGTTTGTTGTTTGCGGTTTTTGAAAAAGTGGCAAACACGCGACAATGACAAGAGTAACAAGAAAATAGCTGTGCGCATACCTGTGTATTTTTTTCTATCATAAATTCTCGGCCGTATTACCGTCAGTTCAGAGAGGTATGATCGCGTAGCGTGCTATAAATTCCCAATTCAGGAGTGTTCGGTCTTTCGGACGTCACGAAGGAAATAGCGTGAATTCTATGCACAATAATTATTCTCCATTTGTTCTCTTTCGGATCGTTCATCGTTGATGTGGTGCAAATGAAATCCTTCGTAATGAAAGCGCCTCTGTGTCGTATCCCTCTTACTTCTTGCCGCCTAGGTACTCGACCATCTCTTGAAACTTTTCCTTCTCATCTTCAAGCAGCAACGCTTGAATACAGCTTGTAAAGTATTGCGTACCAAAGCAGTCTTGCCTAGGTATATACATAAAACAATTTATTAAACATCTGTACGATTCTTATTTTATAGTTTATCAAGTGAATCTAAGTTAATCGTAATCGCGTAACGGTTGTTTGAAAAAGTTTTACGCGCGAGCAAGACGAGCGAATCCGTTGGTCCGGATTTTAAAATTATCCGAAAATTATCCGTGTGCCGTTTGGTAAAAAGTGAGAGGAGAATCTGCGGAAGATACGATATTTTTATTTAGAAGAATATATATAAAAAAAAAAGAAAAAGAAAAAGTCATCGTTGCAACTAGAGGAAAAAGAAAATGCGTGACAGCTGCTTCCTGCGGTATGCAAAAGATCCTGCAAAAAGGTTTAATCGTTGCGAAAAAATGTATATTTATCATCCGTTATCCTTGCCGGATTTCCATTCGCAGCCTGTCATCCTTTTTCCGTTTTCTGAAAAACGTACGTGCGACAAAAATTCGTCGATTCGTCGAAAATGTGAAAAATGGTTATTCGTTGCTTGAAAAATCGATCGATGCGCAAAGGTGAGAATTACGAAAATGCGTAATCGATCGTTTCGAAAAAGTTTCGCCTGGAAACAGAGAGAAAGAAAATCGAGTGCTTCGTTCCTGGACTTATTTAACTGGACTTAAAATCGGCTACCTAGTATCGTCGTGAAACGAATTCACTGTCAGAATTACCTAAAGGCACATACAGCATGCGTGAATGTATCGTGCGTACATCGTCGAATAGTTGCGGTTGACAAATGGGCCGTGGGACGACGTCAAAGGCGGAAATCGTTCGCTCTCGATCGGAAAACCAATTAGCTCTTTTTCACAAGTATCTCTAAGTATCGGCAACGAGAGATTATCAACGAGCAACGTAAACAAACGTGAAACTAAAAAATAGAAACGAAAAAGAAGGAGAAACGAGACGAAGGAATAAGAAAGAGAATCGAAGGAAAAACGCGCGAAAGGATATAAATGAAATGTAATTTTACTCGAAGTGAACAACGAAACGGAAATGAACGGTAACGCGTTAATGGAACGGTAGGAGTGTAAAATTGTAAAACGGAAAGGAGTAAACGAGAAATCATAAACAAAAAAAAAGAAGCTACCTAAACCCCAGGTTCCGCTCCGTGAAGTTGCTTGATCCACGTTTGGATCTTCTCTACTTCGTCTTGTAACAGCAGCACGTCTAAGCATCCCTTGAAGTAGTCCGACGTGAAGCAGTTTTTCCTGAAAAAAACATTTCAACATACAAATAGCTAGAATATAATATACGGTGGTCGCGGAGTTCACGACGCGTCGTTGGCTTGCGATTTGTCCGAAATCTGAAAACAAATGAATATATATACGCTATACCATAGGCACGCGCGCTGACGCGTAAGAACGTAGTAAACAGGTGACAAGCTTTGTTCAACCGCGAAACGTCTTGTCAACATTTGCTACGCGTACGCGTGCGTGCGCGCGTGCGTGCGCGTGCGTGCGCGTGCGTGCGTGTAACAACAGAGGCTCACGCCAGGTCAATTACCTGCATAGTTGATGCAACTGCGGTTCCCGAAATAGGTTGTAACAATCCTCGCAGATACGATCCAAACGGGCAAAGATACTCTTGTCGTATATACCCTTACATTGAATATCGATAAAGGACCTTTTACCCAGAGGATGTCCGTTTAAGATACCAGCGTCCGTTAAACCGATGCACGACGAGACGAGCAACAGCGTTACCGACCAGGCCAACACGGAGACGAGTCTCGGGCAAGGTATCGATACGGTCGACGCGATCGACGATTCGCTTGGTAACGACGATAACCTCGAACACGAGGTTTGTTGCACGTTCCAGGTGTAGGACGACAAATTTGTCGTTGGCCAGGTTGCTGACGATGATAAAAAGATCGAGGACGGTTGCGACCCCGACACCGAGGACAATGACAACGGCGACGTTGCGCTCGACGTGGACGTCGTTACGGATGACATCGACGCGGTCGGTGATACTGGTATCGTTGCGATTGACGTTTGAGACGTCGAAAGTGGCAATGCTAAAGATCGAACCCTCTGTTGCCGATGCATAGTCTGAAACAAGAACGAAACGAATCGATTGGTAGGCTGAAAGATAGCGAAACGTTAAGGTAAACGAAGAACTCGAATTCGCGTTAAGAGAATCGCGTCAAAAGGGGGGAAGACGAGGAAGAAAATGTACCAAACGGGGCAGAGCTGCTTCCTCGAATTCCCTTTTTCGAAAGTTTCCGCGGACCGACTCGTCGACGACGTCGATGACGACGACGACGACGACAACGATCCGTCCCGTTCGAGTGCACGGCATCCCGAGACGGTCCACCGACTCGAAGCGGTTCGAGAGGTAAAAGTAAAGATGTAAAGCACTCCTAACCAGTCCTGCGGCAGCCCCTGTGAATGGACCACACGCAGGTAGGCCCCACCTGTGAACGCGTCCTGAACCGACAACTTCATTAAGCGGAGCTGTGTAGCGCGAACCGGCACAGCACGGCACGGCACGGCACAGCACGGCACGGCACGGCACGGCACCGCGCTACACAACAACCGCCATAGCATAGCAATGTGCGAGACGAAGGGTGCCTTCTTATGCGCGGCGATGCGGCCAATGGAAGATTCTCCAACACACGCGCAGACCACGGTTTCGCGTTCGTCCTTTTTTCCATCGTCTCGTCGGCGGCACCTGCACACGCCGCCGAGGAGAACGTTTCGCTCGGGTTCTCTTTTTTCGGAACATAATCACCGCTCCCGGGTGGGATCTTATTTTTAGCCGCGACCGATTCTCGGAACACTCGAATCGCGTCTCTCCCTCCACTCTCGATATCGGACCGAGTCCACCTGGGGTAATTGCCTACGGCCCAATAATTTATCTTTCAAGTAATTTTCGTCCCCGTGCATAGATTTTTAGATAAGAGCACGATCGCGCGCACGGAGAGACCGACGACCTCCGGCAGAGTTCACATTTCGTACCTTTTGATCGATATAAAATTTTGCGACGCTGATACGTACACGTTACAGGGTTACAGATTCCGAGTACATAACCGGTGGTGAGACGGAGGGTGAGTAATCAGCGACGATGCACGGAATACGATGGGCAGAGTAAGGGTGAAAGGAGAAGATAAGAATGGCGAGCGTGGTGGGAGGAGCAGAGAGCAAAGTGAGCGTACGTAAACGAAGAAAAAGTCAATGGAGACCGGTTGCTCGACAGGTGAGGTCTTCCCTCGGCCAAGCCGTGCACAGGTGTGCAATCTGTAAATCCCCCTTGGCAAAAAACTATACACTCTTCGACACCGCTTCACGATTCTGTCGCGCGCTGTTATCCGAATCACTAGTTACGCGATACGTACGTGTGCGCGCGTATGCGTATACATGCGCGCCGACACGCATTTAAATCGCGTACGATTGAACGCAGTTTGTCCTTATTCTTGGTCAATTTACCAACCGAACGAACGTAAACAATTTTTATCCAATTTAGAAAAAGACGGAACAACGTCTGGACAGGTTGAATCGAATCGGAGTGAAATCGAGTCGAGTCGAGTCGAGTCGAGTCGAGTCGAGTCGAGTCCCGTCGCGTCGCGTCGCGTCGAATCCGGTTGATAGGGTTAAGGGGAAGAAGCCACGAGGCGAAACTATCTATAGTATATCGTTAGATGCATCGCTGGTTCTTCTCACCAGGTGGTCCTCTTACCGTGCCGGATGACTCAATCAGAAGGAGTTGCTCGACGAGCTCACGGGGGAGGGAACTCGCCAGGACCTCGTGTGCTTCACGGTTTCTATCGAGTTTGACTTTTACCACAATCGTGGCATATCTATATATATATATATATATATATATATATATATATATATATATATATATCGACTTTCCTACTTTACTTTCCTCGCGAGGAAACTTTACGCGTACAAGTGGATAGTTCTTTCTCTGTTAGCGTCTTGGATTTAAGAAAAACTAAAAGGACCGAGTGGAAGAGAACCGGGATGGGAATGGAAAAGGAAAAGAAACAAGGAGAAACGAATCGTAAATCACGCGACAACGAGGTGGCAGGATCGAGCAACCGGCGGCGAAGGCTACCGATGATCTTTATGTTCTCCTGTTCCCTACTTGCTTCTATCTATCGCATATATACATATATATATATATATATATATATATATTTTTTTTTTCTATCTATATCTCGCACCTTTCAATCTTTCCAATACCGTTATTCTTTTTACTCTGTAAATACCGTAGCGAGCGAGAGTGAAACTATCGAAGAACGTGTCGTTCGAGCGAGAGGTCTCGAACGTTCTCGTAAATTTAAACGTAAGCGGTCGAAGCTACTTTGAAAGTGCCGCGAAAGTACTGGTTATCTGGTGAAGAGCGAAGATCAACGAGGAGGGTACAGGTACGTAGGAATAAACGGGAGCCAATAGTCCTGGCCTCGGTAACGCAAACGCGTCCTACGCGATCGTCCAATGGGAAGTAGGTTTATCTAATGGCATCATTTCTCATTGGACGGCCGCGCTATACGTTTGGAATCGTAAGGCCAGAATCATTGCTCCTGTTTGTACAGGCGGGAAAGAGGCCGGAGGAAGAGGTCGCGGGGAGCGGTGATCGCGAACACGGAGAAGCCGAAGAACTCGAGGAGAAGGAGAGATACACAGGCGGGTTGAACGGACGACAGAAGAATCGAGGAGTCCAGCGTCCGGCGTCCGGCGACCAATGTCCGGCGTCTTGGATCGAAAGCGGAGAGGATCTACCCCGCTCGCATTTAATACACGTTCTGACACGCGTGCGGATGCGCTGTTTCTAACCTCGTCGAGTCGACGCGAAACGGGAATCCTTCTTCTACCTTCTTCGCGTTCTTTTCTTCCTTCCCCTACTCGCGATACTTGCGAATACTTACGACCGGCGCGCATAATATACCGCGTACCTTTGCATAGACGAGCGTGCATAAACGAATATTTGAAACATAACGTAACTCCTCTGTATCTCGGAGATGTACGATATCTACCGCTATTAAAGCATGTACGCATCAGGCATCTTGTAAAGAGGACGCAAAAAATAATGCGTCCCTCTGCCGTCGTACCGTATATTTTCGTAGAAACAACTCGATGCGTACACACATGCGCGTACATACACGCGTCGAATCACCGACCATCGGAATGACAAGAACAGAAACACGCGTATAGTATTTACCACTACGCGGCTGCTCGATTCTCCAAGAGAGGCTACATAAATAGAAGAGCCAATGACGTCAATCGTTCGCGTTAATTACATAAGGACAGTCCTATTAACCTATGCTAACCAGCAAGTAGCGATTAAATCTCTAAACGATCGATAAGCCTCTTGTTTACTCCGTACAAACTCTCCCCTCTTTTTGCTCGCTAGATAATTATTTTCTTTTCTTCTTCTACTCCAATTCATCTCGCAAATTCTTCCAACTACTAACCTCGATTCATATTTATACGGATAATCAAATCTTGGTCTGTCAACCGAGTCAGCAAAATCGTGGCTCTTGTTATGGGACTATTGTATTACCAAGAAACTCGGCGTGATACATATTTCGTCGAATCATTCCGCACCGTAGGTCTCTCTTTAGTAGTAGTAGTAGTAGTAGTAGTAGTAGCAGCAGCAGCAGCAGCAGCAGCAGCAGCAGCAGCAGCCGCCCTTTCTTATCTCGAAACGCACGCCTAGAGAAATTTCGTAGAAACGAGCCAAAGCAAGTCTGACGCAACGAGTCTCTCGATTGTCGTCGCGTTGAAAGAAGATCGGTGAAACTTATTTCCATGAAATTCGTCGAATAAATAAGGTTTCTCGTGATCGGCTCGTGTGCGAGGCGAGGCAAGGCAAGGCAAGGCAAGGCAAGGCAAGGCAAGACAAGGCAAGGCAAGGCAAGGCAAGGCAAGGCAAGGCAAGGCAACGCAAGGCAAGTCAAGTCAAGCACAGCTGCGTCCAAAACTATATATGTACGAGTATGTACGTACGCGTATATATGCATGCATGTATATAACTTCGTACGCACTGCACGTAGTCGACGCGCGGGTATTTGCGAAGGAATGTTCAACAGGTGTGTCGTTCGGATTGAGCTTTATGCGCGCGCATACACGCCTTTTCATTTGCCCTTCCTTGTTCTTTCTTTTTTTCTCCCGTATCAATAGCATCGTAATAGACGTTCAAAGGAACCGCGCAATCGCATAGAGTCGGAAAGTATCGAGACGAAATGTAAATCGTTTTATACTTTTTACGGGCGAATATACATAATGCAGATAGAAATGTTTCGACATGTGACAACATACTGTTTCGCGGTAACCGAAATCGAACGCCAGCCGATTTTCTTTCCGCAACGTGCTCTTTTTTATAGTCGGTGCGTAGGACAAAGTCCGCATTGCGTTGGATGTAAACATAGGCAGGATAACGCGACAACTGTAATGCCGGAAACGTAAACGGCGAAAATGCTGGAACTGAATCAGAGCTGAACGCAACGGTGTCAAAGTAACGATTACGCTTTTATATACATGTACGCGCGAGAGCAAAAAGGAGACCAGGAATAGGAGCAAAAGCAGAAATAATGCAGAAGGAAGAACAAGACGAGAGTTGTAGTCACGGCTGGCAGAGACGTCGCGATTGGACATTAGCGTCGTACTGTACGCTGTAGTGGGGCAAAGCAGCGTTCCGGCAGACAGCTTGGCGTCCTATGGTTTGCATTACGACAAGTTGTACCTACAGATATAGCCTTTCTCTGTCGTTCACTTCTCTCGTTTCGCTTCACCGTATTTTACACTGCACTCGTACTCGAACATATGTAACCTCCTTTTGGCTATTCAATATTTCTTTTAACATTTCTCTTTTCTCTTCCGGTTTTTTAACCTTTAACTTAACGCCGTCACATTTTATAACACTCTCTCTCTCTCTCTCTCTCTCTCTCTCTTTAAATCGTGTAAACGAACAGAATGTTAATAATAATTATTCGACGATTCGCGAGAAACACCGATGGAGATAGATACAAGATGGAGGTACATACGTATGCGGTTGTATATAAACGCGCAAGCCAAGTTTCTATCCCGTTGCCAGAAAATGCGCATGCACAATGGGCGAGTTTCTCGGGAGGCGTGTCGCGACAAGCTACAGGTGGTTCTCTGTAGTATTTAGTTCGTTCCATTTGATCTTTCGTTCTTTCGACTCCTCTTTCCTTCTATCGTTCCATTTCGCTTCTTTCTTCCCCTTACAACCTCCTTCAACGTCGTCGTCGCATTCGTATCACCGATTTATATTTCATCGAAATCGAAGGAGCATGTAAATCGGCAATGTAACTCGAGTTTTATCCACAGACAAGAACGATATTCTTCTTTTCCACTCGCAACAACACGTAAACGTACATCGGTCGGTATTTTAAGCGCGAACGAACTCGCGTTTGTTCCTCGCTCGGCTTCGAGTGAAAGATTCTCTCTGAATGAACTCTAAAGATAGCGACATCATCCCCTACCCTTGTATCCTTTCATCTTGTACCTTCTTCTTTTCACCTTTTCGTGTTTCTTCCTCGCATTACAGCCGCACGCTTTCTTTTCTTCGTCTCTGTCCACCTTCTTCTTTACCGTAATATTTTTTGTTCCTCTTCCGACACCTGTTTCCCTCTCGTCGCATTGTTTTCTACAAAGCGTCGTTCAATTACAGCCGATGATGATTTTTCGGAAAAACAAAATTGATAAACGTCAAATGAAACGAATAGTTTCAAACGGAAACGTCGTATCGATTATAATATTTATACCCATGTACGACTGACACGGGTATAGGAATGAAAGGGGAACAAAAATTTGAAGTAACTAGTATGTTTACGTAAACGCGTTTTTGTTTTCTGCATCGTACAGATTGTTGTCCTTGGTCGAATCTCTTTGCTTTTTTCAAATGTAAAACTATCCGAAAGGATAATGAAAAAGTTACATTTTTTTCCTTATTCAATCAAAAGTTTATCCATAATACTCATTAGGAATTTGCGAAAAGTCTCTCTCTGGCTCTACTCTTTCAAGATTATCACGCTATCGCTTTTGTAAAATACAAATAACGCAGTAAGACTCACATTTAGAACGTTCTCTTCCGTTTCTTAGGTACTTGCTCATGTTCCTCGTAGTACTCTATTTAGCTTCCTATATCTTCTCCTTTTTTCCCGTTCTTTTTTCTGCACTATTCTTTCTCGTTCGTTCTGTCTCACAATTTATTCCTACTTTTATGTCTTGTCGTATCTCGTTTCACCTTTAAATTAATTGTCTTTTCAAGGGAACTTACTATTATTATTATTGTTGTTGTTGTTGTTGTTGTTGTTGTTGTTGTTGTTGTTATCGTTATTATCATTATTATCATTATTATCATTATTAAAGTAAATATCTCATTCTTTCTCTTTTCTCTTCTCCTTCACCACTTCGTTTCCCTCCGTCCCACCCTCTCTACATTTTACTCTATCCTACCTTTCACCCTCTTATTCACTCACTCTCTCTCTCTCTCTCTCTCTCTCTCTCTCTCTTTTCTTCCTTACCCTCTTGGTACTTACTCTTAATTAATTAATCTCTCTTCGTAATCAATTTTAAGCTGGCGAAGAACTCGTTCGTAAATTTCACAGGGAAAAAGTTTGTCCTCGTATTTGATTAGCGATCTTTTTGTTGCCGGTTTTAAAATTTCAAGGACAATTGTCACCTCACCAAGTGTTTGAAACGTGACTGTATGCACTTGAATTTAATGATCTTTTCGTTGCTTAATCACTGGTCTCTCGAGAAATCGCATTTTTTCGCTTTCCTGTCTGTTACGTGTAAAACGCTTCCTTCTTTGAGGGAATTCCTCAAACGTCGCGGAAGGAAACATGCGACACAAGTACCACCGCGGAACTGTGGTATCGCGATCTCGAGAAAGGCGCGCGCGCGCTGCAGAAATGTTCGCCCGCCTCCTCGACCACCCACCACCATCTTGCTTCAACACCGAACAACAACCGCGAAGTACCTATGTTTTATATATATATATATATATATATATATATATATATATATATATATATATATATATATATATATATATATATATAGGTGTGCGTGCGTGTGTGTGCATGTGTGCGCGCGCGCGCATATATATATATACACACGCACACGCACACACATATACATACATACATAGATACATGGCGAAGGACAGGCCCATTCTCCGTGCACAGGTAGGCCATGCGTGACAATACGAAGAGTATCGCGCCGATCGTATTGGCCTTTAAACCGTGGATGTATCGATGCATAGCCAACATTTTCTTTTCTTTCTTTCACCTATTTCACTTGTCTATCCGATCATCTCTCGTTTCGATCTTCTAACATGGTTCTCGAATATTTGCCTGTTCATTCGTTTAATTTTTATGAATACTCTACTCAAAATAGATATATTATACATAGGTCCATGAATAAGAAATGCTTCCAACTAACATTTTGTTGCTTTATTCCAGCTTTTTTTCCTTTTTCATCGTCACGACACCGCCTCGATTCGCATTACTATTGCCCGCATTATTAACATCACCGTCACCGGCAACACCAGTTTCAGACACGTCTCCGCTGCTACCATATTCGCTTCCATCACTTTTCCATCCATATGCCGTATCTTCTACCGCGTACCTTACTTTTGCACGCCATATAGCGTAAAGTTTGAGATTTGTTGTTCGAAAATGTTCCAATTTAATTTTCATTTATAGAATTTCTTCTACAGATTGCGCGTTACAACCGATGCGTACCGTGTCGTCGATCCGGTTTTTCGCGAACCCTTTCACGTGCAAAGCTTACTCGTGAAAAGACCGAGTTACGTCGAAGAAAATCGTTTGCTCATGATTCGCGTAAATTCGCGTCACGGTTGCATCAACCAATAAGTGAACCGACACAAGTTGGTTGCGTCATTTTCCGTAACAAGACATTTTCCTTTGCATTCTTGATGATCACCGCGTTGCGTGAAAGTTCTGTCTGGTAATTACAAAATTTAACAAAAAAAAAAACGAAAGGTTAGCTTCGTTAAGTTGCGGAACGTATCGATCGAACTACGATATAAAATGGGTAACGTAGACAAATCGAAAATATTGAATCGGTCGGATCGAGTTGAGTACGATTAAGCTAGAAGCGTGGCTAATATCAAAATAAAGAAACAGAAAAAGCGCGAAGGAAAATGATATTAGAAACGAGTGCGGGGAAAAGCAATTTTCGTAACTCGACGTTGATGCAAGTTCAACTCTCGAACACACTTTCGTTTCCCGAGTACGCGCGGGACAATTTCATTAAACGCTCCGAAGTGTTCTCTTTTTCCTTTTTTTCCTTCTCTCTTTTCTTTCTCGTTTTTTTCTCTCTCAAACATTCACTCTCAAAACTCACGTAGCGGATTGCAAAGTTGACACGGCTTCTCGTAGCACGATGACGGTCGTTGTCCCCCATGGTGGATCGCACACGCCGGCAGCTTCATTTCCCTCGACGAACACCGTATCGAATCGAGATCAGTCCTGCTGATTCGTTGAAAATTTAAAGAAACTTCATCATTGGTCAATTGGCAAACGTTCCCCTCTAACAAGACTACCGCAAAACGTAACGCTTAACGAAGATTCGTTCCTTCTTCCCCAACGGTAGTAGCTACTCTTACCGCGCCCCGTCACTTTCCTTTTTTCTTCCTCTCTTTCTCCCCTCCCTTTTTCTTTCTTTTTTTCTTTCACTCTTACACCGATTTTTCACACAATATTCTTATCACAACACAATTCTTTATCACGATTAAAAACTACGAACAACGAGGTGATGAACAACGATGGATTTTAATGCCAGTTTTCTCACAGGCTTAGCATCGATGTCGGTACGGTTCCTTCGTCTCGAGAGGAACTGAATCGTCGAGTCGTACATTAAATACGAGAATACATATGGAATACGGGGAACACTAAACACGTGTCTCTCTCTCTCTCTCTCTCTCTCTCTCTCTCTCCCTCCCGTTCTCTCTCTTTCTCTCTCTCCCTCCCCCTCTTACTCTTTTCTTCCTCTTTCAACGCGATACGAGAGTAGTCGCTCTTTTTCAGACTTGTTTCATATCGTAGTGTATTTACTACTATTCATCTTGAATTATTTTACTCTCTTTCTTCCTTCTATTATTCCCTTTCTCGCCCTTGTCTCCCCCGTCCTTCCAACGCCGCTACCGCTACCACCACCACCACCACCACCACCACCACCACCACCGCCACCACCGCCATCACCACCGCCTCCACTTCCATCTTCACCTTCAAAGCCACCACCACTTGCACCTTCACTTCCACCTCCACAGCCACGTCCACCACTGCCTCCGCTACACCTCACCTCCTTTTTCTACTTTACGTATACCGCTCCTTCTCTTTCCCCGCGTGATTTCTCTTCTGATCGCGAGTGACCCTCTTCCTCCTTTTCTTCCTGTTCCTCCTTTCGCTTTACATCCTTCTTTCTCCTTTCCGACGATACGTATCAACAGGTAACACGAAATAACTCTTTACAACCTTTTCCCCGAAAAATCGTGTATAATAAGAAGAAATGTTAACACAGGCGAAGCGTACGATACTTCTCCGCCGATCCTCGTATAATTTCTCGTAGCATTTTTTTCTCTCGTCGGTCGTTTCGACTGTACATCGAAACGATCCTGCACTCTAGAATAATTAATTAGCTTCTACGAACGGTAATCGAACGCGAGTAACGCGACAGTTTACCTCCGGAATGTAGTAGTAGACGGAAAAGCACAGCTAGATCGCACATACGAGATGACATGTACTCGGTAGAATAAGAAATTTCGTTCTCTCGTCTAGTGGGAGAAAAGAAGAATCGAGAAGAGTATCGGGAATATATGTCGAACGATCGCTATGCCGTTAGATAAAACACTACGAAAAGGCAGGAGAAAAATAGAATAACGTACGAAAACGAAACGACACGCGGCACCAATTGATCAGCTTCAGAGCAAAGAGCAAAGCATCTGTGATAGAGTAGCCAATCACGGTGTATACTGACTCGAGATCAGACTGCTGGCTGTGTAAGGCTGCTGCGAGGCACGCACACGCTTTGCCATCCTTTTCTGCCGCGGTCGAGCCCCTCTCTGTACGCGCGCGTGTTCGTGCGTGTGCGTGCGTGCGTGCGTGCGCGCGTGCGCGCGCGCGCCTGTGCGTGAGTAAGTGCGTGTATGCTAGCTAGCGTGCGAGCGAGCGAGCGAGCGCTCGCGTGCGTACGTGCGTTCGTGTGCGTGCGATATATATGTATACGTACGTGTACTAGTACGATTGCCACTTAACGCGAATGGACGGTTAAAAGACCCTCCTGTGCGAGTCAAGCAGACACTCGAAACAACTACGGATCAGCCTAGGTTCCTCTTACGCGCGCCCGTAACCCGTTCATTGCTAACTCCCTCTCCAACGATGTCTACTTCGCTTCTCCTCTCCCCCTCTACCCACCCTCCCCCTCGCCCCTTCCCCTTCCCTACCTTTCGCCGTCTTTCAGTCGTACCTTTGCACGCGCGTGATCGTGTTCTCTCGCGGTGAACCGTATCGAGTCACAACGGAAAGGTTGCTCCATTTACTATACATCCGTACACATGAACCATATTATATGTATGCTGTTTAAATAAATTCATTCCGCGAGTTCGTTATGCCATTTTACAGCTCCCCGACACCGACCGACGCACGCACCGTTTCACGTGTACGTATTATGTGCACGTAAAGATTCGGAAAGGTTAAACGAGAATAAAAGAGAAACGGGAGAAAAACGGAATATCCTTTTTCAGACAAACGGACCGCGATAGGTCCGAGCTATAAATAACTCGGCGACTTCTGTGAAAATGGAAAGTAGCTCGCCTTCGAGTTCCGTAGGAAATTCCCAGAATAGCTTTCTGGACCGGTGCGTTTCTTCTTGTTCGATCGTTCGCTCTACATCGTCGCTTATATTCACCATTCATCTCTGTTTCATTGTCGTCCGTCGAAAAAAAAAAAAAAAAAGAAAAAAAGAAAAAAAAAAATCAATCCACCCTCTGTATTCGTATTTTACGTTAACGTAACGTAATCATCCGTATAGAGATGATCCGCGCGAGATACGATTCCATTACATCATTCGTCGATCGCGATAGGTGTTCACCAGTTGGTTACGTCTAATACGCAAGTATAGAAGGATCGATTACAAGAATCGCTACCGTACCGTGTTTAAACGCGTTACCAATGGTTATAAAAATCAAAATCAATGCGTTACGTGTTATAATGTATTTTGCCGGTGTAACATTTAAGATACGTATCTCTCGTTCTCGTTCGGTTATATCAATTGATGCAAATTAAAGCGAACGATTCGAGAAAGCAAGAGACAGTCGTCCTTTTCTCGATATAGTGTATCAAGAGTAGGCAGCTGGACTCGTGTACACGCATACGCTGGTTCGCTTATCCTTTTAAATGACCGTCTATTCGTTGACACGCTTATTACGAAATGGAACGCGACCGTAACAACTGAATAACTGAACACGTATACACGAGTTTAGTACACGCATAGAGAAGCGTATTATTCTTCGGTAGTTAAAATACATAATCCGGAAGAAAGACGTGATCGAAAGGACGTTGAACAGTTCTCTCGAAACGAATTTCGACGAATTTCGACGAAATTCTAGTGTCGATCGAGATAACAACAAGCGAAACGTAGAAACGGGTATCTCGAAACGACATACCTTCCTTGATACGCTCTTGGTTGAACGGCAGCGACCGACGGCACAACGAACGAAATCCTTCTGATCCGGGCGTCGCGGCGTCCAGCGTCTAATATACCTAGACACCTCTCGGTGGGTGTTGAGCACGCTGCGCGCGTCCTTTTCTTTCGGAGAACCTTTTATTCGCGCTATATACCGTCGCTCTCAGAGAATCGCCGCCGCGTTATCGTTGCCCGCCCTCCAATCCAGTCGACTACCTAATTGCGAACGAGCAGAAATAGAGCCTGCAATCTTTATCCTTGTTAATAACAGGAAGGGACGCCGGGGTACCCGCCGCTCCCGTTCAACGTCAAGTTTCGATTCCCATTTTTTATCACGAAACACTCTGACCTTCTATACTTGACGCGTTCCATTCCCTTTCATTTATCAATTATCCTCTTCGAGACCAAAGGGTACGGGGGAATAGAGGAAGGAAAAATTCCGGCTTCTGTTCGGGAGAGAACAGAAGACGGTTGATGAACGATCATCATTTCGGGATACACGTGGAACGACGAAGAGATTACCTTGAGTACGCGTACACGTGACCACGAGTCTTGTCGAAGGCGTGGGTGGTGGTGGGTGCTGCCGCGGATACGGAAAAACAGGGTGCGCGAATCGCTCCGATCAAAAATCATTCGCTCTTCGTACCACGGTTATTTCGTCGACTGTCGTCTTTCTCAGAACGTTTCGTTATTCCTCGTGGACGAAGATACGTAGGGAAGTGTCCCAAAAATGTTCAACTTATTACTTTACCACGCGTATCGTATAAAAGTGAATAAAATGTTTCGTACGGCGGTAAAACGAAGAAACAAAATCATGCATTAGCGGCAACGCTATCGCAGTCGTTCGTATTAACAGTTATCCGTTCGTTCGGTTATATCGGGAATCGAGGCTTTTTTGTAACGCATCCACACTGTTGGAGGTTATTCCGGTTGGTTAACGGTAATGAAAATAAGAATTAAGGATATAGGGAGATCATCGCTTATAAGGCGACGTTGCGGCGCCATACGCGGGTGTACCCGTAGCGAAGGGACAACACTGACCTTCTTTCATCTACGGAAAAATTCAACTAGGTCTAAATTAAGCCAATTGATCGTTAAGGGGTGGAATCGACGTGTCGTCCGTATCGAACGGAATATCACGTCCCGGGTATTCATTCATCCCCCCCCCCCCCCCCCCCCCGTTTCGAGTACTCGGCCTGTCTCTTTCTTTTCTTACGCCTTTCTTTCAAAAGCCTTTCAATCGAGTCTAACGAACCTCTATTATTAGCAACTGCAAATTACCGGTAGACATCTAGATGTCAGTCGAATATCGAAAGGGGGGTTCCAATTTTTTCTTTCTTTCCTCTTTCGAGTTCAATCTTTCAAATTCAGTCACGAATTCGGATTTTTCACTTTCAACGATTCGCACGGTGTATCGAAACGAAAGGTGTTTCATCCAAAAATTATCCGAATACAAGCCAATTGTAAGAAATAGAAAGTCCATAGGAAATGAATAACAAACTCATTAGCAAACGATAGTGTACCGCAGCTACGTTCACTGTATAGTACAATCCGGACAACCTTTACTCGTTTCTTATCCCGAGAGTTTTTTTTATAATTAATAACCTCAGTCACTATTGCGTCAAACAATTTTCAGCACAGGTGAATTGGCGAAGAATAGCATTAAGATCAAATAAACGTTTTTTTTCAGATTTACTTAAACGAAAGAATTCATCGAAAATTTTATACGTTTCCTTGCAAATTATTGATACGTTACCAGTATCAATGGTATCCTATGGTATCCGTGTATGTAAGGGTATGTAAAGGGCGCTTAAAGTAGGAAAACGAATCGTTGTAATTGAAGTTTTTGTATATTTTTAACATCGTAACGCGTTAAAGAGACATACTTTAACGCGCAGTTAGCTAATCAGATACAAATGGAAAAGGATATAAAGAGTACGACGCTCTTATTTCTGTATCAGAAGGATTTCTGGAAATTTTATTCAAATTAGATCTTTCCAAGGTTTCATCCGAACAAGGACTTTAAGAAGTCCGTTCTATCCGTTACAAGTTCATATTCCTTTTTACTCTTGATTTCAGCGTCCGTATCTCTCTGTTTTATCGTAGGCGGTATAAAAATATTAGCGTCATCTTGTTGTTTACGTTGCAATTTTCTACTTTTGTCGATGTTCTGGGAATAGTAGTCGGTCTCTCGTTTCGCCTGGGCAATTTCAGTCTTTAACTTTTGTTTACGTACCGCTCGTTCATAAGCCAAACGTTCGCTCAAATGAATCCACTTGAATCTAGTAAAGACGATAGAAATCAAAGATTGCTAATTATTTTCTGTCGATTGTAATTTGTTACCTCGGAAGATACTTTATGTTCCAAATAACGTCATAAAATTTGCTCTTCTTTCTGGTGGAGATTTGTGTATTGTTCAACGTCGACGCAACATATTTTGCTACCCTTTTACTTTCAAACTCTACCCAACCTTCGGTGAAGGACTTTACGCAAATCTTCTTCCGCTTCTTTGCTTTATCGTTCTGTTCCTGACCTGTATCAAGGTACGGAATACAACAGATTAGGAATATAACAGATATCAAAGGAAACCGCGAAGGCTATGAACACAAAGGATATAAAAAGACAAACTTTATAAAACTAACCATTATTTGCCAATTGTAAATAAATTCTTCCCGTTTTCCCGTATACTGAAAGTAATTCACGAATTTTCGCGATATTCATGTATTTTGGTATACTAGACAAATATACAATTCCTCGCTTCCGTTTTTTTGTTTCCGATGTACCATCGTGTTTCACAATTTCCACATTTTTAACGTTCTCCATTTGTTGGATGCTTTAGAAATCACCACGTGCTCATTTCTACACGCTTTATTTTTAACCCTCGATGAGAAATGAAAACTTCTATTCGACTCTCTGTAAACAACAAACTATAGGATCGGTGTTTAGTACCTACAAATTTAGTCTCCGTAGGTCTAAAATACGTCCCTCGTTATCGGTTATCGGTAGTACTGTCTTTTTACGGCGCTAAAGACAACGCAACAGGATTTTAGACGAAATACTCATGGTCAACAGTTCGCAACTGCATAGCTAGTACTTTGGATACGATTACACATTTCAATTAATAAACCTAACCTTATCTCATTCCCTGGCCTTCATAATTTTATTACTCGTCGCGCCATCTCTTGGGAAAGTGCGCAAACTGATCGCGCATCGTTACCGACGAAGATACTGTACCAACGTTGAACAGGCGGCGCCATCTCGCGGAGCAGAGCTGAAACCGACGGTCAACGAATTTGAGCACCTCTTTCAAAGATGGCGCCTATGGTCTGCCGATAACGACGAGCGACCAGTTTGAGCATCTTTCGAAGGGATGGCGCCACGAGTAATAAAATCATTTTTTTGCAGAAGGTAGCGTGACGCTTAACCACGGTTGTGACTAATCCGTGTGAATTCTCGCACGCGCGTATGCGTTCTATGCGAATCTCCTTTGTATATTTGTATACATATATGTATTCGAATTGACACACGCACGCGTACGCGCGCGCGCGCACACGCACACGCACGCACTTGCGCGTGTATGTATGTATGTGTGCATGTATGTAACAAAGATCAGAGATTATTAGAAGATTAACAAAATTTAACGTTGCATCTCCACCCGCAATTGAATACGGCATGTTTAACGGCATGCTATAATATTATCGCTTTGCTCTTGTTGTTGCGCAACAAGGATCGCGCAGCGTCTCAGTGTGTGCAGAAAGGTGTAAGTGCATTTGTAACATCATGGATATTTGGAAAAGGTTTAATTTCTTCCGCTAGTTATGTCACTTTTTCTAAAAGTCCAGCGGAGATAAAGGCTCTCATGAATAATTTGTCTCTTTAAAGTAACTTAATAATAACAAAACAAGGGGATGACCGAAAACTTTTAGGAAACGTTACTTGGCTGAATCAAACAAAATGGCGACTGTCCTCATCTTGGCGGTACTGTTTACTTGACCGTGAACGTTATGCTTTTTACAAAGTGTGATATTAAAGACGGTGTGTTATTTGATTTTTTTTAAGTTACCGATTAATATCAATTCGATCGGAGAGTGTTAAAGGAACGTTTCGCGTGCAACATTTTCAAAGTTTCTGAATTGTGCACTCTTGGTACACACAAATAATAACGTGACAATCGTGAACGACACGGTACACTCGGTGTCGCGCTGCTTCTCGTTCTAAGCTTTATCGCTTCTCCTATCCAGTTTCTCGTGGTTTCGTTCACTGATCTTTAAAAAGTCCGATCTGCTTCGATGCTTCACCTGATCGAAAGTATCGAAAGTAAGCACAAGCGAAACTTCATTCCCACGTATATAACCAGTAACGTGGCTGAACTCTGTTATTTATTATTTCTGCTACTTTAAATGCTCGTTCAAATGTTACTACCCTTTTACAAGACCGTTCCTAATCTTTGTCTCTCTTGGTTACAACTGATTCATGGGATGGGTACGATACGGTTGATTTCCGACAGAACGGTTTGATTAAACACTGTGTATACCGCAACATTCATACGTACTAAGTTAGAAAAGAACATGTCCAGTTCGTACATTATCGAGCCACAAGAAAGTGGTTCAGAAAAAAAGGACGATACACTGATCATTATTGTCAACGATGATGGTACAATATCGGTCGATCAGGAAACTTTGCAAAGTTTAATCAGTAAGCGATATTTGGTGGACAATTAATAATATCCGTGTTACCCGACGTACCAGATATTTCAGCGATACCGGTCTATTTCAGTGAATCAGTCCAATGCAAATGTCAGCGTCGTTAGGGTAGGACAGGCAGAAACTGATGCAGAAAATGGAGATATTACGTTAACCGTGGATCCTCCGGCTTTTGCGACTGCTGCGATAAATTCGGGGGCTACGTCGACGGATACCAATAGTTTGGTCGACCCTTTCCTAGAAATGGATCCGGAACAGTTGGAACGGTTGGAAACAGCTTTGCAAAGCGAAGAAGCCAAACAGATTCTTGGAGAGAATGTTACCGCGATGCTTGGTACTGTAATTCTTTTACTACCCGTCGACCAACGTAAAGATTACAATATAATAGATTCGAATAGTAATTTATCGATATTCTTCGCAGATATGTTAACCGTAGAGGAACAACAAAATTCTATAAGATACAGCGTAAAATTGGACCATTGTTACACGAGCAGATTATCACCTTCCGATCCAAAACCAAAGGATCCGTTGCCTGTCATCGATTCACCTACTTCTGACGACGGTTTACAATGCGCGCGTCAATATTCGCCGCCTCCAGGAACATCGAAAACGTCATCACCTGTCGGCGATGTTGAGACTGTAACCGCGATCAGACCTCAGCCCAAGGGTATCGGAAAAACTGTAAGCGTATTTACGGTGTTTTTACATATTTCATGTACGTTGTAGCGATAAAAACTGACCGAGTTATCCTTTACAGGGAAAGGTGGGCCGACCGAGGAAAAATATTTCCGCGACTTCCGTTTCAGCTTGCAATAGTAATTCAAGATCGTCCGCCAGCGCGGCAAGCACACCCAAGTCTGTCGGGCATCCGATGTCGAGGAATTTGACCGGTGTATTGCAACAGGGCACTGGAAAACGTAATCGTCGCATGTTATTTATCGTCGTAGGCATACAGCGCGATAATCATACTTTTGTTTTCCCTTGTTTCCTTCGATTAGACCCTCAAAGAGGATTAGAAGGGAGATCCAACGACGAGGACGAGGACGAGTTAACATCGTCCACTGAATCGTCAGATTCGGAACCACCATCCGACAATGATTCAGATTTTGGCCCACGAGGTCCTAGGAGAGGTGGAATAAGAGCTAGAGGTGGCAGAAAAGGCCTTACCACCAGAGGGGGAAGCATGGCAGCCACTCGTAGAAGAGGTCCCAACAAACAAATGGACATGGAACAAGTTCGTCGATTAGATATGGAAATGGCTGCTGCTGTGAATGCTATGAAAAGTCCAGAGAAAGATGAAAAATCGGGTATGAGAAAACAATAATACGTAACAACTCGATGTATTTTATGATAATCATCATCACCGTGCGATGGACAGGGGGTATTATTTCGCTTGATCTTCATTTCTGTTTAGGCGGATTTAATCTCGTTAAAGGTAGAAGACAGTTTAAAACTGCTATCGGACGGAAAAAAGAGGAGTCGCAACGCATCGAGTCGTCTTTAATGGCGAGCGAGGATACTTCGGCCACTTTTGATAAACCTCTGCAAACGACGAATCAAGTCAAAGCAAATTTGATCAACGCTAATATGATTAAAGGCGATATGATTCTTACGAAACCCGGACAGGGAAGGTCTAATCAAAAAGTTACCTTTGTACAGAAACAAGTGCTTATGAAACCGAATGATCTTAAAAACGTCGACGTGAAGAAGCAAATGATCCTTCCAAAGGGAAAATTCTTTAATCAAACCGGAACTAAGTTTTTTACAACTAAAGATGGCAAACTGATTCAAATCCCTCTCGCTACGAGAACTATAACGTCAAACGTATCAGTCGCACAGATGAAAGGAACCGTGTCGCAAGTATCAACGCAGCAGCCTGTCGTATCTTCTGTGATACAGAGTCAAACATTGAATGTGCAACAGCAACAGCAACAACAACAACAACAACAACAACAACAACCTCAACAATCGGCAAAAGTAACGTCACCCGCCGCTGCCATTCCGAAAGTAAAATCTTGCGATCTGAAAAAAGAGAAAAAAAAGCTGGCTGCTGACGGTTTAGAAACGGTTACGAAAATAGAAATCGATTCCGGTAAAGTAGCAGAGAACAGCAAGCTTTTCGATGGTTAATCAACATGTTTTATTTGCCTCGCTATATCTTATCGATTACTTCATCTTCAACTCAAATGTATTGATTTTATTTTTTCAGGCACAAAAAAGCATCTCAGGAAAGAAAATCGAAAATCACCAGCATACATGGTAGATAGCTTAGGTCCCGCACTTTTTTCAACACCAGACATTATTCGACGTGTCGTTGGCTCGAATGGAGATTCAAAAATTCAAGAAAATGTTGTAACACCTTTGATTTCTACGACAACGTCTGCAGTCGTTGTCTCTTCTGCAACCGGAACTCCCGCGCAAACGACGCATTCGTCGTCACTATCGACATCGATATCAACCCCCTCCGGAGCACCGAATCGTTCAGGTTTCTGCATTCGCATAGACATACTATGAGAATTGTTACGCGTTCGTACATAATTTTCACAATTTATCGTTAAAGGTGTCATTTCTACAACCTCGGATCGAATTGTACACGCAGAAACTCCCGTCGCTATGGAGAAACGAGAAAATGGTAATTCTGTGGTGCAAACCCACGAGTTGGAATCTAAATCGGGTGTAAAATTCAATGCATCGGAGGAGTTACAGCCGGCTTTGGATTCAAGTAACCGTCGGTTCTCAACAATTGTCGAAGCGATACGGATTCTTCCTTTTATTAATTCTATGCACACATTCCAGGTGGTATAGAAGGCGAGGAACATTTACTCGCGACGTTAGAAATGGAGGCCAACAAACACGAAGAGGAATTACTCGCCGAGGCTTTGTTGTTACAAGAGGAACTCGGTGTCGACCTTACCGAACATGTACTACAAATTTTCACTTTTCAAGTTACTTTTTTAGAGTATTCCATTCGTTTATCCCTTTTCTCTTAAATGTCGTAACATTCTGTACAGGCTGCGCTTGTCGAACAGGGAGGAGGTGTAACGCACGAAACGTTAACCCCGAGTAACGTGCTTATTCCTTCTTTAATTACGTCTGAACAAGAAAGCGCTAAACCATCATTGGGCGCCTCTGCGGCGACAGTTGTAACGACGACCACTCTGTCGAGTGCGACAACGGTTATCGCGACTACCACCAGTACGACTACGAACGCTACCAAAGAGACGGGGAAAAAATCTGCGAAAGATGATAAGGAACCCATTCAAATAATTCGTGGTGGTCGCGTGATAACGTTACCTCCTATCGAAGCACCAGCTACCAGAAGTAAACGATTACAAGTCAAAAACGAACTTGTACAAAAACCACTGGACTCCGTTAAACGTGTGGAAAAACTCGGGTACGTAATTCGATAATTAGTACAGCAAATCAATCGTTCATCGTTGCGTATTACTTTTAGCGTAATTCTTTTTCAAATTACATCCGATCTTTATCAACAGTTACAGTGTACAGAAGGTGCAACAAAGACCGTCACAGTCTATCAAACACGAAGTTTACGCGAATATAGAACAAGGTGGATCAAGTGAAAATAATATTCGTGTCCGAGAAGAAGGAGGAGGAAGAGGAGAGGAAGAAGTAGAAGGAGGAGGAGAAGCAGAGGACGACGACGACGACGTCGACGACGACGACGACGACGACGACGACGACGACAATGACGAAGAAGAAGATATGCGCGGGGAAGCTGCGGAAGAGGATGAGGAGGAGGAGGTACAAGAAAAAGAGAGAAGATCGATTGGGCGGGAAGAGGAAGAGGAGGAGGAGGAGGAGGAAGAAGAAGAGGAAGATAATTCGGATTCAGAAGACGATCCTGACAGGCTTTGGTGTATTTGCAAGCGGCCGCATAATAATCGTTTCATGATTTGTTGCGACGTATGCGAAGATTGGTTTCATGGGAAATGCGTGCACGTTAGCAAAGCGATGGGTAAGCAAGCGAGTCTGAAGGAACAAGTACAACTACCTATATATTTTGATACGTTGCTTTATCATTGTTGCGTTCAGGACAACAAATGGAGGAGAAGGGAATAGAGTGGGTTTGCCCAAACTGTGCCAAGAAAAAAGACGAAGAGGTAAAAGCCAAATTAAATATGCAGACCGTATCTGGTGTAAAGCAGCGAATTCAGTCCGACATTCAATCCGATAATTCGAAAAGTCTTATTTCCATCAATCAGACTTCATTTGGTGGCGGAACGTCGCCACTGATACATTCTGATTGCGACTACGGCAGCGTCCAATATTCTAGCGGTATGCAATGTGTCGTTTGTAAAAAAGAGGCCAGAAACTCGAGCATTTATTGTTCCGATGCGTGTATACTCGCACACGCCCAGGAAACATTGACCAAGGACAAACCGATACCAGGGTCAACAGTCAGTCCGAAGGGTGCAAGGCCGTCACCATTCGATCACGTCTCAAAGATCAAGTCCGATGCTAGAGTAATCGTTTTCGAACGAAAGACGGGAAGAGTGTTGACAGGTAAACTATTCAATTCGCATTTTTAACGCTCTCTGTGCGGATGATGTCACGCGACAACAACACCAGGCACCATTTCTTTCACCTCACCCTTCACCCTTCACCCTTCAGATAGACGATGCGATTGACTATTGTGCGTTCTCGGTCAATCGTGGTCGATCAGCACGATTCGAGCTCCCGTCTTATTATCGTAACGTATGTTTTCAAGGTTCCGACGCTCCGACAAGATCAAATTTGCGTGCATGGTTAAAGGAACATCCTACGTTCGAAGTGATCGGGGCAACTAATCTCGGCGCGTTGCAATTAGGTAAAACGATCACCACTATCCAAACGCAAGCATCTGGTAGAGCAGTGAGTATTATTATAAGTAGTCCTCCCTTTGGTCATACGTGGTTCGTATTTCTCCAAACTGTATTTTAAACTGTATTTTGAAGGGAAAATCTACGTTACTATCGTCACCTGGAAAAGGACAGAATCTCCCGAAGGTGACGTATGCAAAAATACCAGGTTCTAAACAAGTGATTTTAACGACGGGAAATAAAAAGATCACAGTAATCTCTAGTGGACAGCAGCAACAACAACAGCAGCAGCAGCAGCAGCAACAACAACAACAACAACAACAACAACAACAGCAGCAGCAAGAACAACAGAATCAAGTGTCAGGCGTAAAGTCGATACAAATCAAGCAAACATTATTGCCGCAATCGACGAACAAGAATACTTTATTATTGAAAAGTACAACGACGAAATTGATCGCTCAGCCACAATCGAGACAACTGGGTGCAGTGTCGCCGAAGCACGCGTCGAACGTAAAGAAACAAGAATTGAAACAGATAGCGGGCGTACAATCGAAACAGCAACAGATCAAACCGAGTCCACCGAAGAAGCCCGAGACCGAACCGATAAGGTTAAACATACGGAAAACATTGGCAGAATTGTTGTCTAGCCGTATAAAAGAGACCGATGATTTAAAGCTTACCGACGAGGAAATAGCCGATCTAGCCTACAACATCGAATTGGAGTTGTACAAATACTTCAAGGACACCGGTGCAAAATACAAAGCCAAGTACAGAAGCCTGGTATTCAATATAAAAGACACGAAGAACTTGACGTTGTTTAGAAAAATAGCTGACAGATCGTTGACTCCGGATGCGGTCGTGAGACTAAGTCCCGATGAAATGGCCAGCCAAGAATTAGCCGAATGGCGTGAAAAAGAAACGAAGCATCAGTTAGAAATGATCAAGAAGAACGAGTTAGATTTAATGGCGCAGGCCAAGTCCATCGTCGTGAAGACGCACAAAGGTGAACAAATAATCGAGAACGATGGTGGTATCGATCGCGTTGACCCAAAAACTCCTGTCCAGGATATCGTTACCGCGCTGAACAGCGCCGACAGTATAACGTCGACCGTGGACGACGCGGAGAAAGATTCGGAGAGGGCGAACGGCGACGAAAGATTGAGAGCGAAGGAGGATGCGAAAAGATCGAGAAGTTTCGATTCGGATAAGAGAAGGAAGGACAAGGAGAAGGACAAGGAGAGAGGCAGGGAGAAGGAGAAGGAGAGGGAAAGGGAGAAAGAAAGGGGGAGAGAGAAGGATGGTAGACCGCGTTCGAAGAACGCGACGAGCGACAGGCGTGGCAGGAGCACCAGTAGGAGTAGGCACAAACACGGTAGGGACGACAGGGAACGCAGTAAAACCAGAGAGAAGAGCAGGGAGAGAAAGTGTCGCGATAAGGAGAGCAAGTGCGAAAGGGAAAAGGATCGTGACAAAGAGAAGGAACGTGATCGGGATAAAGATCGAGAACGATCTAGAACCGGGAACGAGAGGGATAAATCGAAGGCCCGCGAAAGTAGAAGCAGCCGAGAGAAGATTAAACTAAAGGAGAGAGAGAGGGAACGTGAACGGCACAACAAGAGCAGCGAGAACGCTTTTACCGGCTCGAGGAATCGTAACAGCGGTTTCTTCGCTCACGGCGAATCGAAGGATGTCGATAACAGAAGGGAGGAGGAAAGGAAAAGAGAAATGGAAAAAAAGGAGGAACTCTCGGGTTCAACGGTGGGAACGCCGACGGAGAAATCTATCGAGGATCGATTGTGGCGTCATATCGAGGACGAGGCGACTACCAACACTATCGACGGGAACGACTCGGACGTGTCGGACAGAGAGCCCTCTTCGACGGTAACGATTAAAACGCCGGACATCAACGACGACGTTGACAGGGAAAGAGAGCAAGAAGCAACGGCCGCTGAAAACGAGACACCGAAGGGAGGATGGCAAACCGTTTGGAGAGGTTTCGTTAACATGGTCGACGTCGCCAAGTTCTTCATCACCGCGCAAGAAGTCAGTGGCCACGCGAGAGATCTGATGGAAGATTTGCCAGACACGGTCGACGTTGTAGGTAGAATAAGCCACGAGACCGTTTGGGATTACATTTCGAAGATGAAGAAGACCGGCTCGAAAGAGATACTGGTAATTCGACTTACCGCGGCGAACGACGAAGAGAAGATCCCGTATATAACTCTGTACAGTTACTTGAACAGCAGAAGCCGACTCGGTGTCGTTGGAAATGTCTCGAAGAACATCAAGGATTTCTATATAATGCCATTTTCCAGTCAAAGCACGATACCTCAGGTTCTATTACCTTTGAACAGTCCCGGTTTCGAGGAGCACAGGCCGCATCTACTTTTAGGAATCATCGTTCGTAACAAGAGGAAACGGCTTGCCGCCGGTGGTATACCTTCCTCGAGCGTATCGATGAAATTGTCGAAGAAGGATGTCGATCGAAGTTACACGCCACCGTTGGTGGCCGGTTCGAAGGAGAAGCCTGGCGGCGTCAATACGATCGCAGCTGGCGGCACGGTCAGTTCAACGGCAACGGCAACCGGCATGACGATCGCCTCCTTGTCTCCTTCGGCAACCGCGACTAGTACATATCACAAACTAACGGCGAGCGCCGGTACGATCGAATCGGGCAAGGATAAACATTCGATCACCCAAACGACCCTCGACAGCTTGAACAGGGCGCACATAGGAATGTCGAGGGGTACGCTGCTCGATACCGCGACCATATGTAAAATAGTTCCCGAGTTATCCTCCAAGATCGACCTTACCTCGTCGCCTGGTAAAATAGCCCTCGACGACGACGGCGACGAGCCGTACAGTCCCGGCCAGATGGACGAAGAGGAGATCGACATGGATCTACGAGCATCCTCGTCCTCGACTTCGGCGCCGACGCCGACGGTACCCTGCTCCTTGTCCGACTCCAGCGTCGTCGTCGTCGTCGACGCTTCCGCCACGGTCGACGGCGGTATCATCTCTTCCAATAAAAATTCCAACGAGCTGCAACGAAAAATGGAAGAGTTGAACAGGCAAATCGAAGAACAGAAGCAACAAATACAGAGCATTAGCTCCTCGTTTCTCGGTGAATCAACGCCCACTTTGCCGGTGAGAATTTTTCAACAAATCGAATGTTATTGTTTTTCCTTTTGTCCTATTGTAAATAAAATTGTTTTCGATCTATCCCACCTAGTGGTATCCTCTTCCTATCCCTCATCGAGCTGCTTTTCCAACTCTTACTTCTTGCGTTCATTCTCCAGTGTAACGTTCATTTTCAATGTATCTCTCTCTCTCTCTCTCTCTCTCTCTCTAGCTCGCTCTAGCGAGCAAGCGAGCGAACGCCGCGCGTACCCACGCGCACGGACACAAAAGTTCTTAATTAATTTTATCTTTGAAATTTCGAATAAGTATCTGGCCCAGTACATCTAATTCTTAATATTCTTTATGGTAATCGTTATTTGTCATAGGGGAAAATGTATAAAAAAAAATATATATATTTTCTGTGAAAATGAAAAGTAGAAATTTACCGGTAGCTCTATCTCTATTTATTTCGGACGATTCAATTATGTTCGCGTTGCGCGTTTACTCGTTTATTTATTTATTTGCAAATTTCAGATTCATAAATATAAGAGAACGTGATTCGAAAGGGGAATTATTTTTTCGTCAAGAGAATCAAATCGAATGAGACTGAGAGAGAAAAGTGAGAAGGTGAAGTGATTGATCATGAAATTATCTATTCTTATTGATTTCAGGGTTTAGGGCTGGACCCACCCGCTAGCGACGAATGCGAGGAAGCTTATAGCCCTTCGGACTCGAGATCGTTTACACCACCACCGCCTCCCGGTATTTCAAAGTTTACACAACCGATCCTTGAGAAAGTGTCAAATATAACGATACCGCCAAATTTGCAAGAGATTTTAGCGAACGTCAAACGACAAGAGAGCTCGAAAGTAGATCCGTATCTACCATCTAAGCCCAGTGCTACGTTTTTAACTACTACCAACTCGTCGATTTACCAAAATTCGGAAAAATATTCCTCACCGCCATCCGTGAAACTATCGGTAAGCGGAACAAGCAAACCCAATTCAGAGAAAACGTCGCCCGAACTGCCATCCAATCATCAAGAATCTGCTTCGAAGGAAAAAGAAAGTAAGAGCACTTTAAGTACGTTAAGTGATTTGGATTTGATCAGAAAAGCAGAAGAGGAATTGGCTGCCGTCGCAGCAGCGTCCGCAGCAGCAGCAGCAGCAGCAGCAGCAGCAGCAGCAGCAGCAGCAGCAGCAACAACAGCAGTAACTGCAACAACAACAACAACAACAACAACAGGAACCGTAACGAACGAAAACTCTGCCACCCCAAGTCTGTCCACAACTTCAGTTCTTCCAACGATAATGGGGACCACCTCGCCATCGTTAATGCCAGTATCTGGAAATTTCTCAGGTGTAACGTCGGCAACGAATTCTCCTCCTGCTCACGAAGGAACTCCCACCTACAAAAATCATTTTTCAGAACCGTTTAAGCGAAATATTGCACCTGAACAACCGAAACCGCCAGGTCTCGAAGACGAGGATTTTCCACCGTTCCCCTCCACACCACCGAATGTAGAAAATAATGCATCGAAAACGATATCTTCTCGATCAAAATTCGTCCCTAAGAGTGGAATTGTGTTAAGCGTTAAACGAAAGATTAGCGATGACAGTGTAGCTTCTTGTACTCCGAACAAAGCATTAAGAGTAGTAAAGTCACGATGGGGTCAAGGCCCTTCGGAGTCGGGTGATTAGCCGTGCTCGAGTAACAGATCTTTTACGACGACAGATTGAAAGTATCGCATGTTTCAAGGGTGTTTCAAAGAACTGATCGTCTATTTTGTATTACAAACATTTACGATGTCATTGGGATAACGAGTGAAATCGAACTTGGAATTAGTTCGGTACAAAAACACGTCGTTTAATCATTTTTCGAACAGAATTCGATGACTGATGGCAATTAAAAATGAAACAAGATAAAGAAATCATTCATTTCCACGCGTTCGTTATATTTTCGTACCAAATCAACAATTTTTGGTATATTCCGTTTATCGTTGTTGTGTTATTCAATAAGGGTGTCCATTCACTTGTACTCTCGCACACATACCGAGAAGCACGACCGACCATTTCCATTCGACCATGCCGATCGTACGTGCTTGTCAGTATCGTGGACGACGGTCATTTGTCGTTCATTTAGATGAAATGCTCAGGTGAGTACACATCTTAAAAGTCGATCCACGGGACATCGATGTTTACACAATTCTGCGAACATCCTCCTCTCCACCTCAATCACGCGCGCGCGCGCGCACACACACACCCCCCCCCTCTCTCTCTCTCTCTCTCTCTCTCTCTCTCTCTCTCTCTCTCTCTCCCTCTCCCTGTACACCTCCCTTTTCTATCCTCAACACCCTGTACGTCGGTGTACGTGTGCATAGTAGTAGTAAAAGAAGAAACAACATAAATTTAAAAGGACTTGTAAATATCGAAGCGATAAAAATGAAGGCCCATTTTCGCTCGTCGAGCCCTTTGCTACATGTATATAGTCTTACTGGAAATGCTGTAATATATTGTTTAAATTCTCTGAAAAGATTATGTAACACGATGCATAAGTGTTACGCGCGCTATTCATGTATATATAAGTTAGTTATAAGGATCTACGAACGACCAATGACTTTATTTCTCTGATCAGCACATTTGTACATTTATTTGTGCGGTAGTGATTCATAGACGATGCATCATTCTAACAGTTCGTGGATACAGCACGATACCCTTTAGCTTTGTAATATTTCATTCAGAAAATTAAACGTTCATGCAATGGTGTAATCGTAGATTCTTTGACACGAAAAACCGTTAATTCGATTAACGTATCATAAAATCTACTACGGTAACATAATGTTTTTTCATTCCGAATTTGAGATCAACGAAAGCTAACCAAAAAACAGATCTCACTTCTTTCTTTCCTACCCTCCGCTCTGTTCCCCCATTTCTTTTTGTTATCCGCCTTTGATTCGTACATACGCGTTATATCAGTATTGCTGCGTTGTATAGTTAACGCATGTTAAAACACTGGTATACATATATAAAACATTATTTTCCTCGCAATTGAGTTTTAGCTTGCTCGCGCTGTTTCGTTTTTTTTCACCAATGATTTCGATTATATATATATATATATATATATATATATATATATATATATATATATATATATAAACTATCTTAGAGATATGCTTTTAAATAACAAAACAACCCGGTCGAAGATCGAACACCTCTTAGACGTTACAATGATGACCATCATACATAAATATAATTCACCTTTTATAACGTATTGTCGGAAAATATACGATTGAAACGAAGTTAGCATCGATCGATACACAATTGTAGAAACAATGTATGTGTTTGTAACAAAAAATGGAGCTGAACGTTTTGATCGAAGAGTAACCTGGAACAATTTTCACTGTTCGTAGATGAATTTTAATTATCGTTGCACAAATTCACTGTTCTACTTATGTGGAAAGAAATCCTTCGTACTGTTCAACCTTATTCGTTTTATATAAAACAATTAACGTTAAGTTTAAGTTTTGTACACACCTTTTCCAATAGTGTGACATAATAACAATTCATTGTATAATGACATTATTATTGTCGCCTTAGTGTTATTTTTACTACCGTCACTATCATTATCAACAACATCATTATCATCGTCGTTACCATGATTCGATGTGATTTTATACACCAATGCGAAATTGATGCATTTCGATATAAATAGAATTATTTGTATGCAAATTTCATCGTTGTACACTCGGCTATAAATGATTTAAATACGGTAAAACGAAACCGTTCGATATTACGGTCTAATGCTTTCATTCAAACGTATCGATGGTCAAAGAAGATGCGTACAGTGTACCGCTCACGTATCGCAAAATTTAAAATAGGCTTGAAATTCTTTTTGGTTTTCTAATTTTAAAAGCTGCACAAAATTCGCTAATATAAATGATCGTATTAACCCATTGTTCATTTCTACGCATATAGGTTTCATTTTACTTAATATTTGACATGGAAAAATTATATATTTGATAAATATATAATCGTTATACGATACTCGACATTCGATTTAAAAAAGCGTTAAATAAACAGTACTTCCTATCGGCGATAAAGCACGACTTTAATTTCAAATTTGTGTATTCGGTTACGGATATTCTAATTGGTTATCGTTTACAACCACAGACATTTTAATAATCCTATATACAATGTCAACTTATAAACTTTCAAGAAAATAAATTTCATTCGATATTTGTATTCGGACTGTGTTTAATTATAATTATAATTATAAAAACTATATAGGAAAATAAAAGGAATAACATTACTAGCAAGTTGAACAAATATTGAAGACCTTCCCACCTACGGTACGAGGTTCCGTGGTGTCGAACATTCAAATCGGTCGATCAGCAATAGAACGGCTACGCGTATATGCTGCACTGTATAGTCAACGCCACGGAACCTCGTATCATAGTTGGGAAGTCTTCTTGTCAGTTATTCCTTGGACATGCAATGAACTAAATAAACCTAGAGGAACAACTTTATATAATTGTTGGTGTGTGCCAGGCAACTAACTCGTCATCTTTGGTTACGTTTCGTTTCTGCGCATGCCCCCTGTACGACACGTTTTCGTTTCGCCAGCTACTTCCGGAACGAAGAGTCGTCCATTTTTTCGTACACGCGCAATGGGTAAAGAGCCATTTTGTTTGAGGGAGCAACGTGGCAGCCGGCATTCCCGGTATCCTCGTTACAATGAATACGCGTGAGTGATACTCTCAATGATACTCTCTGTTTCTGAATTTTCGTCACGTTCGTTCGTAGATATGGGTATTTATAGGTTTTTTTAGTTTCGTCTAATAAAAATGTTCGCGTTTATTCGTCGCTCTTTCAATGTTTCTCATTGTCCCGGTCAACTCGCACGTTCGCTACACTTTGTTCAATTTTCTATCAAAATAATATTAAGTACCATGTTTATTAATCGCGTTCAAAATATACTTATATATCGTGTTAAGCACGTGTATACTTTTCATAAAGTATTGCCAGTATGACTGGAATAAAATTGACGTTGCTTTATCTTATTACAGTTTTAGCGTTATTAATTGCTGCTATAGGCACAACAATTTGTGTCTCGGCTACCGAGATATTGCAATCAACAAATTCCTATTTAACAATGGCGGATAGAGTACATTTAAAAAAGATGCTGGAACCAGGTTTAACATCGAACGATGTTACATTCGTGTATTACGCCGTTCATGGATACACATACCTTGGTGAAACTTTGTCAAACAACAAACGGGTGAGAGTCTCGAATATTAGCGAAACATAACTCGGGTTCTTGGGCACCTCCAAAAAATATACATCATCGAATGTATGATGAGACATAGCTATAACTGAAATATAATGATATTCCGATTAGTCTTACTGATTATAAATTTCTCGTGCATCAAAATATTCAGGGAATTCTCTATTGGTATTTTAACGAGGTTTATATGATTTCTAGGGCATTTGTGATCTTTTAATAACTGCCGCGAAAGATGACAACAATATTACAATTGAAAAAGCTTTTCATATCGCATCTATTTGGCGAACCATGGGAAATTGTCAAGCTAATCCACCGTCCAATGTTGTCAAGGTATACGTATCTCTGAGAGTATAAAATACACAGAGTAAATATTATTTCAAATTGTGTATATATATATATATACATATCGCTTAAATTAAGCAAAATGATGTTTCAAAACTTTCGTTCTACTGGATATTTACACTGGAGAATACTAGATTTACTGACTGGGAAACCTATTATATATTATGTACACGTATCGTCAAAGGTCTTCGTCGGAAATCTAAAGGGAAATTTTTTATTCCGATAGATGCTCGCCAGTGCAGTAGAGAAGGAAAACAGCAGTATGATGGAATTATATTACGCGGTAAATGGCTTGAATGCTTTATCGGAAAAGTTATCACGCGACAAAGTGGACAAAGTAACAAAGGCGGTACAAAGTACACTGCGAAAGGACGACAACTTATGGAAGTATGATTATTTTTACTAACATTTTTACATCCTAGGCATCCGTGATGCTCCGTTGAAAGTAATACAAGTCTTGGTTACAGTTTGGGCTATATGTTTCACATTGCCTCAGACCTTGGAACCAATGGTGTGTTCGCTTTTGATCGTATCGAAGACGCCATTATTCAAGCCGACGAAGTAGATGGACAATATTTACAGTTCGAAGGTGGCCTCTCCGTAACTAGTGAGTATCAATTGAGTCGTGCAATTAATCACAGCTTTCCCCGAAAATTGCCAAGAGTCGAATATATTTTCGAAATGTTTAAGGTTTTCTTGTCAATGGTATTTTTAAACTTTCCAACACGTTGAAAAAGAAACCACCACTGACGTCTCAGCAAGTAGTCAAAGTGGCCAATTATCTTCTATCTCGACGTTCCGTGCAAACACCAAGGGGTATTACGAGTTTACTTTCGGCGTTAACGACTCTGGCAAACAACGATTTTGAAAAGCCAATCTGCATAACATTGGCCAACGAAGAAATCAGTATTTCTGCTCAACAACCTCTGGTCACGGTAAAAGTTTGCGACATACTAGGTGCTCCGTTAACCAATACATTCAAAGTGATTGCCAATTCAGCGACAAGAGTCGGAGACGATGTCGTTTTATTCAGCAAACAAAGTTTGCAGGCCTCGCCAACGGATAAGTGAGCATTAGACTTTGAACAGTTTTAAAGCCCCGATACTTTACCGACACGGTTTAATCTTTCTTTCGGTGTCGGTTATACCTTGGGGTAAAGTAAACGCATTCGTTGATACGATCCTTTGATTCGATTAACATTGAGATAAAGGATCAGATCGAGTTCAACGAACAAATAAATTTCACTTTTCTCTACACTTTTTATTACACTTGTTCCATTTCAGAACATTATTCGCCATGAATTTCATGGAAATGAAACCGGAACGTGGATTTTATAAGATATCGATCACAGCGGGATCGGTAACGAATACCGTCACGGTAAAAGTACTTAGCGATGTTGTGGTTGATTATATGGAAATCGGTACTGCCGACGCTGATCAAACTACTCAGCCAAAGCTTACACGGTAAGTTATTTGAAGCACAAACGTTTTTTAATGTCGATGGGATGTAGATACGTTTGACACGGCATGTATTTAACGCCAATTGTAGAGTGATCTTCCCCGACAAATGGTCACAAAAGATCGAGGCTGACTCGCAACAGAAGGTAGTCATGCGATTTTTACTCAAAGATGGTGCTAGTAAGAAGCCCATGCGCGCGCATCAAGCGTTCGTACGACTTTCCTCGGCGTCCAGTTTAAACGGCGGTAAAACAGGACGTGAAATAATTTTTGTCGCTGAACCAGACACGTCGCATATATATAAGTTCGATATGGTAATGCTAACACCCTTCCTCTTAATCGTTCACAACTATTGAATCGCGTTAAGATTGTTTGTAACTTTGTCTCTTCATTCTTCTTTTTCTTCTTCCCGTAACATTTTAGCCAGTAGGAACTGCAGCAGTGAATTTTGATTATCAAAGCGGAGATTATAATATAGAGCTGATCGTCGGCGATGCCGTGCTGAGTAATCCTTTTCAGTGGACAGTGGCAACGGTTAGTTTGAAGTTTCCTGAACCAACATCGACCGAACGGGCGGATAAAAGCGTTTTCTACAAGTACAAATCCAATGTTTACACAACCCAACAGGAAATAAAGGTATACCATAGTACGTGTTTAATTATCGGGATCATCTTGGTTACGGTACTTGGCAAATGTTCGGCATATATTGTACATACTTATGCCTTACATTTCATTTTCATCGTACAATTACTCTGCAAACCAATGCTCGTTAGTGACTGTAATCCGTTTAAGATACCGTCACCTCCTTAACATTGGGAAAGAAATATTTTTCACCGTCGTCGTGAAATGTCTTCGTTTTTCTAAATACCGTAGTATTTGGAAATATTTCCGTTAGTTACCGTGGACGGACAATTCTTTTAATAAACTTGAAATTTCTCCGAAAATATTATCAGAGCGGCAATTAAAATAAGAATCATTAAAATGATCAATCTTCGATATTAATGCGTTGCAGCACATGTTTCGTGAACCAGAGAAAAGACCAGCCGCCTTTGTTTCAAACCTGTTCACCGGTTTATGCTTAGCCCCGGTTTTATTATTGCTTATTCTGTGGGCTAAACTGGGGGTGAACATATCAAACTTCCCTTTCTCGGTTAGCGCTGTTACGTTTCATCTTGGCCTAGGAAGTAAGTATTTTATTTTTACTCGTAATGCCCGATACTCGACGAACTATGCCTCTTTTCTTAATTCGTTACTATAACTCGGGCATAAAAAAAAAATAGTGAAATTTTCGCAAATGTAACGACCGACTACATTACATTTGTAGCCCATTGTTCACGACATTGTCAGTAAAAAACATCACCGCGCTTGAACGTTACGATAAGTTATTTTCTTTTTCTGCATATATTTTCAGGTATATTTGTGCTTTTCGGAATATTCTGGCTGAAACTGAACATGTTCGTGACCCTACGATATCTCCTCGGTTTGGGTGTTGTTACATTCCTCGCAGGCAATAAAATGTTGTCGCGGATAGCACATAAGCATAAGTCACGTTAGTAACTCAACCCATTGATGTACAACAACGACATATTTTTGGGAAATACAAGGAAACTAAGTAGTTGCCCTCTGCAAGAGGAGGAGGAAGAGGAGGAATTCAAGGAAAGACATACGTATAAGATTGTGGTGCAGTCAGAACGAATAAATCGACGGTAGTGATGAACAGTTTGGTCGCGATCGATATTTTATAATAAATATTGTTTATCACATCCAATTGTAGCGTAATATTGGATCAAGTACGAACGATAACAATATGACCGATGACTCTGTTGTAATAATATGCAAACAAGTCAAACTTGTGATCGTAACGAAATACAACTGTATCGTTATTTTGTACATTGCATTCTTAAAAACTCGATAAACGTACAGCTACTATTAGTGTCCGTACGTGTCGTAGGAATGTATAGTTACACCAATTCTTTACAGACTGATCTTTTTACCTTTATTTAGATCGAAGGTTCGCGACAAAGTACGCAAGAGTACGTAAAACGTGCTATTAAAAGCGAATCGATGCACGACAGTATATAGTTTTCAGCGGTATTCAAAAGATTTCTGCTTAACGATAATAATTAGTCAATTTTTTGGGTAAACCTTCATCGCATCATTTATTTTCCTACCTAATTGTACGCCAGACTTGTCTCATCGGTGAAATATCGTCTCGCTAATTTTTGCAAATCGTTCGCTTCCGTTAGTAACCGATCCCTTTCGATACGTAATTCTGTGGCGATTAATCGCGTAAAGCCTAATCGTCGCCAAAAGTTGATGGAACTTTGAAAGTCTTTCATGCCCTACAAAAAATTCAATGCACACGTTTGCATCTAATAAGCGAAATCGAAATTAAATATACTTATAGGGAACCACGAGAATCGAGTTCTAACTATGTCGAGTGAAACTGCCTGGTTTTCGGTTAGCGACAATTGCACAGGATTATTGTCGATCGTTGGTAGTATTTTTTCATCTTGCGTTTCGTATTTTCGGCACATTTGCATGTAAGCGAGAATGCGTTCAGCTTTGATCGTTAATTCGTTCAAGTGCTTGACAGTACGGTTGTATTCTACAGACATTGTCACCGCTTTGCCTTTATTTATTTTATCATCTGACAAAAGTCATTTAACGTATTAATCGTTGCGCATGTTTAAGAATGAAACACCGAGGATGTCGAAGGCGTACCGAAAACGAAGCGTCGATACGTTTCCCGGTAGACGTTATAAAAATAATTTGCATTCTGCATAATTTGCTGAAGCTGAATCGCAAATTCGTTCTTAGAAGAATTAATATTCTCTCGAAATTTCGCGATCTCCTCGAGAAGAGTCGAAATACGCAAGTATTGTCGATTTATCGTTTGTCGATCGATCTGATCTTTTTTCCTAATTGCCTCGTAACCTTTTCCTCGATGCTCTGCATCTATTGCAGATGTTATTCGTGTTTAAGAAACGACAATTTGTACATTTATATTGCATACGTACTTTTACGATATTCGGACAACACGTTTCGCAAATCGTTCCAAAGATTTTCCAGTTTCTTTTGAAGTTGCGCTGTGATTAACCTTGTTTCGTTTTTCCCATCCTCCACGAAAGCATCAACTTTACCTTCGGAAAAATAAATGTATTACTCAAAAAAACTCGATCGCTATTTATCGGTCGTTCGTCGGATCAGCAGCAGAGCCCAATACCGAAGTCTTTAGATTAGGTTGGGTTAAGTTTTTAATGACAAAAAGAAAAGGATCGATTGCCTTCGTTTTTCGACGGTTCGTTCGACATTGAACATAGTCGTCGGATAACGGGAAGCGATGAATGCTCACAGCCGCTGAGCTGTACGAATACCCGTGACGATGTATTCCTATTTTACGTATATCTCTTACTGATCGCGACACTTTTTGCAGTATTTGACGTATTTTCACTCCGACGATTAGCGAGCAGGTTAATTCTTCGTAAAGCGATCTCTCTCTTATTTCGGCAACAAGCGATATTTTCAAACTCGAAAGTTTTATCCTGTAACGCCGTCTCGAGATTTCCGTAGAAAAACGCATCAACCATTTCGAGCCGCGTTTCGTGCGCCTTCAACGATCGATCGACTATTTCGAGGTGGGCGCGGGTCGTTTTACAACGTTGTTCGTCTGCCTCTTGCAGACTGTCCAGTAGTAAACTGACGCTGCAAAAGCGTAGGGAAATTCCATGGTGTACAAGTTATATCGGATCGTTTGCCATTTGCGTACCTGTAGTCCTTGAGATCGAAAGCATGTTCCAATGTTTGCCACGATATTTCAACCTTTTTCCACATGTCTGGCATTTTTACACGTTCAAGCATTTCTCTCCAATAAGAACGATAACGTTCAGTGTTCGAAACGCTAAGCTCGAGTCCGCGAAAGAACGCGTCTCTTTTCAAATTTAGCGAGTCAGCATTCGGTTTTTTTCGTGATCTCGGTTTCGGTTTAGGAACCATACTTCGCCGTTCGAATCGATTGCTTTTGAATCAAATTCTTCTAGAAACTTATTCCTTTTCGCGTCTATTCGTCACGGCAATTGAACGAATTCGTTGCTTTCGATTAATCGAGAATTTTTTCAATTATCGAACCACTATCGAATTTACTCGTTTGTCTTTTACAAATTACAATTGCGTATACGTATACGCAAGATCTGCTTACATTACAGTAGTAGCAAACCCTCTTTATCGGAGGGCGAGCTGCACCATAATTGCACGAACAGAAAACCTATCCGGCATCTTTAACCGGCGACGGCGATAAGTTCGTTGGCATTAAGAGATGCGACGGGAAGAGAGGGGCAAAGGGGGGTGTGGAGTGGGTACACTTAAGTAAAAATAGCTTTAGGTTGAGAAGAAGGAGATTTGCGAATTCCGGGTTTGAAAGCAGAGACAGACGTAGTGGTTATGGAGGGGATAAAAATCTGTGTTTCTCGCCATATAAAAGCCACTGGACCTGAAACATCCCAATATTTTGTTCGTAACAAGTTTATCAAAAATTTCGACGAGGTTAGTATTCCTTTTCTTTACGTTTCAACCTTTTCGCTGTCAGCGTGTCGATATGTCGGCCCTTACGTTCAAATTATCACTCCTTTATCGTTACCTCTTAATTAAATCGCTTTCGCCGTTACCTCGAATGGTCAATATATCGTATCTCTCTGTGATCTGTAAAAAATCAAATCGGTCCGGTAAATGTACTTGGCAATGAAAAAGGTTAAAACAGTTCGTTCATTTTATTACGATAAAATAATAAAATGCAATAATTTTCATACGATCGCAAAGCAAAAAGAATAGGTAGAATTGCAGTCTGTTCATTTTTTTAGATGAAATCGTTGTACTTTCTTCTACCGATGGTATTACTAATTACCGATCATGTACACGCGTCGTCGCCGATCGCATTTGGGAAACATCGTTCCTACGATACGCGTAGCGATAAGATCGAAGGTCAAGTAGCTCGCGTAAAGAGAAGTCCTCTGTTTAAATTGCCTCTGCTCGCAGGAGCAGCTTTAATCGGTAAAAAAGCGATTCTGTTAGGCGGTGCTGCCATTGGAGCTAAAGCTCTTGTTGGCGCGGGAATTCTTGGAGCTGGTTTATACAAGGCAAAATAGTAAGTAAGCGACTTCCGGATATACAAATTTCTTCTTTATCGTTTAATAACCATGTCTTATTGTCAGTTATAGCGGCGGATACAGCGGTGGATACGCGAGTTACCAATATGCGCCAGCAACCGCTTACGTCGAATCAAATTGGGGCTAACGACTACACAACATACCTACCTACATGTACATATGTATGTATAATAGCGACGAATACGCGTGACATTATACGATTTCACATTAGTAGGAGAAGTAGACCGATATTCCTGAAGGAATAATTTTCAAATTCCACATCTGTTTGCGATACCTCGGATGACTTCTGCGTACAATGCGCAATGAGAAGGAACGACCCTAGATAGAAGAACGTAAAATTAAAAATCAACTTTACACGGTTCAAAACAAAGTTCAATTTGCGTATATATTTTTCTTGAATTTTTTTCACCCTTTTTCTTTAACTAGTACAATTTTGTCACCATTGCTTCGCTAAATATGTGCGATATAACATTAAAAGGAAAAGAAAGCAAATTTTATCATTTTTTTGTGCACCTACTTACGTACTCTAACCTTTTCTTCTCGCTATTCCTAAAAGGTATTTTCCTTTCTTACGACCGGTACAAAAAGTTTATTCGCTACACGTTTAGTGTACTAGGACCATTTGTAATGGTCATCGGTATTTCCAATTGAATAGCGTTCAACAGTCGCGAGTTTCACTCGCGACGTGCGACACGGTAATCAATTTCGACAGGTGTTGGTTCGGTAACAATTCTGTTTGAAAGCTTGAGTATAGCGTCGATTGAGCAATCAATTAGTTAAAAGGTAAGACACGAAGCTAAAAATATTGCGAGATGGATTTTCGTCGACGAATACGTAATGACTCGAAGCGGTGTAAGAGTACCAAATCGGTACCGCTACGATATAATTCATCGAAAGTACAAAAGAAATTCGACTTTACCTGCCTTCTCTCTTAGTTTCGCAAACATTTCCTTTCTACGACCATTCCATCTTCGTCCACCTTCGTATTTATCGATTTTAAAAAAGATACAAGTCGTCGAAATCCAAAACGACGGAACTGAGACAAATTATTATTCAACGTTCGTTTGAGCGGAGCTCGCGTTACCGTGCGATTACAGATGCGACACGACGAGGTGTTACGTGTCATCGTGTGCGACATAATTAAAAACGAGAATCATCGATTTCGTTTCCCATACATTTTATTAACTATTGTCGCGCCTTAGATGTTTTTTTTTTTTTTTTTTTTTTTTTCTCTCTCTCTCACGCGTATCACGTTTCAATATCGTGTAATACATTTTATTATCGATCGATTAAATTCTTCGCTATTTCGCTTAGCTATCGAAACGAATGGATTAATATTATTTTCTGTTATTTTCAGTTTTTATGTGGAATAAAAAACGATGGAAAGGTATAAAGTAACATTCGACGGCTTTTGAAAGTTTCGATCGGATAAGAATGAATCCATTCAGGTAAGGGAACCGTATCTCAGCGTGTATCTTTCTATATTTAAAATCCGTTTGTACCAATTTTTTTTTTGTCTATCATCAACACCAACCGTGGCATCTGCACACAGAATGGTGCGAATAAGAAGTTACAAACTGTTTTATTCAGTCGGAACAACGGTAACGAAGATACATGGATTTTATCTTTTCTTTCTTCTCTCTGGTCCTTTTGTTATGTTGTTAATGACGTCAGCAACGTGATTAATGGTTAAATTACGAATATTTTGATGTTACAGTCGCCAAGTGATAGCGTAGCAAGTGCGAACGGACGAGCATCGTGGGAAGGAATCGTAAACGTTTAAAAAGGAATACGAACGCAAGTTCAGTGGCTCGAATAGGTGGGAGAATTTGCTGTTTCAAAGGTAGGCAGGTGTATATAAAATCAAAGGGGGCCTGTCGAAAAGGTAACACACAACTCGATACAGTCCGTGTATACGTTCGAGATTATCCGATAGCCCTCCGATACGGTATACGAGAACGGTAAGAGAACGAAAAATGCATGCGAAAAACATATAAATATAATACCGATATTCTTCCTTCGCGTTAGATGCATCCGACTAGTATCGCAATTTTTGCTCTCGTTTGTTGCTACGTCGCATCATGTGTAACGGCCGAAGAAGACGTTTCGCCATCCGAAGAGAATCGTTCTGTCGTTCAAGCGGAGAACGATGGCAATACCGAGGTTCTATTAAATAGACAAAAAAGGACGCTTTTGTTGAAGAAAAAGCTGATCGGCGCAGGCCTGTTGGGTTTTGGACTGGGTATCGCAAAAGGGTAAGTAGCTTTTATATTTTAACCTACTAAAATCGATCTTGTTTAAAATCATCGATCACTCCGTCACGCATGGATGTGCATTTCAGGTACAAAGCTGGTTACTACACTGCCCCGCAAGTCCATCACGTGTACCGGTCGTCCCCGCCAGCATCATCCGTCAAGTACGTTGAATACGTTGAGAAACCTATTTTTGTCGAAAGGATAATCGAGAGGCCAACTTCGTATCTGAAACCGATAAGCGTTGAATACAACGATCCTTCTACTTACGGGTAAATAACATCGCGGTAACCTGTTATCGTTACCTCGAAACATTTCAAATGGAAATGAAATTTTATTCTAATCTCGTTTTTGTATTCTTCAATTCAGTGCTTGGTGATATCGGATCAACAGGATATCGGATTTGTTACGATGTTCGACGCAGACACATTTATACAACATTTTCAAGTTTGCGCAATAGTAAGATTCTCGTGTACACATACGTTTCAGATTCATCGTATGCATGTACTCTAGATAACAACGGAATAAAGTGATATCTCGTAACATATTCAATCTGGATAAAGTTACCCGAGTGACTTGATGCTATCGTATTGTTTTATTGCCTGAAAACGGAACGAGAAATTGCTAAAAAATTTCCTAAGAATTTTTCTAGGAATTTTTCATTCGCAAAACACTGGTCGCGTTACAAATCGTTCATCATCTATACGTTTACGATGTGCTATTTACACTTGCTTGTCTAACACATAGATTATTGCGTAATCACATAAATCGCATAAATCGCTGTCCCTTTCTCTGTCAGTTACACCTACGTATTAGTCACGCGTACACATTCAGCGTACGGAAGTATACAACTTATTTCACCAAACTGACACCAACCGTAACCTTAACGACCGCCACCGCATTTTGTACGAGCCGAGAGTTATTGGTTTCTCCTACATTTATCCCCGCCGCGCAATTCCTGCGGAACAAAGTCGGCGTATCATCCGTCATAAGAAATTATGTCGGCATATCTCAATCACGCCGCATTCCGAGAACACTTCAGCTCCAACAGTACGTACAATTAGGCATGGTGTCGCATTTTATTAAAAAACTTATTAGAACAGTTCGAAAGCTTTTCTTGTCTAAACTCTCGGTCAGTCTTGTTTGTTATGCCATCGAAATGTGTATCGTGCATCCGCGTTTCGAACAATGTTTCGCGTCTTTCAATGGTACGATATGGGTAACTTCCGAGAAGAAAAATGAACATTTCGCGAGAGTAACTGTTTAAAGTAAGCTATTCGATCCACAGGCTTTGAACGGTGTCGTTCAAAAGTTAAACACGTTGTTCGATCGATCTAACCGCTTATTATTCGCTAATCTTGAGGTAACATCTGAGACGTTTCGCGTAATTGATCCTCACCGTGATTGCGAATAGATACAGAATTCGATAATCGGAAAAAAGAAAGAAAGAAAGAAAGAAAGAAAGAAAAGTATACGCATGTAATCTACATTACACGTTCCTATATCGTAAATTTACGTATTATTGTCGACGATTGTGGAACGATTATGAGAAATTTCTGTATGAAAATTTATCCTTTCAATATTTTATCACGATACGAAGTACCTTGTCCAGCAAGGCGAAGCAACAATCTTGACGAGACAAGACTCATTCGACGGATTTTATGCGTAAATAATTTTGTAATTCAACGTTTGCTTCGAGAAGAAATATTCCACGGTTGCAGAATCGACTTTGTTTTGTGCGAAGAAATGTGGACGGGAAGAGGATTCCCCTCTCCACAAAGATATCTCACACACGTATGATATATATATATATATATATATATATATATCTTATTGCACCGATAAGAAAAGAAAGAAATAAAACGGAAGAGAGTACGGAATGAAAGCTGCGTACGCACAACTATTTCTATATAACAGAGATTGTCATTCGCGATAACGAGTGTGCCGAATTTTCTCTATACTTTGAGATCGTCTTTTGTACAACATTCTCGGTGCGTATAATAACACCATCGATCGTAAAATATCGGGCATAACGCACGATAGAGAGTACCATGTACTCGTTAACAAAAAGTTCCGCGAAAGATACGCGAGTTCGATCGACCAGGATGAAAGGCGTACCGCGTTTTTTTTTTTTTTTTTCGGCTCTAACGAACTATCGGCTGAACGCGGGTTACGCACAATTAGCAGCGCGTGGCACCAAAGCGAGGGACTCCTTTCACCTGTGCCGGTCCCGCGATTCTTCACGCCAGCAACGTGCTACGAGACAAGTAACACGCAATGTTACCTCCACATGGATCGAGTATTTTTTTTTCTTTTTCTTATCGCTTTATACATTTAACACCATCTATAACAGCTGACGATTCACGGATGTGTGAAACGATTGTCTTATTTTCTGTAAAATATTAACTGCAGCTATCCATTCAACTATTCGCCGATATTTCGAACAAACAAAGAGAAAGAAAGGCAAGTTCTTTCTAACGGAGCGTTAAAGATTCTACAGAAAGTGAAACAGATGCCGCCTGCTTGTAGTGTTGCACGAGAGGTGCCGGAGTGGATGGAACCTCTTCGATGCGTTCCAAATCGTTCGCTGCACCCGCGCTATTCTGTTTATAGAGTCTGGGCGTCATACTCGTGTTCTGCTGCTGCTGCTGCTGCTGCTGCTGCTGCTGTAGCAACTGTGCCGATGGTTGTTGCAGTTGTTGTTGATAACTACCTTGTTCGATGAAACCGACGCACGTGCTTTCATCCGGCCGATCTAAACTGAACTGTCTCTTCAGGAAGCGACAACCCGTCCTCCCTAAGAGGAGAAGACCGTTAATATCTGTATTCTCTGTTCGACGATGTGCATAAAAAATGTGACAGAGGCTGATCGATACTTGCCGTAATGTTCGTTCGGAGAGAGACATCTGTAATGATTGTACGGAGTGCTTAAATCATTCTCATCGATGTAGCCAACTATCCTTCGATGTCTCGGTGGACCAGGTCTATATGGGATCGTGGTTGCGCTGGAAATCGATGTAAGGGAACTGGTAGATGCGCCGAGAACGCTCGCGTCCGTATAAAATACGGTGGACGTTGCTAGAGATGCTTGATTATTATCGCCGGAAGTTATTTTCGTTACGCTGCTCGTCGAGTCGATATCCTCGTTTACTTTCGCGCTCGGTTTCTCGGTTCTCGACGCGAAAACTTGCGTAGCGTTCGACGTTGATCTCGGGGAAGAATTCGAATCGAAAACTTGTTCATCGTGCACCGACACGGCGACTGTACAAGTATTTCGATTCCTTTCCGTATTCGTATCTGCAACATCATCTACGATGTTAGCGTCACGGTGGCCTTCGTCGATGGTTTTATTACGCTCTTCTTCCTCCTTAATCTCTTCGTACGACAGGCCCGCGACGGTCGCCGTGGAATCCTCGGGTAACGCGATCGTATCGTCGTCGCTCGTTAAATTCTCCAGTGCTAGACTCTTGTTCAGCCTTTAGCGTGGAATTTGAAAATTGCCAAACATCAAATATCACTAATCGATCCGACGGTACATAATTAAGGCGGAGGAAGGATCGCTCGCGCGTACGGATCATCGAACATTCGTTACGGATTACGAACACGTTCGTAAATTTCGTAAAACACGTTCGCCCACGTTTTGCCTATTTCACGCGATCATTCCTAATCGCGTACGTACATACGTATTATACGTAACCTAAAAATGTACCGTTTCTTGTGGCCGCATTATCGCATTTATCGTTATTCGACTTACCCATGGTTTTCCCTGGAGATGGCGGCAGTATGGCAACAGATAAAAGCATTAAAAATCTGAAAAGCAAACACCTTGAATGAAGATCAATCAAATCAAAGTGTACAACAATGCGGATGCAATCAGCTCTATTTTGATCATTTTTGTTTTTTTTTTTTTTAGAAATGTTTTAACATTTCAAAGAGAAGAAACGATAGAAACGATTGTTACGACGATGGAATGGAACGAAAATTATAGAAGGCAACGATTACGGTGCGCGCGCAATACCTTTGCGCCTTCGTAGAGTACATTTCTTCTTTAGAAAGAGTTAAGGCTTACCCAAGAGAAGGTGGCGTTGGAAGTTCCTTGTCGAAACCTTCTTTCCCTAGTAACCAATAAGTCGGCATCTTTCCTTTGCCTTTAACTTCCGTCGGGCCTCGGTATTCGATCCGATATCCACCCACCTGAGTCAGTCGATCTCTCGTCGCCTGGCTAAGGTGTATTCGCCACGGAGCACCGGTAGACTCCATTCTCGATGCGGTATTAACGGTATCACCGAATAAACAATACCTTGGCATCGTCAGGCCAACAACACCGGCGCAACAAGGACCTGCACCCCCCGTTCACGCAACGATAATAAAATGAAACGTTCGTACACGTTTACTAGGTTTGCGTATATACTTAACCGGTGTGAAGACCAATACGGAGCCTCAGTTGAGTTTTTGGCAGATGTCTCAATTTAAATTTGCCACTTTGATGCAGCAAGTCGAGTGCCATCGTAGCAATTTGAGACGCGTGATCGGGTATTCTTACCGGACAACCACCCACGACCATATATGCGTCTCCAATTGTTTCCACCTGTAACGATAAAAAAGTAGTGGTACCTTTTCCATTTAACGAGATAACAAACAGATCGTTCCTATCGCTGTTCAAGTGAAAACCACGATCTTTTACGATCATTGACTTTTTCGATTCCTTTATCATCACCTTGTATACCGTGTACGCGTTGATCGTGGCGTCGAAGCAGGTATACAAATCGTTTAAAAGATCGACTACTTGAAACGGGGTTGAATGCGCAGATATGGTCGTGAAACCAACAATATCCGAAAAATAGATCGTTACTTCTCGGAACTCTTCAGGATCGACGGGCATGCCCAGTTTCAATTTCTCGGCGACAGAGCTAAAATGTCATCGTGCGTTTCATGCTCGAATCTTAAAACATCGAACTTGATATATTCGCTTCCTCATGATAGACGAGAGAGAGAGAGAGAGAGAGAGAGAGAGAGAGAGAGAGAGAGAGAGTAAGAGAGAGTGAGAAAGAGAGAGAACTTACCTGGGTAACATTCGATTCAGTAATTGTTCCGTCTTCTTCTTTTCCATGTCCAACTGTTCCGTGCGCTCGCGTATCAATTCTTCCAAATTGTTCGAGTACTTTTCCAACATTTGAAACATCGTGTCGACGATATTGACTTTTCTACAGATAACATTAAATACGGGACGAGGAATGAAATCTCTTTCGTGCGGCTCATCGATATGGATATCGAGCGCACACAGCGCCATGTCACGTAGAGCTTAACAAGTATCGAAAGTAGCACAGTTCGTTCAACGCAAACGTTTCAATTTACGTTTATCCGTTTACGTATATTAGGCAAACGTAAATCGAACGGTATTTCTACTCGAAAAAAAAAAAAAAAAAGACGAATCGGTACCGTTCCTTTGACCCTGGTACTATCAGTGTTTACCTTCCGTGGTTCAGTTTCTTAAACAGATCGTGAACGTCGTCGAAATTGGGCCTCATATCCTCTGCTTCGGCCCAACATTGACGCATAATATTTATTGCTTCCGGTGGTGCGGCACCTTTGCTTACCGACGGCCTGATCAGTGGCGGTGGCTTCCTAACTTTTTCAATGATCTCTGCAACGAAAATCATATTTCACTGCAAATTGCGTGGCAAGAAAAATTCTTGTTGGCAACGACAAAAGCATATTACCGTATTCAATCGATAAACGCAAGTAACGTAAAAGCAACGGATTTTTACCCTCTGGAGATAAAGCGAGCATGCAAAATGGTTCTCCACGAACCACCACTTCTTGCATAATAATACCAAAACTGTAAACATCTGCTGCCTGGGTCCCTTTTCTCCGAAGATTCGGTTGTCGCAGCAATTCGGGCGCTGTCCACAACAGTTCTGCAGATACCGATCGCTTTAAAACAAGTGTTCGCGTGGGGCGAACAAGCACACCGAATCCGTCGTACCTCTGGCTGTTTTCCTCGGAGGAACGATGTTCTGAGCTTCGTAAAAAGCAGGCAGTCCGTAATCGGTTACCTTCAGAACCCAACGGGCATCGATCACGCAATTCCGCGACGTAAGAAAACCGTGTACACGCACCGGTGTACCGTGAAGATATCTCATACCCTTTAAACGAAGAGAGATCGTTAGATCATTCGTCCCTACGAGACTCGTACGCGTTGTTCAATTTTTTATTTACCCGCACGAGGTCGGTGAGAAACGACAACCTGAACGACCAATCGAGCTTAATCTCGTCCTGCACTAATACGTCTTGCAACGATCCTCTCGAACAGTATTCGTAAACGAGGCACGGCCTCGTCGGTTCGTTTAAACATCCAATCAGAGGATTCAGATTCTCGTGACGCAACCCGTGAATCTGCGATCGAAAATACGACGGGGAACGTGAAACGGCGTTTCGTTTCGTTTCGTTTCGTTTCGTTACGTTTCCAATTTATTTCTAAAGCGTATCATTTTCTACAAGAGCACGCGTTCTTACCACAACCAACGTGTCCACAGCTTTATTTTTCAGCTCAAACGTACCCTGGGTTGGCAATTCTTTCAGTTGCACCAAGTCACCCTGATGAACACACAACGTAATTGTAACCAATTTTCCACCTTCCTTCGCATACGTACGATATTCTGTACGTCTTTCAAGTAAGTAGCAGAATTCTCTAAGGAACGCAATTCCTATTTCACAGCGAACTTTGAGAATAATATGAGAATATTGAGAATATTTCTTCCTAAACGGACGGACTGACGGACGGACGGACGGACGGACGGAAGGCATATTCCTCGGCTACGCAGGTACGTATGTGTATACTCACGTTGTATCTCGCGCGCGGGTCTTTGAAGAAATTATGACGCGTCAGGTTTCCCGTGCTCGCGCGTAAACACGGTTTCAGAGACGATACGCTTCCCAATTGAAGCAAATCCGGCTTTTCGACCTCAGGCCCGCCAAACTCTTGCAGTTGTTGCAACCAACAACACAAGATCGTCTCGATACCCTCATCCACCTATGCATCTCTGTCAACTTTATCCCTTGTACGAAATTTCACATTTCTACAGTCTCCTCTCGGGAATGTTTCGTTTCACTTACCCTCTTAGAGTTGGCTCGGGGCACTTGTGGAAATACGAAATCCGATGTGGTTAAAACGATCTTGTAAGGACCCTTGGACATTCCCTTCTTAAGTAGCTTTTTCCTACAGTTACAAAGCAGAGAAATGAATATATCCACATCCTCTTATCCTTTCTCCGATTATCTTTGACGCCCAAATCCCATCGTAAGCAAATCGTAACCGATAGAGCGAAAGCTGCCGCCCGACAAACGTCGCTCGCGCCGACACGTAACGCGAATAAATCGGTTGCTTACCTGATCAGAATTGCGATCAATATCGCGACTATAGTCAGTAACAGCGATCCCAAAGCGATGGTCACGATGTGCGCGATACGAAGGATGGATTCGTCGGAAGGATTCTCTATAAAAGAGAATTTTTAAAAATGAAATTTCCTAAAGCGATCGAAATAAGATATATATATATATATATATTTTACGAAAACGTAATGGTATCCGAGACGTTAGAACACAAATCGCGATATATCTTGTTTACGTCGATCTGTACGGCATCAGGTAATTTCCATTCCTTTCTCTTTCCATTTCAATCTACATTAATACGTATTAAATTTATGCTTCTCTTCCACTCTTTTCTTTTGTTTTCTTTTTTTTTTCTTTTTTTCTTTTTTCTTTTTTCTTTTTTCTTTTTACCCGTGCAATCGATAATGGCGTTCCCGTTGACGTCAACGTTGCATTTTGGAAGGTGGGTGTCGTTCGCGTCGCGAAACACTATCGCGTCCGCAGTTAACTTTCGAACGAACAGTTTTCCACGGCCTTCCGTAGCGACCATGATAGGTTTCCAAACATCGACGCGCCAATCCAGCAAAACGTACGTATACATCTTGTTATTAAGTGCATTTATACTGGAATTGTCGTTCATTAATACATTAAGGGTTTCGTTTAAACGGTCCATCAACGTCGGTACTACGTACCGTTCTATACCTTCGAATACTTTCTCTACATCATATCTGTAGAAGAACGCATAACACCTCCAGTTTATCTTCTACTTTTAACACTCTTCGATAGTAGTAATAAAACTAGTCTGCGTACCTGTAATCGAGGGGCATTATCGTCAGCAGTCTGTCTAAAAATGTAGAACTTAAGTTTTTCGCCGGAAAGAATCGATCGTTTAGCTTTGATTCGTTTCCCATTTCTCGGCGGAATCGAAGGCTCTGTCCTTGGTCTCCTTCCTCGACGTTCGTTACACCCTCTTCGTAGTCGTCGAAAGTCGCTTCGTAGGATAGGTTGGAAGCAGTGTAATTCAAGGAGGATAATACGATCCGCGCAACGGGCGTCGTCGAATCGAAACGAGAAGTCGCAGTCTTCTCGTTCGGCAGAAAGAGATCGTTGTCTTCCGTGTGAACAACGACAGTGACAGAGTTCCACGAGGAGTTGGAGGATCGATGCTCGATATCCAACTCGAAGAGCACACGAGACATTAATCCATCGTCGTCGGACGGGGGTAGACATAAGACGGTAGCTGTGCGTATATAATCGAGATAATTTAGCGAATTCGGAACTTTTTTTTTTTTTCTTTTATTTTCCTGCGAATTGCCTTCCGAACGCGTAGGAAAACGAAAACGGAGAAAAGACCTCTCACCTCTGCGAGAAACGTTGTACAAGGCGCGAAGAATTTTCCGAATTTGTTCGAACGAGGCTCGATACGGTAATACCGCGCGGCGTCGCACCACAGCACCGATACTTTGCAAAGAGTCGAAGACCGCTCTCTCGAGGCTCATCCATGGTTCCTGATCTGCAACGCGATCAAATCCAATCCGATTTCCGTTGTACACGTTCATTTTTAACGCGAAAGAAAGAAAGAACTCTTTATCCTCTACCTGTCCCTATCACCGCTACCGTTTTCCATTGTAAATGCATCAGCATCTCCGCAAGAGCCTTGGCTATCGCGGGCAGCGAAGGTGTCAGTCTGACGATCGAAGACAGCTGCGTTTCTTCTAAGCTTTTCTGAAAACATCGCGACAACACGGAACTGTGTGTTACCGAAGCGCGTACGCGAACACACGTTCGATTTACTTACCAGAGGGCAAGTCCACGTGAAGAGCGGCGTGTTCCAGAGATGGGCGAGTTTAACGGTAATCTCGCACATCGGTGAATCGAGAACGGCTACGAGTGCTTTCGTATATCTTTGCCCCAGTACGCGTAACAGGACGTCCAGACCCCAAGTTTTACTTTCGCAGGATACTGTAACAAAAGAAAACAGAATATTTCGATCGATCGATCGATCGATCAACGAAACTACGATCCACGGCGACGTTACTCACGCGACAACGGTACGACGGCGATCCGGACGTCGAAATTCGATCGATCAAGATAGGCTTGAATATCCGCGGCATTCGTTCGACCATCGCAACCTTCTCTTAAGAAAATCATCACTTCCGTTTCAGTTTCATTGTAATCGTCCTCGGCTATATCAGAGAAACGAGTAACGCATGGAAGTTGTTCGCTGTTCGAAGCAAGCAAATACCCAGACAGGATCATGATCGAGATCCACGACCAAAACCAGTGAAAACAGTTTCCGGCCATGGGCCTCCAACGCTGTTCTTTTCTTTTCTTCCTTCTTTTCTTTTTTATTATTATCGTTCGCTCCTAAATAGCGTCCTCGTTCGCCTTTCTCGTTCGTGGCTACCCTATTGACCCGTATCTATCCGTCTCCGTATTCGTCTTCTTCCACCGTTTTCACTGTGCACAGAAGAGGAAGAGGAAGGAATTTACAACGCGTTTCGTACTCCTGAAGGATCAATCAATGGAACGAATAGAAATCTGATCGTCGCCGTACACGATATATGTACCTGCGTAATTGCAGCCACTATAAAGAATAATGTTATTTACGGCGAAACTATCGAATGGAAACGCGCGCGCGGAAATCTTTGCTACGCTACACAGGATGCGGCAAGCGGTAACAATTGGAGCGTGCACAGTCTTTTCGTACAAAAAGGCGTATGATTTAATTACGGTAGATTAATTCGCTGTAAACATTTTCCACTACGCTTATTACTCGCCGATGGCTAAAAATATTCTACGAACCATCTTCCGCGAACCCCATAAAATCGTCTAGTTATAATTGTCAACTAAAGTCGCGGAGAAAAGGGAAACGTGTCCTCTGCGCGCGCGCGTTTGGGTACTTGTGTGTGTGTGTGTGTGTGTGTGTGTGTGTGTGTGCGTGGTACGAATGACCTTTACGAACGTCACCGATCCGTAGACAGCATCGTAAAGCGAGCAAGCGAACAAACGAACGTCACTTTCAACGCGACTTGGACGAAAAACCAAGAATAAAACGAGGAAAAAAAAAGATAACCATTCGTCCACTCGCGTACAGGGAGTCGCATTTTTTTTCTTTTTTGTAACGAAAACGGTGTTTACTGCGTACGACTAGTTAAATGTATTCGCCAACCATTCGCCGTCTCGAAGAAAAGAAACGAAAGAGGAGGGAAAAAAAGGGAGGCATAAATTGATAAGAGCACAAGTTCTCAAAGTAATGAATTACATTGACTTTACGACACCATAAGTTTCGTTTCAATGGAACGCGCCAATGATGAGAGGCATACTACCGATAATTTATCTTCGATATCATATGCATACGCACGCGTATATACGTACATTCGTTTCGATTACAACTGACAAATCTGTCAACGCGAAACTTAACCGTAGTCGCACAATGGTAAGCATACAATTCTTACCGTTTCTCCTCTCGGAACGGGGAACAGCAGCAATGGAGCAACCGTCTCCTTTTCTGTTTCCGTATATACCAGAAGGGAATGCGCGGTCCGGAAAATGTTTGGAAAATACGCATATCGCGGAGAACCAAAAACAAAAATAGTTCGTTGCGTACGATTGGAACGAAACGAATAGAACGCGCGTGCAAAAATGCTAACCGATCGAGCGAAATACGCAACCACTACAAGCAGGCCGAACGCCTCGGCGTTCGGTATCGAACTAAGCATCGCGTCCCTCTTCCTACACATGCTCAAAGCGACGTTTTCCACCTAAAAGCGAGACGGAGAGCTCGTCCCGGGTGGCAAAAAGGGGCAATACCAATATAGAGCGAATCGATGGGAGATGCATCCGGAAAACTCCCGATCGATGTTGGCTGTACCAGAAACTCAGATACCTGTCATACCGATGCCGAGTAATCCTCTGCAGCGAGCAACGGAATGTAAGTGGACCGAACAAACCTACCGACAGCGTACCAGCCACTCGACAATCGATAACGCCCACGCATAATCCACGAAAACTGTACCGCAGACCAAAGACTTATTGGCAGTGCGACCGGGCAGTCGGGAGCACGGGATATTATTGATCGATCGATCAAGTTACCCGCCATACCGTATATCCGGTCGCTGCTTTTACGATCGATCATATTACCCGAACAAATTATGACAAACCGACAGTCAGTAGAACGGGCTACTAGAGATTTCAAGTAGAACTTGAAATCATTGTCAGCAGAGGAATAAAAACTGTTGGAAAGGCAATAAAATAATGAATTATTCTTCAATAACACCATCCGATTTACACTAATTTCGAAAATATTGCTTCTCCTCCTTTAATAATATGACAGAGAAATGCGTGTTAAAAGGTAAACAGTAATTATTACGATGAATATTTTATAATTATTTACTTTCGTCGAAGGTTACATTAGAGAAACTATAGACAGGTCGGTGGCGCCATCTCTGTGAGAAGTGCTGAAACTGTTCGCAGTTCTGCTGCAGTCGGTAACCGCTACATTGTCGGTAATGAAGTGCGACTAGTTTCAGCACTTTTCCGAGAGATGGCGCCACCGCGGCGTAAATAAAGTAAAGATTTATTAATTAATAATTAATGCAGTAACGGTGGCGTTTATTGACACGTGTATTCATTGGGAATGCGTTTAACCTGTGTGACTTTATTCGGAATTGTTAATTATGTTAATTGTTTTTTAATTAACCAATCAAAGTTGTGAAGGTTATAACCGCTGCATTGATGCTTGGTTTCTTCCCTTTCTCTTATTTAATATCGTGTCTCAGTGGTTTGCGTTCAGCGTATGATAATTAGTTAATAATAATATTACTTGCACTTTCAGATTTCTGGCAACAAGTGCTCAAATACATTGTAAAACAGTTAATTATCTGGAGCGCAGATCAGGAACACTACAAATACGATATTCATGGCGCACAGATTAATTCTTGGGCTCTTATTAAATTGTGTAGAAGATTCAAGAATTCCTAGAGCAACTGACGTTACTTGCTGGGTCAACGATAACGAAGAACTCTAAGAAACAGCTTAACCTAAGTTTAGCGCTACCAATTTACATATGTTTTATAGTTATATAAGACGCGTACATGAATCTATACAGATAGCTTATAACAATTAGTTTATAAGGAGACATTTGTATTTACCGAATGCTTAAGAAGTGACAATAAACGTTCAGTTATGGTTAATGAATGGTTAAATCATTTAACGACCCCTTGCAACTATCCCAGCGCGAACCATTCCTATCCCTAAACGAGAAACAACTCGTAAAACACAACCTTACACACAATTTAATTAGTCGTAAGCAAATATATTGGTGGGTCGTTTTACAGATTTGTACAGATACTGTGCAATAATTAACTAATAAGTAGGAGTCTGTCAGTTCTTTTGCAAGGGTTTAGATGTTAAAGTATGGCAATAAACATTCAGTTATCGTTAAATAGTGGTTTAATCATTTAATGATCCCAGCAACTATCAAAGAAGGACACATTCCAATCTTCAACGAAGCAGCAATTCATAATGGACAACCCTAAATCCAATTGAATGGATGGTATGGCTCACCAGTGACATCTAGTTTCAAACGCTTCATTATCCAACAAGCAACAAAGTAGGAATACATCCAATAATGTATCGCGAATAGTAACTGTAATATACTATTACATTTAAGGATAATTTCTGAAGCTATACCAGCAGAAGCAAAAAATAATGCATTACAAGTACATCAGCTATCCTAGAATGCAACGCAATTGTAAGTCACGCAAAACCATGTAGGAAACATTTCCAAAGGAGCAAGCTTCCATTTAATGACCGTAGCAACTGTCAAAGGACACATTCCAATCTTCAACGAAGCAGCAAATCATAATGGACAATCCTAAATCCAATTGAATGAATGGTATGGCTCACCTGTGACATCTAGTTTCAAACGCTTCATTCTCCCACAAGCAACAAAGTAGGAATACATCCAATACTGTATCGCGAATAGTAACTGTAATATACTATTAAATTTAAGGATAATTTCTGAAGCTATACTAGCAGAAGCAAAAAATAATGCATTACAAGTACATCAGCTATCCTAGAATGCAACGCAATTGTAAGACACGCAAAACCATGTAGGAAACATGTCCAAAGGAGCAAGCTTCCATTTAATGACCGTAGCAACTGTCAAAGGACACATTCCAATCTTCAACGAAGCAGCAAATCATAATGGACAATCCTAAATCCAATTGAATGAATGGTATGGCTCACCTGTGACATCTAGTTTCAAACGCTTCATTATCCAACAAGCAACAAAGTAGGAATACATCCAATAATGTATCGCGAATAGTAACTGTAATATACTATTACATTTAAGGATAATTTCTGAAGCTATACCAGCAGAAGCAAAAAATAATGCATTACAAGTACATCAGCTATCCTAGAATGCAACGCAATTGTAAGTCACGCAAAACCATGTAGGAAACATTTCCAAAGGAGCAAGCTTCCATTTAATGACCGTAGCAACTGTGAAAGGACACATTCCAATCTTCAACGAAGCAGCAAATCATAATGGACAATCCTAAATAGAATTGAATGAATGGTATGGCTCACCTGTGACATCTAGTTTCAAACGCTTCATTGTCCAACAAGCAACAAAGTAGGAATACATCCAATACTGTATCGCGAATAGTAACTGTAATATACTACTACATTTAAGGATAATTTCTGAAGCTATACCAGCAGAAGCAAAAAATAATGCATTACAAGTACATCAGCTATCCTAGAATGCAACGCAATTGTAAGTCACGCAAAACCATGTAGGAAACATTTCCAAAGGAGCAAGCTTCCATTTAATGACCGTAGCAACTGTCAAAGGACACATTCCAATTTTCAACGAAGCAGCAAATCATAATGGACAATCCTAAATCCAATTGAATGAATGGTATGGCTCACTTGTGACATCTAGTTTCAAACGCTTCATTCTCCCACAAGCAACAAAGTAGGAATACATCCAATACTGTATCGCGAATAGTAACTGTAATATACTATTAAATTTAAGGATAATTTCTGAAGCTATACTAGCAGAAGCAAAAAATAATGCATTACAAGTACATCAGCTATCCTAGAATGCAACGCAATTGTAAGACACGCAAAACCATGTAGGAAACATGTCCAAAGGAGCAAGCTTCCATTTAATGACCGTAGCAACTGTCAAAGGACACATTCCAATCTTCAACGAAGCAGCAAATCATAATGGACAATCCTAAATCCAATTGAATGAATAGTATGGCTCACCTGTGACATCTAGTTTCAAACGCTTCATTATCCAACAAGCAACAAAGTAGGAATACATCCAATAATGTATCGCGAATAGTAACTGTAATATACTATTACATTTAAGGATAATTTCTGAAGCTATACCAGCAGAAGCAAAAAATAATGCATTACAAGTACATCAGCTATCCTAGAATGCAACGCAATTGTAAGACACGCAAAACCATGTAGGAAACATTTCCAAAGGAGCAAGCTTCCATTTAATGACCGTAGCAACTGTGAAAGGACACATTCCAATCTTCAACGAAGCAGCAAATCATAATGGACAATCCTAAATCCAATTGAATGAATGGTATGGCTCACCAGTGACATCTAGTTTCAAACGCTTCATTATCCAACAAGCAACAAAGTAGGAATACATCCAATAATGTATCGCGAATAGTAACTGTAATATACTATTACATTTAAGGATAATTTCTGAAGCTATACCAGCAGAAGCAAAAAATAATGCATTACAAGTACATCAGCTATCCTAGAATGCAACGCAATTGTAAGTCACGCAAAACCATGTAGGAAACATTTCCAAAGGAGCAAGCTTCCATTTAATGACCGTAGCAACTGTCAAAGGACACATTCCAATCTTCAACGAAGCAGCAAATCATAATGGACAATCCTAAATCCAATTGAATGAATGGTATGGCTCACTTGTGACATCTAGTTTCAAACGCTTCATTCTCCCACAAGCAACAAAGTAGGAATACATCCAATACTGTATCGCGAATAGTAACTGTAATATACTATTAAATTTAAGGATAATTTCTGAAGCTATACTAGCAGAAGCAAAAAATAATGCATTACAAGTACATCAGCTATCCTAGAATGCAACGCAATTGTAAGACACGCAAAACCATGTAGGAAACATGTCCAAAGGAGCAAGCTTCCATTTAATGACCGTAGCAACTGTCAAAGGACACATTCCAATCTTCAACGAAGCAGCAAATCATAATGGACAATCCTAAATCCAATTGAATGAATAGTATGGCTCACCTGTGACATCTAGTTTCAAACGCTTCATTATCCAACAAGCAACAAAGTAGGAATACATCCAATAATGTATCGCGAATAGTAACTGTAATATACTATTACATTTAAGGATAATTTCTGAAGCTATACCAGCAGAAGCAAAAAATAATGCATTACAAGTACATCAGCTATCCTAGAATGCAACGCAATTGTAAGACACGCAAAACCATGTAGGAAACATTTCCAAAGGAGCAAGCTTCCATTTAATGACCGTAGCAACTGTCAAAGGACACATTCCAATCTTCAACGAAGCAGCAAATCATAATGGACAATCCTAAATCCAATTGAATGAATGGTATGGCTCACCTGTGACATCTAGTTTCAAACGCTTCATTCTCCCACAAGCAACAAAGTAGGAACACATCCAATACTGTATCGCGAATAGTAACTGTAATATACTATTACATTTAAGGATAATTTCTGAAGCTATACCAGCAGAAGCAAAAAAAAATAATGCATTACAAGTACATCAGCTATCCTAGAATGCAACGCAATTGTAGGTCACGCAAAACCATGTAGGAAACATTTCCAAAGGAGCAAACGGTCATTCAACGATAATCTTACATTCCATACATTAATGGTTTCTTTATCGTGTATTCTTGCACGAGAGGGCAAGTATCTTTAACCCACCCACAGGCATACAAAATAAAATTGCGATCGTCTATTATGGTTAGTCACAGAGCCATGGTGATGTAACAATACACTCGTTTGCGGTAAGACAATGGAAAGAAACGTATTATCGTGAATATCTGCGTACGGTGATCTCCGTAATTAGATATGAAAGCGAATGATTGTGTAAAGTTTAGTATAGAAGCATGTAAATTTCAAATATATAAATTATATACAGTAGGTTGAAATCATTGTCAGCAGGAGAATAAAGGCTGTGGAAGGGGAATGAAATAATGAATTATTCTTCAATAACACCATCCGATCAACATTAATTCGGGAAATATTGCTTCTCCTCCTTCAATAATATGACAGAGAAATGCGTGTCGACCGACTAACAGTTATTACGACGAATATTTTATAATTATTTGCGGTCGTGGAAGGTTACCCTATAGAAACTATTGACAGGTCGGTGGCGCCATCTCTGTGAAGAGCGCCGAAACTGTTCGCGCGTGTTTATCGACAGTGTCGGTAACCGCTGGTGGCGCCATCTGTTGGTTACCGACTGAAACAGAACTGTGAACAGTTTCGGCACTTTTACGGGAGATGGCGCCACCGCGGCGTAAATAAAGTAACGATTTCGTTAATTGATAATTAATGCAGTAACGGTGGCGTTAATTGACACGTGTATTCATTGGGAATGCGTTTAACCTGTGTGACTTTATTCGGAATTGTTAATTATGTTAATTGTTTTTTAATTAACCAATCAAAGTTGTGAAGGTTATAACCGCTGCATTGATGCTTGGTTTCTTCCCTTTCTCTTATTTAATATCGTGTCTCAGTGGTTTGCGTTCAGCGTATGATAATTAGTTAATAATAATATTACTTGCACTTTCAGATTTCTGGTAACAAGTGCTCAAATACATTGTAAAACAGTTAATTATCTGGAGCGCAGATCAGGAACACTACAAATACGATATTCATGGCGCACAGATTAATTCTTGGGCTCTTATTAAATTGTGTAGAAGATTCAAGAATTCCTAGAGCAACTGACGTTACTTGCTGGGTCAACGATAACGAAGAACTCTAAGAAACAGCTTAACCTAAGTTTAGCGCTACCAATTTACATATGTTTTATAGTTATATAAGACGCGTACATGAATCTATACAGATAGCTTATAACAATTAGTTTATAAGGAGACATTTGTATTTACCGAATGCTTAAGAAGTGACAATAAACGTTCAGTTATGGTTAATGAATGGTTAAATCATTTAACGACCCCCTGCAACTATCCCAGCGCGAACCATTCCTATCCCTAAACGAGAAACAACTCGTAAAACACAACCTTACACACAATTTAATTAGTCGTAAGCAAATATATTGGTGGGTCGTTTTACAGATTTGTACAGATACTGTGCAATAATTAACTAATAAGTAGGAGTCTGTCAGTTCTTTTGTAAGGGTTTAGATGTTAAAGTATGGCAATAAACATTCAGTTATCGTTAAATAGTGGTTTAATCATTTAATGATCCCAGCAACTATCAAAGAAGGACACATTCCAATCTTCAACGAAGCAGCAATTCATAATGGACAACCCTAAATCCAATTGAATGGATGGTATGGCTCACCAGTGACATCTAGTTTCAAACGCTTCATTATCCAACAAGCAACAAAGTAGGAATACATCCAATAATGTATCGCGAATAGTAACTGTAATATACTATTACATTTAAGGATAATTTCTGAAGCTATACCAGCAGAAGCAAAAAATAATGCATTACAAGTACATCAGCTATCCTAGAATGCAACGCAATTGTAAGTCACGCAAAACCATGTAGGAAACATTTCCAAAGGAGCAAGCTTCCATTTAATGACCGTAGCAACTGTCAAAGGACACATTCCAATCTTCAACGAAGCAGCAAATCATAATGGACAATCCTAAATAGAATTGAATGAATGGTATGGCTCACCTGTGACATCTAGTTTCAAACGCTTCATTCTCCCACAAGCAACAAAGTAGGAATACATCCAATACTGTATCGCGAATAGTAACTGTAATATACTATTAAATTTAAGGATAATTTCTGAAGCTATACTAGCAGAAGCAAAAAATAATGCATTACAAGTACATCAGCTATCCTAGAATGCAACGCAATTGTAAGTCACGCAAAACCATGTAGGAAACCTTTCCAAAGGAGCAAGCTTTCATTTAATGACCGTAGCAACTGTCAAAGGACACATTCCAATCTTCAACGAAGCAGCAATTCATAATGGACAACCTTAAATCCAATTGAATGAATGGTATGGCTCACCTGTGACATCTAGTTTCAAACGCTTCATTGTCCAACAAGCAACAAAGTAGGAATACATCCAATACTGTATCGCGAATAGTAACTGTAATATACTATTACATTTAAGGATAATTTCTGAAGCTATACCAGCAGAAGCAAAAAATAATGCATTACAAGTACATCAGCTATCCTAGAATGCAACGCAATTGTAAGACACGCAAAACCATGTAGGAAACATTTCCAAAGGAGCAAGCTTCCATTTAATGACCGTAGCAACTGTCAAAGGACACATTCCAATTTTCAACGAAGCAGCAAATCATAATGGACAATCCTAAATCCAATTGAATGAATGGTATGGCTCACCTGTGACATCTAGTTTCAAACGCTTCATTATCCAACAAGCAACAAAGTAGGAATACATCCAATAATGTATCGCGAATAGTAACTGTAATATACTATTACATTTAAGGATAATTTCTGAAGCTATACCAGCAGAAGCAAAAAATAATGCATTACAAGTACATCAGCTATCCTAGAATGCAACGCAATTGTAAGACACGCAAAACCATGTAGGAAACATTTCCAAAGGAGCAAGCTTCCATTTAATGACCGTAGCAACTGTCAAAGGACACATTCCAATCTTCAACGAAGCAGCAAATCATAATGGACAATCCTAAATCCAATTGAATGAATGGTATGGCTCACCTGTGACATCTAGTTTCAAACGCTTCATTCTCCCACAAGCAACAAAGTAGGAATACATCCAATACTGTATCGCGAATAGTAACTGTAATATACTATTAAATTTAAGGATAATTTCTGAAGCTATACCAGCGGAAGCAAAAAATAATGCATTACAAGTACATCAGCTATCCTAGAATGCAACGCAATTGTAAGTCACGCAAAACCATGTAGGAAACACTTCCAAAGCAGCAAGCTTCCATTTAATGACCGTAGCAACTGTCAAAGGACACATTCCAATCTTCAACGAAGCAGCAAATCATAATGGACAATCCTAAATCCAATTGAATGAATGGTATGGCTCACCTGTGACATCTAGTTTCAAACGCTTCATTATCCAACAAGCAACAAAGTAGGAATACATCCAATAATGTATCGCGAATAGTAACTGTAATATACTATTACATTTAAGGATAATTTCTGAAGCTATACCAGCAGAAGCAAAGAATAATGCATTACAAGTACATCAGCTATCCTAGAATGCAACGCAATTGTAAGTCACGCAAAACCATGTAGGAAACATTTCCAAAGCAGCAAGCTTCCATTTAATGACCGTAGCAACTGTCAAAGGACACATTCCAATCTTCAACGAAGCAGCAAATCATAATGGACAATCCTAAATCCAATTGAATGAATGGTATGGCTCACCTGTGACATCTAGTTTCAAACGCTTCATTCTCCCACAAGCAACAAAGTAGGAATACATCCAATACTGTATCGCGAATAGTAACTGTAATATACTATTACATTTAAGGATAATTTCTGAAGCTATACTAGCAGAAGCAAAAAAAAAAAAAAAATAATGCATTACAAGTACATCAGCTATCCTAGAATGCAACGCAATTGTAAGTCACGCAAAACCATGTAGGAAACATTTCCAAAGCAGCAAGCTTCCATTTAATGACCGTAGCAACTGTCAAAGGACACATTCCAATCTTCAACGAAGCAGCAAATCATAATGGACAATCCTAAATCCAATTGAATGAATGGTATGGCTCACCTGTGACATCTAGTTTCAAACGCTTCATTCTCCCACAAGCAACAAAGTAGGAACACATCCAATACTGTATCGCGAATAGTAACTGTAATATACTATTACATTTAAGGATAATTTCTGAAGCTATACCAGCAGAAGCAAAAAAAAATAATGCATTACAAGTACATCAGCTATCCTAGAATGCAACGCAATTGTAGGTCACGCAAAACCATGTAGGAAACATTTCCAAAGGAGCAAACGGTCATTCAACGATAATCTTACATTCCATACATTAATGGTTTCTTTATCGTGTATTCTTGCACGAGAGGGCAAGTATCTTTAACCCACCCACAGGCATACAAAATAAAATTGCGATCGTCTATTATGGTTAGTCACAGAGCCATGGTGATGTAACAATACACTCGTTTGCGGTAAGACAATGGAAAGAAACGTATTATCGTGAATATCTGCGTACGGTGATCTCCGTAATTAGATATGAAAGCGAATGATTGTGTAAAGTTTAGTATAGAAGCATGTAAATTTCAAATATATAAATTATATACAGTAGGTTGAAATCATTGTCAGCAGGAGAATAAAGGCTGTGGAAGGGGAATGAAATAATGAATTATTCTTCAATAACACCATCCGATCAACATTAATTGGGGAAATATTGCTTCTCCTCCTTCAATAATATGAGAGAGAAATGCGTGTCGACCGACTAACAGTTATTGCGATGAATATTTTACAATTATTTGCTGTCGTCGAAGGTTACGCTACAGAAACTGTTGACAGGCCGGTGGCGCCATCTCTGTGAAGAGCGCTGAAACTGTACGCGCGTGTTTATCGACAGTGTCGGTAACCGCTGGCGGCGCCATCTGTTGGTTACCGGCTGAAACAGAACCGCGAACAGTTTCAGCACTTTTACGGGAGATGGCGCCACCGCGGCGTAAATAAAGTAACGATTTCTTTAATTGATAATTAATGCAGTAACGGTGGCGTTAATTGACACGTGTATTCATTGGGGATGCGTTTATCCTGCGTGACTTTATTCGGAATTGTTAATTATGTTAATTGTTTTTAATTCACCAATCAAAGTTGTGAAGGTTATAACCGCTGCATTGATGCTTGGTTTCTTCCCTTTCTCTTATTTAATATCGTGTCTCAGTGGTTTGCGTTCAGCGTATGATAATTAGTTAATAATAATATTACTTGTACTTTCAGATTTCTGGCAACAAGTGCTCAAATACATTGTAAAACAGTTAATTATCTGGAGCGCAGATCAGGAACTCTACAAATATGATATTCATGGCGCACAGATTAATTCTTGGGCTCTTATTAAATTGTGTAGAAGATTCAAGAATTCCTAGAGCAACTGACGTTACTTGCTGGGTCAACGATAACGAAGAACTCTAAGAAACAGCTTAACCTAAGTTTAGCGCTACCAATTTACATATGTTTTATAGTTATATAAGACGCGTACATGAATTTATACAGATAGCTTATAACAATTAGTTTATAAGGAGACATTTGTATTTACCGAATGCTTAAGAAGTGACAATAAACGTTCAGTTATGGTTAATGAATGGTTAAATCATTTAACGACCCCTGCAACTATCCCAGCGCGAACCATTCCTATCCCTAAACGAGAAACAACTCGTAAAACACAACCTTACACACAATTTAATTAGTCGTAAGCAAATATATTGGTGGGTCCTTTTACAGATTTGTACAGATACTGTGCAATAATTAACTAATAAGTAGGAGTCTGTCAGTTCTTTTGTAAGGGTTTAGATGTTAAAGTATGGCAATAAACATTCAGTTATCGTTAAATAGTGGTTTAATCATTTAATGATCCCAGCAACTATCAAAGAAGGACACATTCCGATCTTTAACGAAGCAGCAAATCATAATGGACAATCCTAAATCCAATTGAATGAATGGTATGGCTCACCTGTGACATCTAGTTTCAAACGCATCATTCTCCAACAAGCAACAAAGTAGGAATGCATCCAATACTGTATCGCGAATAGTAACTGTAATATACTATTACATTTAAGGATAATTTCTGAAGCTATACCAGCAGAAGCAAAAAATAATGCATTACATGTACATCAGATATCCTAGAATGCAACTCAATTGTAAGTCACGCAAAACCATGTAGGAAACATTTCCAAAGGAGCAAGCTTTCATTTAATGAACGTAGCAACTGTCAAAGGACACATTCCAATCTTCAACGAAGCAGCAAATCATAATGGACAATCCTAAATCCAATTGAATGAATGGTATGGCTCACCTGTAACATCTAGTTTCAAACGTTTCATTTTTTAAACAAGCAACAAACTAGGAATACATCCAATACTGTATCGCGAAAAGTAACTGTAATATACTATTACATTTAAGGATAATTACTGAAGCTATACCAGCAGAAGCAAAAAATAATGCATTACAAGTACATCGGCTATCCTAGAATGCAACGCAATTGTAAGTCACGCAAAACCATGTAGGAAACATTTCCAAAGCAGCAAGCTTCCATTTAATGACCGTAGCAACTGTCAAAGGACACATTCCAATCTTCAACGAAGCAGCAAATCATAATGGACAATCCTAAATCCAATTGAATGAATGGTATGGCTCACCTGTGACATCTAGTTTCAAACGCTTCATTATCCAACAAGCAACAAAGTAGGAATACATCCAATAATGTATCGCGAATAGTAACTGTAATATACTACTACATTTAAGGATAATTTCTGAAGCTATACCAGCAGAAGCAAAAAATAATGCATTACAAGTACATCGGCTATCCTAGAATGCAACGCAATTGTAAGACACGCAAAACCATGTACGAAACATTTCCAAAGCAGCAAGCTTCCATTTAATGACCGTAGCAACTGTCAAAGGACACATTCCAATCTTCAACGAAGCAGCAAATCATAATGGACAATCCTAAATCCAATTGAATGAATGGTATGGCTCACCTGTGACATCTAGTTTCAAACGCTTCATTATCCAACAAGCAACAAAGTAGGAACACATCCAATAATGTATCGCGAATAGTAACTGTAATATACTATTACATTTAAGGATAATTTCTGAAGCTATACCAGCAGAAGCAAAAAATAATGCATTACAAGTACATCAGCTATCCTAGAATGCAACGCAATTGTAAGACACGCAAAACCATGTAGGAAACATTTCCAAAGCAGCAAGCTTCCATTTAATGACCGTAGCAACTGTCAAAGGACACATTCCAATCTTCAACGAAGCAGCAAATCATAATGGACAATCCTAAATCCAATTGAATGAATGGTATGGCTCACCTGTGACATCTAGTTTCAAACGCTTCATTATCCAACAAGCAACAAAGTAGGAACACATCCAATACTGTATCGCGAATAGTAACTGTAATATACTATTACATTTAAGGATAATTTCTGAAGCTATACCAGCAGAAGCAAAAAAAAATAATGCATTACAAGTACATCAGCTATCCTAGAATGCAACGCAATTGTAGGTCATGCAAAACCATGTAGGAAACATTTCCAAAGCAGCAAGCTTCCATTTAATGACCGTAGCAACTGTCAAAGGACACATTCCAATCTTCAACGAAGCAGCAAATCATAATGGACAATCCTAAATCCAATTGAATGAATGGTATGGCTCACCTGTGACATCTAGTTTCAAACGCTTTATTATCCAACAAGCAACAAAGTAGGAATACATCCAATAATGTATCGCGAATAGTAACTGTAATATACCATTACCTTTAAGGATAATTTCTGAAGCTATAACAGCAGAAGCAAAAAATAATGCATTACAAGTACATCAGCTATCCTAGAATGCAACGCATTTGTAAGTCTTGCAAAACCATGTAGGAAACCTTTCCAAAGGAGCAAGCTTCCATTTAATGACCGTAGCAACTGTCAAAGGACACATTCCAATCTTCAACGAAGCAGCAATTCATAATGGACAACCCTAAATCCAATTGAATGAATGGTATGGCTCACCTGTGACATCTAGTTTCAAACGCTTCATTCTCCCACAAGCAACAAAGTAGGAATACATCCAATACTGTATCGCGAATAGTAACTGTAATATACTATTACATTTAAGGATAATTTCTGAAGCTATACTAGCAGAAGCAAAAAATAATGCATTACAAGTACATCAGCTATCCTAAAATGCAAAGCAATTGTACGTCACGCAAAACCATGTAGGAAACATTTCCAAAGGAGCAACCGGTCATTCAACGATAATCTTACATTCCATACATTAATGGTTTCTTTATCGTGTATTCTTGCACGAAAGGGCAAGTATCTTTAACCCACCCACAGGCATACAAAATAAAATTGCGATCGTCTATTATGGTTAGTCACAGAGCCATGGTGATGTAACAATACACTCGTTTGCGGTAAGACAATGGAAAGAAACGTATTATCGTGAATATCTGCGTACGGTGATCTCCGTAATTAGATATGAAAGCGAATGATTGTGTAAAGTTTAGTATAGAAGCATGTAAATTTCAAATATATAAATTATATACAGTAGGTTGAAATCATTGCGAGCAGGAGAATAAAGGCTGTGGAAAGGGAATGAAATAATGAATTATTCTTCAATAACACCATCCGATCAACATTAATTGGGGAAATATTGCTTCTCCTCCTTCAATAATATGAGAGAGAAATGCGTGTCGACCGACTAACAGTTATTGCGATGAATATTTTATAATTATTTGCTGTCGTCCAAGGTTACGGTATGGAAACTGTTGACAGGCCGGTGGCGCCATCTCTGTGAAGAGCGCTGAAACTGTTCGCGCGTGTTTATCGACAGTGTCGGTAGCCGTTGGTGGCGCCATCTGTTGGTTACCGGCTGAAACAGAACCGCGAACAGTTTCAGCACTTTTACGGGAGATGGCGCCACCGCGGCGTAAATATAGTAACGATTTTTTTAAAATTGATAATCAATGCAGTAACGGTGACGTTAATTGACACGTGTATTCATTGGGAATGCGATTAACCTGTGTGACTTTATTCGGAATTGTTAATTATGTTAATTGTTTTTAATTAACCAATCAAAGTTGTGAAGGTTATAACCGCTGCATTGATGCTTGGTTTCTTCCTTTTCTCTTATTTAATATCGTGTCCCCATCGTTTGTGTTCAGTGTATGGTAATTAGTTAGCAATGCTATTAATTGTACTTTCAGTTTACCGGCAACAAATTCCCAAAGACATTTAAGAACAATTACGTATCTGGAGCGCAGATCAGGAACACTACAAATATGATATTCATGGCGCACAGATTAATTGTTGGGCTACTATTAAATTGGGTAGAAGATTCAAGAATTCCTAGAGCAACTGACGTTACTTGCTGGGTCAACGATAACGAAGAACTCTAAGAAACAGCTTAATATAAGTTTAGCGCTACCAATTTACATAAGTTTTATAGTTATATAAGTCGCGTACATGAATTTATACAGATAGTTTATAACAATTAGTTTATAAGGAGACATTTGTATTTACCGAATGCTTAAGAAGTAACAATAAACGTTCAGTTATGGTTAATGAATGGTTAAATCATTTAACGACCCCCTGCAACTATCCCAGCGCGAACCATTCCTATCCCTAAACGAGAAACAACTCGTAAAACACAACCTTACACACAATTTAATTAGTCGTAAGCAAATATATTGGTGGGTCGTTTTACAGATTTGTACAGATACTGTGCAATAATTAACTAATAAGTAGGAGTCTGTCAGTTCTTTTGTAAGGGTTTAGATGTTAAAGTATGGCAATAAACATTCAGTTATCGTTAAATAGTGGTTTAATCATTTAATGATCCCAGCAACTATCAAAGAAGGACACATTCCAATCTTCAACGAAGCAGCAATTCATAATGGACAACCCTAAATCCAATTGAATGGATGGTATGGCTCACCTTTGGCATCTAGTTTCAAACGCTTCATTCTCCAACAAGCAACAAAGTAGGAATACATCCAATACTGTATCGCGAAAAGTAACTGTAATATACTATTACATTTAAGGATAATTACTGAAGCTATACCAGCAGAAGCAAAAAATAATGCATTACAAGTACATCGGCTATCCTAGAATGCAACGCAATTGTAAGTCACGCAAAACCATGTAGGAAACATTTCCAAAGCAGCAAGCTTCCATTTAATGACCGTAGCAACTGTCAAAGGACACATTCCAATCTTCAACGAAGCAGCAAATCATAATGGACAATCCTAAATCCAATTGAATGAATGGTATGGCTCACCTGTGACATCTAGTTTCAAACCCTTCATTATCCAACAAGCAACAAAGTAGGAATACATCCAATAATGTATCGCGAATAGTAACTGTAATATACTATTACATTTAAGGATAATTTCTGAAGCTATACCAGCGGAAGCAAAAAATAATGCATTACAAGTACATCAGCTATCCTAGAATGCAACGCAATTGTAAGTCACGCAAAACCATGTAGGAAACACTTCCAAAGCAGCAAGCTTCCATTTAATGACCGTAGCAACTGTCAAAGGACACATTCCAATCTTCAACGAAGCAGCAAATCATAATGGACAATCCTAAATCCAATTGAATGAATGGTATGGCTCACCTGTGACATCTAGTTTCAAACGCTTCATTATCCAACAAGCAACAAAGTAGGAATACATCCAATAATGTATCGCGAATAGTAACTGTAATATACTATTACATTTAAGGATAATTTCTGAAGCTATACCAGCAGAAGCAAAGAATAATGCATTACAAGTACATCAGCTATCCTAGAATGCAACGCAATTGTAAGTCACGCAAAACCATGTAGGAAACATTTCCAAAGCAGCAAGCTTCCATTTAATGACCGTAGCAACTGTCAAAGGACACATTCCAATCTTCAACGAAGCAGCAAATCATAATGGACAATCCTAAATCCAATTGAATGAATGGTATGGCTCACCTGTGACATCTAGTTTCAAACGCTTCATTCTCCCACAAGCAACAAAGTAGGAATACATCCAATACTGTATCGCGAATAGTAACTGTAATATACTATTACATTTAAGGATAATTTCTGAAGCTATACTAGCAGAAGCAAAAAAAAAAAAAAAATAATGCATTACAAGTACATCAGCTATCCTAGAATGCAACGCAATTGTAAGTCACGCAAAACCATGTAGGAAACACTTCCAAAGCAGCAAGCTTCCATTTAATGACCGTAGCAACTGTCAAAGGACACATTCCAATCTTCAACGAAGCAGCAAATCATAATGGACAATCCTAAATCCAATTGAATGAATGGTATGGCTCACCTGTGACATCTAGTTTCAAACGCTTCATTATCCAACAAGCAACAAAGTAGGAATACATCCAATAATGTATCGCGAATAGTAACTGTAATATACTATTACATTTAAGGATAATTTCTGAAGCTATACCAGCAGAAGCAAAGAATAATGCATTACAAGTACATCAGCTATCCTAGAATGCAACGCAATTGTAAGTCACGCAAAACCATGTAGGAAACATTTCCAAACCAGCAATCTTCCATTTAATGACCGTAGCAACTGTCAAAGGACACATTCCAATCTTCAACGAAGCAGCAAATCATAATGGACAATCCTAAATCCAATTGAATGAATGGTATGGCTCACCTGTGACATCTAGTTTCAAACGCTTCATTCTCCCACAAGCAACAAAGTAGGAATACATCCAATACTGTATCGCGAATAGTAACTGTAATATACTATTACATTTAAGGATAATTTCTGAAGCTATACTAGCAGAAGCAAAAAAAAAAAAAAAATAATGCATTACAAGTACATCAGCTATCCTAGAATGCAACGCAATTGTAAGTCACGCAAAACCATGTAGGAAACACTTCCAAAGCAGCAAGCTTCCATTTAATGACCGTAGCAACTGTCAAAGGACACATTCCAATCTTCAACGAAGCAGCAAATCATAATGGACAATCCTAAATCCAATTGAATGAATGGTATGGCTCACCTGTGACATCTAGTTTCAAACGCTTCATTATCCAACAAGCAACAAAGTAGGAATACATCCAATAATGTATCGCGAATAGTAACTGTAATATACTATTACATTTAAGGATAATTTCTGAAGCTATACCAGCAGAAGCAAAGAATAATGCATTACAAGTACATCAGCTATCCTAGAATGCAACGCAATTGTAAGTCACGCAAAACCATGTAGGAAACATTTCCAAAGCAGCAAGCTTCCATTTAATGACCGTAGCAACTGTCAAAGGACACATTCCAATCTTCAACGAAGCAGCAAATCATAATGGACAATCCTAAATCCAATTGAATGAATGGTATGGCTCACCTGTGACATCTAGTTTCAAACGCTTCATTCTCCCACAAGCAACAAAGTAGGAATACATCCAATACTGTATCGCGAATAGTAACTGTAATATACTATTACATTTAAGGATAATTTCTGAAGCTATACTAGCAGAAGCAAAAAAAAAAAAAAAATAATGCATTACAAGTACATCAGCTATCCTAGAATGCAACGCAATTGTAAGTCACGCAAAACCATGTAGGAAACATTTCCAAAGCAGCAAGCTTCCATTTAATGACCGTAGCAACTGTCAAAGGACACATTCCAATCTTCAACGAAGCAGCAAATCATAATGGACAATCCTAAATCCAATTGAATGAATGGTATGGCTCACCTGTGACATCTAGTTTCAAACGCTTCATTCTCCCACAAGCAACAAAGTAGGAACACATCCAATACTGTATCGCGAATAGTAACTGTAATATACTATTACATTTAAGGATAATTTCTGAAGCTATACCAGCAGAAGCAAAGAATAATGCATTACAAGTACATCAGCTATCCTAGAATGCAACGCAATTGTAAGTCACGCAAAACCATGTAGGAAACATTTCCAAAGCAGCAAGCTTCCATTTAATGACCGTAGCAACTGTCAAAGGACACATTCCAATCTTCAACGAAGCAGCAAATCATAATGGACAATCCTAAATCCAATTGAATGAATGGTATGGCTCACCTGTGACATCTAGTTTCAAACGCTTCATTCTCCCACAAGCAACAAAGTAGGAATACATCCAATACTGTATCGCGAATAGTAACTGTAATATACTATTACATTTAAGGATAATTTCTGAAGCTATACCAGCAGAAGCAAAGAATAATGCATTACAAGTACATCAGCTATCCTAGAATGCAACGCAATTGTAAGTCACGCAAAACCATGTAGGAAACATTTCCAAAGCAGCAATCTTCCATTTAATGACCGTAGCAACTGTCAAAGGACACATTCCAATCTTCAACGAAGCAGCAAATCATAATGGACAATCCTAAATCCAATTGAATGAATGGTATGGCTCACCTGTGACATCTAGTTTCAAACGCTTCATTCTCCCACAAGCAACAAAGTAGGAATACATCCAATACTGTATCGCGAATAGTAACTGTAATATACTATTACATTTAAGGATAATTTCTGAAGCTATACTAGCAGAAGCAAAAAAAAAAAAAAAATAATGCATTACAAGTACATCAGCTATCCTAGAATGCAACGCAATTGTAAGTCACGCAAAACCATGTAGGAAACACTTCCAAAGCAGCAAGCTTCCATTTAATGACCGTAGCAACTGTCAAAGGACACATTCCAATCTTCAACGAAGCAGCAAATCATAATGGACAATCCTAAATCCAATTGAATGAATGGTATGGCTCACCTGTGACATCTAGTTTCAAACGCTTCATTATCCAACAAGCAACAAAGTAGGAATACATCCAATAATGTATCGCGAATAGTAACTGTAATATACTATTACATTTAAGGATAATTTCTGAAGCTATACCAGCAGAAGCAAAGAATAATGCATTACAAGTACATCAGCTATCCTAGAATGCAACGCAATTGTAAGTCACGCAAAACCATGTAGGAAACATTTCCAAAGCAGCAAGCTTCCATTTAATGACCGTAGCAACTGTCAAAGGACACATTCCAATCTTCAACGAAGCAGCAAATCATAATGGACAATCCTAAATCCAATTGAATGAATGGTATGGCTCACCTGTGACATCTAGTTTCAAACGCTTCATTCTCCCACAAGCAACAAAGTAGGAATACATCCAATACTGTATCGCGAATAGTAACTGTAATATACTATTACATTTAAGGATAATTTCTGAAGCTATACTAGCAGAAGCAAAAAAAAAAAAAAAATAATGCATTACAAGTACATCAGCTATCCTAGAATGCAACGCAATTGTAAGTCACGCAAAACCATGTAGGAAACATTTCCAAAGCAGCAAGCTTCCATTTAATGACCGTAGCAACTGTCAAAGGACACATTCCAATCTTCAACGAAGCAGCAAATCATAATGGACAATCCTAAATCCAATTGAATGAATGGTATGGCTCACCTGTGACATCTAGTTTCAAACGCTTCATTCTCCCACAAGCAACAAAGTAGGAACACATCCAATACTGTATCGCGAATAGTAACTGTAATATACTATTACATTTAAGGATAATTTCTGAAGCTATACCAGCAGAAGCAAAGAATAATGCATTACAAGTACATCAGCTATCCTAGAATGCAACGCAATTGTAAGTCACGCAAAACCATGTAGGAAACATTTCCAAAGCAGCAAGCTTCCATTTAATGACCGTAGCAACTGTCAAAGGACACATTCCAATCTTCAACGAAGCAGCAAATCATAATGGACAATCCTAAATCCAATTGAATGAATGGTATGGCTCACCTGTGACATCTAGTTTCAAACGCTTCATTCTCCCACAAGCAACAAAGTAGGAATACATCCAATACTGTATCGCGAATAGTAACTGTAATATACTATTACATTTAAGGATAATTTCTGAAGCTATACTAGCAGAAGCAAAAAAAAAAAAAAAATAATGCATTACAAGTACATCAGCTATCCTAGAATGCAACGCAATTGTAAGTCACGCAAAACCATGTAGGAAACATTTCCAAAGCAGCAAGCTTCCATTTAATGACCGTAGCAACTGTCAAAGGACACATTCCAATCTTCAACGAAGCATCAAATCATAATGGACAATCCTAAATCCAATTGAATGAATGGTATGGCTCACCTGTGACATCTAGTTTCAAACGCTTCATTCTCCGACAAGCAACAAAGTAGGAACACATCCAATACTGTATCGCGAATAGTAACTGTAATATACTATTACATTTAAGGATAATTTCTGAAGCTATACCAGCAGAAGCAAAAAAAAATAATGCATTACAAGTACATCAGCTATCCTAGAATGCAACGCAATTGTAGGTCACGCAAAACCATGTAGGAAACATTTCCAAAGGAGCAAACGGTCATTCAACGATAATCTTACACTCCATACATTAATGGTTTCTTTATCGTGTATTCTTGCACGAGAGGGCAAGTATCTTTAACCCACCCACAGGCATACAAAATAAAATTGCGATCGTCTATTATGGTTAGTCAAAGAACCATGGTGATATAACAATACACTCGTTTGCGGCAAGACAATGGAAAGAAACGTATTATCGTGAATATCTGCGTACGGTGATCTCCGTAATTAGATATGAAAGAGAATGATTGTGTAAAGTTTAGTATAGGAGCATGTAAATTTCAAATATATAAATTATATACAGTAGGTTGAAATCATTGTCAGCAGAAGAATAAAGGCTGTGGAAAGGGAATAAAATAATGAATTATTCTTCAATAACACCATCCGATCAACATTAATTCGGGAAATATTGCTTCTCCTCCTTCAATAATATCACAGAGAAATGCGTGTCGACTGACTAACAGTTATTATGATGAACATTTTATAAATATTTGCTGTCGTCGAAGGTTACGCTATAGAAACTATTGACAGGCCAGTGGCGCCATCTCTGTGAAGAGCGCTGAAACCTTTTCGCGCGTGGTTATCGACAGTGTCGGTAACCGCTGGTGGCGCCATCTCTGTGAAGAGGGCTGAAACTGTTCGCGCTTGGTTATCGACAGTGTCGGTACCGGCTGGTGGCGCCATCTCTGTGAAGAGGGCTGAAACTGTTCGCGCGTGGTTATCGACAGTGTCGGTAACTGCTGGTGGCGCCATCTGTTGGTTACCGGCTGAAACAGAACCGCGAACAGTTTCAGCACTTTTACGGGAGATGGCGCAACCGCGGCGTAAATAAAGCAACGATTTCTTTAATTGATAATTAATGCAGTAACGGTGGCGTTAATTGACAAGTGTATTCATTGGGGATGCGTTTATCTTGTGTGACTTTATTCGGACTTGTTAATTATGTTAATTGTTTTTAATTAACCAATCAAAGTTGCGAAGGTTATAACCGCTGCATTGATGCTTGTTTTCTTCCCTTTCTCTTATTTAATATCGTGCCTCAGTGGTTTGCGTTCAGCGTATGATAATTAGTTAATAATAATATTACTTGTACTTTCACATTTCTGGCAACAAGTGCTCAAATACATTGTAAAACAGTTAATTATCTGGAGCGCAGATCAGGAACACTACAAATATGATATTCATGGCGCACAGATTAATTCTTGGGCTCTTATTAAATTGTGTAGAAGATTCAAGAATTCCTAGAGCAACTGACGTTACTTGCTGGGTCAACGATAACGAAGAACTCTAAGAAACAGCTTAATCTAAGTTTAGCTCTACCAATTTACATATGTTTTATAGTTATATAACACGCGTACATGAATTTATACAGATAGTTTATAACAATTAGTTTATAAGGAGGCATTTGTATTTACCGAATGCTTAAGAAGTGACAATAAACGTTCAGTTATGGTTAATGAATGGTTAAATCATTTAACGACCCCTGCAACTATCCCAGCGCGAACCATTCCTATCCTTAAACGAGAAACAACTCGTAAAACAAAGCCTTACACACAATTTAATTAGTAGTAAGCAAAAATATTGGTGGGTCGTTTTACAGATTTGTACAGATACTGTGCAATAATTAACCAATAAGTTGGAGTCTGTCAGTTCATTTGTAAGGGTTTAGATGTTAAAGTATGGCAATAAACATTCAGTTATCGTTAAATAGTGGTTTAATCATTTAATGATACCAGCAACTATCAAAGAAGGACGCATTCCAATCTTCAACGAAGCAGCAATTCATAATGGACAATCCTAAATCCAATTGAATGAATGGTATGGCTCACCTGTGACATCTAGTTTCAAACGTTTCATTATCCAACAAGCAACAAAGTAGGAATACATCCAATAATGTATCGCGAATATTAACTGTAATATACTATTACATTTAAGGATAATTTCTGAAGCTATACCAGCAGAAACAAAAAATAATGCATTACAAGTACATCAGCTATCCTAGAATGCAACGCAATTGTAAGTCACGCAAAACCATGTAGGAAACATTTCCAAAGCAGCAAGCTTCCATTTAATGACCGTAGCAACTGTCAAAGGACACATTCCAATCTTCAACGAAGCAGCAAATCATAATGGACAATCCTAAGTCCAATTGAATGAATGGTATGGCTCACCTGTGACATCTAGTTTCAAACGCTTCATTATCCAACAAGCAACAAAGTAGGAATACATCCAATAATGTATCGCGAATATTAACTGTAATATACTATTACATTTAAGGATAATTTCTGAAGCTATACCAGCAGAAGCAAAAAATAATGCATTACAAGTACATCAGCTATCCTAGAATGCAACGCAATTGTAAGTCACGCAAAACCATGTAGGAAACATTTCCAAAGGAGCAAGCTTCCATTTAATGACCGTAGCAACTGTCAAAGGACACATTCCAATCTTCAACGAAGCAGCAAATCATAATGGACAATCCTAAGTCCAATTGAATGAATGGTATGGCTCACCTGTGACATCTAGTTTCAAACGCTTCATTATCCTACAAGCAACAAAGTAGGAATACATCCAATAATGTATCGCGAATAGTAACTGTAATATACTATTACATTTAAGGATAATTTCTGAAGCTATACCAGCAGAAGCAAAAAATAATGCATTACAAGTACATCAGCTATCCTAGAATGCAACTCAATTGTAAGTCACGCAAAACCATGTAGGAAACATTTCCAAAGGAGCAAGCTTCCATTTAATGACCGTAGCAACTGTCAAAGGACACATTCCAATCTTCAACGAAGCAGCAAATCATAATGGACAATCCTAAATCCAATTGAATGAATGGTATGGCTCACCTGTGACATCTAGTTTCAAACGCTTCATTATCCAACAAGCAACAAAGTAGGAATACATCCAATACTGTATCGCGAATAGTAACTGTAATATACTATTAAATTTAAGGATAATTTCTGAAGCTATACCAGCAGAAGCAAAAAATAATGCATTACAAGTACATCAGCTATCCTAGAATGCAACTCAATTGTAAGTCACGCAAAACCATGTAGGAAACATTTCCAAAGGAGCAAGCTTCCATTTAATGACCGTAGCAACTGTCAAAGGACACATTCCAATCTTCAACGAAGCAGCAAATCATAATGGACAATCCTAAATCCAATTGAATGAATGGTATGGCTCACCTGTGACATCTAGTTTCAAACGCTTCATTATCCAACAAGCAACAAAGTAGGAATACATCCAATAATGTATCGCGAATAGTAACTGTAATATACTATTACATTTAAGGATAATTTCTGAAGCTATACCAGCAGAAGCAAAAAATAATGCATTACAAGTACATCAGCTATCCTAGAATGCAACTCAATTGTAAGTCACGCAAAACCATGTAGGAAACATTTCCAAAGGAGCAAGCTTCCATTTAATGACCGTAGCAACTGTCAAAGGACACATTCCAATCTTCAACGAAGCAGCAAATCATAATGGACAATCCTAAATCCAATTGAATGAATGGTATGGCTCACCTGTGACATCTAGTTTCAAACGCTTCATTATCCAACAAGCAACAAAGTAGGAATACATCCAATAATGTATCGCGAATAGTAACTGTAATATACTATTACATTTAAGGATAATTTCTGAAGCTATACCAGCAGAAGCAAAAAATAATGCATTACAAGTACATCAGCTATCCTAGAATGCGACGCAATTGTAAGTCACGCAAAACCATGTAGGAAACATTTCCAAAGGAGCAACCGATCATTCAACGATAATCTTACATTCCATACATTAATGGTTTCTTTATCGCGTATTCTTGCACGAAAGGGCAAGTATCTTTAACCGACCCACAGGCATACAAAATAAAATTGCGATCGTCTATTATGGTTAGTCACAGCGCCATGGTGATATAACAATACACTCGTTTGCGGTAAGACAATGGAAAGAAACGTATTATCGTGAATATCTGCGTACGGTGATCTCCGTAATTAGATATGAAAGCGAATGATTGTGTAAAGTTTAGTATAGAAGCATGTAAATTTCAAATATATAAATTATATACAGTAGGTTGAAATCATTGTCAGCAGGAGAATAAAGTCTGTGGAAAGGGAATGAAATAATGAATTATTCTTCAATAACACCATCCGATCAACATTAATTCGGGAAATATTGCTTCTTCTTCTTCAATAATATGACAGAGAAATGCGTGTCGAGTGACTAACATTTATTACGATGAATATTTTATAATTATTTGCCGCCGTCGAAGGTTACACTATAGAAACTGTTGACAGGCCGGTGGCGCCATCTCTGTGAAGAGCGCCGAAACTGTTCGCGCGTGGTTATCGACAGTGTCGGTAACCGCTGGTGGCGCCATCTCTGTGAAGAGGGCTGAAACTGTTCGCGCGTGGTTATCGACAGTGTCGGTAACGGCTGGTGGCGCCATCTCTGTGAAGAGCGCCGAAACTGTTCGCGCGTGGTTATCGACAGTGTCGGTAACCGCTGGTGGCGCCATCTGTTGGTTACCGGCTGAAACAGAACCGCGAACAGTTTCAGCACTTTTACGGGAGATGGCGCCACCGCGGCGTAAATAAAGCAACGATTTCTTTAATTGATAATTAATGCAGTAACGGTGGCGTTAATTGACAAGTGTATTCATTGGGGATGCGTTTATCTTGTGTGACTTTATTCGGAATTGTTAATTATGTTAATTGTTTTTAATTAACCAATCAAAGTTGCGAAGGTTATAACCGTTTCATTGATGCTTGGTTTCTTCCCTTTCTCTTATTTAATATCGTGTATCAGTGGTTTGCGTTCAGCGTATGATAATTAGTTAATAATAATATTACTTGTACTTTCAGAATTCTGGCAACAAGTGCTCAAATACATTGTAAAACAGTTAATTATCTGGAGCGCAGATCAGGAACACTACAAATACGATATTCATGGCGCACAGATTATTTCTTGGGCTATTATTAAATTGTGTAGAAGATTCAAGAACTCCTAGAGCTACTGACGTTACTCGCTGGGTCAACGATAACGAAGAACTCTAAGAAACAGCTTAATCTAAGTTTAGCGCTACCAATTTACATAAGTTTTATAGTTATATAAGTCGCGTACATGAATTTATACAGATAGTTTATAACAATTAGTTTATAAGGAGACATTTGTATTTACCGAATGCTTAAGAAGTGACAATAAACGTTCAGTTATGGTTAATGAATGGTTAAATCATTTAACGACCCCTGCAACTATCCCAGCGCGAACCATTCCTATCCTTAAACGAGAAACAACTCGTAAAACAAAGCCTTACACACAATTTAATTAGTAGTAAGCAAAAATATTGGTGGGTCGTTTTACAGATTTGTACAGATACTGTGCAATAATTAACCAATAAGTTGGAGTCTGTCAGTTCATTTGTAAGGGTTTAGATGTTAAAGTATGGCAATAAACATTCAGTTATCGTTAAATAGTGGTTTAATCATTTAATGATACCAGCAACTATCAAAGAAGGACGCATTCCAATCTTCAACGAAGCAGCAATTCATAATGGACAATCCTAAATCCAATTGAATGAATGGTATGGCTCACCTGTGACATCTAGTTTCAAACGCTTCATTATCCAACAAGCAACAAAGTAGGAATACATCCAATAATGTATCGCGAATATTAACTGTAATATACTATTACATTTAAGGATAATTTCTGAAGCTATACCAGCAGAAGCAAAAAATAATGCATTACAAGTACATCAGCTATCCTAGAATGCAACGCAATTGTAAGTCACGCAAAACCATGTAGGAAACATTTCCAAAGCAGCAAGCTTCCATTTAATGACCGTAGCAACTGTCAAAGGACACATTCCAATCTTCAACGAAGCAGCAAATCATAATGGACAATCCTAAGTCCAACTGAATGAATGGTATGGCTCACCTGTGACATCTAGTTTCAAACGCTTCATTATCCAACAAGCAACAAAGTAGGAATACATCCAATAATGTATCGCGAATATTAACTGTAATATACTATTACATTTAAGGATAATTTCTGAAGCTATACCAGCAGAAGCAAAAAATAATGCATTACAAGTACATCAGCTATCCTAGAATGCAACGCAATTGTAAGTCACGCAAAACCATGTAGGAAACATTTCCAAAGGAGCAAGCTTCCATTTAATGACCGTAGCAACTGTCAAAGGACACATTCCAATCTTCAACGAAGCAGCAAATCATAATGGACAATCCTAAGTCCAATTGAATGAATGGTATGGCTCACCTGTGACATCTAGTTTCAAACGCTTCATTATCCTACAAGCAACAAAGTAGGAATACATCCAATAATGTATCGCGAATAGTAACTGTAATATACTATTACATTTAAGGATAATTTCTGAAGCTATACCAGCAGAAGCAAAAAATAATGCATTACAAGTACATCAGCTATCCTAGAATGCAACTCAATTGTAAGTCACGCAAAACCATGTAGGAAACATTTCCAAAGGAGCAAGCTTCCATTTAATGACCGTAGCAACTGTCAAAGGACACATTCCAATCTTCAACGAAGCAGCAAATCATAATGGACAATCCTAAATCCAATTGAATGAATGGTATGGCTCACCTGTGACATCTAGTTTCAAACGCTTCATTATCCAACAAGCAACAAAGTAGGAATACATCCAATAATGTATCGCGAATAGTAACTGTAATATACTATTACATTTAAGGATAATTTCTGAAGCTATACCAGCAGAAGCAAAAAATAATGCATTACAAGTACATCAGCTATCCTAGAATGCGACGCAATTGTAAGTCACGCAAAACCATGTAGGAAACATTTCCAAAGGAGCAACCGATCATTCAACGATAATCTTACATTCCATACATTAATGGTTTCTTTATCGCGTATTCTTGCACGAAAGGGCAAGTATCTTTAACCGACCCACAGGCATACAAAATAAAATTGCGATCGTCTATTATGGTTAGTCACAGCGCCATGGTGATATAACAATACACTCGTTTGCGGTAAGACAATGGAAAGAAACGTATTATCGTGAATATCTGCGTACGGTGATCTCCGTAATTAGATATGAAAGCGAATGATTGTGTAAAGTTTAGTATAGAAGCATGTAAATTTCAAATATATAAATTATATACAGTAGGTTGAAATCATTGTCAGCAGGAGAATAAAGTCTGTGGAAAGGGAATGAAATAATGAATTATTCTTCAATAACACCATCCGATCAACATTAATTCGGGAAATATTGCTCCTCCTCCTTCAATAATATGACAGAGAAATGCGTGTCGACTGACTAACAGTTATTACGACGAATATTTTATAATTATTTGCGGTCGTGGAAGGTTACCCTATAGAAACTATTGACAGGTCGGTGGCGCCATCTCTGTGAAGAGCGCCGAAACTGTTCGCGCGTGGTTATCGACAGTGTCGGTAACCGCTGGTGGCGCCATCTGTTGGTTACCGGCTGAAACAGAACCGCGAACAGTTTCAGCACTTTTACGGGAGATGGCGCCACCGCGGCGTAAATAAAGCAACGATTTCTTTAATTGATAATTAATGCAGTAACGGTGGCGTTAATTGACAAGTGTATTCACTGGGGATGCGTTTATCTTGTGTGACTTTATTCGGAATTGTTAATTATGTTAATTGTTTTTAATTAACCAATCAAAGTTGCGAAGGTTATAACCGTTTCATTGATGCTTGGTTTCTTCCCTTTCTCTTATTTAATATCGTGTATCAGTGGTTTGCGTTCAGCGTATGATAATTAGTTAATAATAATATTACTTGTACTTTCAGATTTCTGGCAACAAGTGCTCAAATACATTGTAAAACAGTTAATTATCTGGAGCGCAGATCAGGAACACTACAAATACGATATTCATGGCGCACAGATTATTTCTTGGGCTATTATTAAATTGTGTAGAAGATTCAAGAACTCCTAGAGCTACTGACGTTACTCGCTGGGTCAACGATAACGAAGAACTCTAAGAAACAGCTTAATCTAAGTTTAGCGCTTCCAATTTACATAAGTTTTATAGTTATATAAGTCGCGTACATGAATTTATACAGATAGTTTATAACAATTAGTTTATAAGGAGACATTTGTATTTACCGAATACTTAAGAAGTGTCAATAAACGTTCAGTTATGGTTAATGAATGGTTAAATCATTTAACGACCCCTGCAACTATCCCAGCGCGAACCATTCCTATCCTTAAACGAGAAACAACTCGTAAAACAAAGCCTTACACACAATTTAATTAGTAGTAAGCAAAAATATTGGTGGGTCGTTTTACAGATTTGTACAGATACTGTGCAATAATTAACCAATAAGTTGGAGTCTGTCAGTTCATTTGTAAGGGTTTAGATGTTAAAGTATGGCAATAAACATTCAGTTATCGTTAAATAGTGGTTTAATCATTTAATGATACCAGCAACTATCAAAGAAGGACGCATTCCAATCTTCAACGAAGCAGCAATTCATAATGGACAATCCTAAATCCAATTGAATGAATGGTATGGCTCACCTGTGACATCTAGTTTCAAACGCTTCATTCTCCCACAAGCAACAAAGTAGGAATACATCCAATACTGTATCGCGAATAGTAACTGTAATATACTATTACATTTAAGGATAATTTCTGAAGCTATACCAGCAGAAGCAAAAAATAATGCATTACAAGTACATCAGCTATCCTAGAATGCAACTCAATTGTAAGTCACGCAAAACCATGTAGGAAACATTTCCAAAGCAGCAAGCTTCCATTTAATGACCGTAGCAACTGTCAAAGGACACATTCCAATCTTCAACGAAGCAGCAAATCATAATGGACAATCCTAAGTCCAATTGAATGAATGGTATGGCTCACCTGTGACATCTAGTTTCAAACGCTTCATTATCCTACAAGCAACAAAGTAGGAATACATCCAATAATGTATCGCGAATAGTAACTGTAATATACTATTACATTTAAGGATAATTTCTGAAGCTATACCAGCAGAAGCAAAAAATAATGCATTACAAGTACATCAGCTATCCTAGAATGCAACTCAATTGTAAGTCACGCAAAACCATGTAGGAAACATTTCCAAAGCAGCAAGCTTCCATTTAATGACCGTAGCAACTGTCAAAGGACACATTCCAATCTTCAACGAAGCAGCAAATCATAATGGACAATCCTAAATCCAATTGAATGAATGGTATGGCTCACCTGTGACATCTAGTTTCAAACGCTTCATTATCCAACAAGCAACAAAGTAGGAATACATCCAATAATGTATCGCGAATATTAACTGTAATATACTATTACATTTAAGGATAATTTCTGAAGCTATACCAGCAGAAGCAAAAAATAATGCATTACAAGTACATCAGCTATCCTAGAATGCAACGCAATTGTAAGTCACGCAAAACCATGTAGGAAACATTTCCAAAGCAGCAAGCTTCCATTTAATGACCGTAGCAACTGTCATAGGACACATTCCAATCTTCAACGAAGCAGCAAATCATAATGGACAATCCTAAGTCCAATTGAATGAATGGTATGGCTCACCTGTGACATCTAGTTTCAAACGCTTCATTATCCTACAAGCAACAAAGTAGGAATACATCCAATAATGTATCGCGAATAGTAACTGTAATATACTATTACATTTAAGGATAATTTCTGAAGCTATTCCAGCAGAAGCAAAAAATAATGCATTACAAGTACATCAGCTATCCTAGAATGCAACTCAATTGTAAGTCACGCAAAACCATGTAGGAAACATTTCCAAAGCAGCAAGCTTCCATTTAATGACCGTAGCAACTGTCAAAGGACACATTCCAATCTTCAACGAAGCAGCAAATCATAATGGACAATCCTAAGTCCAATTGAATGAATGGTATGGCTCACCTGTGACATCTAGTTTCAAACGCTTCATTATCCAACAAGCAACAAAGTAGGAATACATCCAATAATGTATCGCGAATATTAACTGTAATATACTATTACATTTAAGGATAATTTCTGAAGCTATACCAGCAGAAGCAAAAAATAATGCATTACAAGTACATCAGCTATCCTAGAATGCGACGCAATTGTAAGTCACGCAAAACCATGTAGGAAACATTTCCAAAGGAGCAACCGATCATTCAACGATAATCTTACATTCCATACATTAATGGTTTCTTTATCGCGTATTCTTGCACGAAAGGGCAAGTATCTTTAACCGACCCACAGGCATACAAAATAAAATTGCGATCGTCTATTATGGTTAGTCACAGCGCCATGGTGATATAACAATACACTCGTTTGCGGTAAGACAATGGAAAGAAACGTATTATCGTGAATATCTGCGTACGGTGATCTCCGTAATTAGATATGAAAGCGAATGATTGTGTAAAGTTTAGTATAGAAGCATGTAAATTTCAAATATATATATTATATACAGTAGGTTGAAGTCATTGTCAGCAGGAGAATAAAGGCTGTGGAAAGGGAATGAAATAATGAATTATTCTTCAATAACACCATCCGATCAACATTAATTGGGGAAATATTGCTTCTCCTCCTTCAATAATATGAGAGAGAAATGCGTGTCGACCGACTAACAGTTATTGCGATGAATATTTTATAATTATTTGCTGTCGTCGAAGGTTACGGTATGGAAACTGTTGACAGGCCGGTGGCGCCATCTCTGTGAAGAGCGCTGAAACTATTCGCGCGTGGTTATCGACAGTGTCGGTAGCCGTTGGTGGCGCCATCTGTTGGTTACCGGCTGAAACAGAACCGCGAACAGTTTCAGCACGTTTACGGGAGATGGCGCCACAGCGACGTAAATAAAGTAACGATTTTTTTAAATTGATAATTAATGCAGTAACGGTGACGTTAATTGACACGTGTATTCATTGGGAATGCGTTTAACCTGTGTGACTTTATTCGGAATTGTTAATTATGTTAATTGTTTTTAATTAACCAATCAATGTTGTGAAGGTTATAACCGCTGCATTGATGCTTGGTTTCTTCCCTTTCTCTTATTTAATATCGTGTCCCCATCGTTTGTGTTCAGTGTATGGTAATTAGTTAGCAATGCTTTTAATTGTACTTTCAGTTTACTGGCAACAAATTCCCAAAGACGTTGAAGAACAATTACGTATCTGGAGCGCAGATCAGGAACACTACAAATATGATATTCATGGCGCACAGATTAATTCTTGGGCTCTTATTAAATTGTGTAGAAGATTCAAGAATTCCTAGAGCAACTGACGTTACTTGCTGGGTCAACGATAACGAAGAACGCTAAGAAACAGCTTAACCTAAGTTTAGCGCTACCAATTTACATAAGTTTTATAGTTATATAAGACGCGTACATGAATTTATACAGATAGTTTATAACAATTAGTATATAAGGAGACATTTGTATTTACCGAACGCTTAAGAAGTGACAATAAACGTTCAGTTATGGTTAATGAATGGTTAAATCATTTAACGACCCCTGCAACTATCCCAGCGCGAACCATTCCTATCCTTAAACGAGAAACAACTGGTAAAACACAAACTTACACACAATTTAATTAGTCGTAAGCAAAAATATTGGTGGGTCGTTTTACAGATTTGTACAGATACTGTGCAATAATTAACGAATAAGTTGGAGTCTGTCAGTTCTTTTGTAAGGGTTTAGATGTTAAAGTATGGCAATAAACATTCAGTTATCGTTAAATAGTGGTTTAAGCATTTAATGATTACAGCAACTATCAAAGAAGGACACATTCCAATCTTCAACGAAGCAGCAATTCATAATGGAGAACCCTAAATCCAATTGAATGAATGGTATGGCTCACCTGTGACATCTAGTTTCAAACGCTTCATTTTCCAACAAGCAACAAAGTAGGAATACATCCAATACGGTATCGCGAATAGTAACTGTAATATACTATTACATTTAAGGATAATTTCTGAAGCTATAATAGCAGAACCAAAAAATAATGCATTACAAGTACATCAGCTATCCTAGAATGCAATGCAATTGTAAGTCATGCAAAACCATGTAGTAAACATTTCCAAAGGAACAAACGTTCATTCAACGAGGATCTTACATTCCATACATTAATGGTTTCTTTATCGTGTATTCTTGCACGAAAAGGCAAGTATCTTTAATCTACCCAGAGGCATACAAAATAAAACTGTTATCGTGTATTATGGTTAGCCACATAACCATAGTGATTTAACAATACACTTCTTTGCGATAAGAAAGAAATTTCTTTGGAAAGAAATGTATTATCGGTGATCTCCATAATTAGATATCAAAGAGAATGATGGTGTAATGTTTAATATAGAAGCATTTAAATTACAAACCTATAAATTTCACACAGTAGGTTGTAATCATTGTCAGCAGAGGAATAAAGGCTGTTGGAAGGGGAATAAAATAATGAATTATTCTTCAATAACACCATCTGATTTACATTAATTTGGAAAATATTGCTTCTCATTCTTTAAAAATATGACAGGGTAATGCGTGTTAAGTAAATAGTAATTACTACGATGAATATTTTATATTTACTGTATTCGAAGGTTACATTATAGAAGCTATTGACTGTCCGGTTGCGCCATCTCTGTGAAAAGTGCTGAGACTGTTCGCAGTTCTGTTTCAACCGGT